>OX578141.1:26810092-27410092 GCA_951213105.1 Amaurobius ferox | reverse complement strand
ATGATGTACGCAGTTCGCAACTTATATAATTAAAAGGACAACCAAACCTTTCATTTAAAAATATATTTTTACATCCATTTATTTATTATTCAAATAGAAAAAATAATAATAAATATTAACAACACATTTAATTTCATTCCGTTGCCGAGCAACATGATATAAGATAGAATCTTCCTCATAAAATGCGAAATTAAATAGCCATTTTGATTTCTTTATACTTTTAATCGTTGAGTAAAATCTTGTGAAATATAACCACGGAGGTAGATTTTTCCATTTAAATTCATGTTTCAAACAATTCGTGTTTTCCGATAGTGACTAATTAATGCAAAAATCCTGCACCAAACTCGAAATAAAGTTTTATTTCATTTCGCTGTTTTAAACAAACGATTTTCATCCTTTCAGTTTGAATAAACCACGGAGTTGGAGAGTATAACTCATAGGAAAAACTTCCGTTTTTCATTAATATCTCGACAACCCCTGGTCTTAGAAACTCAAAACTTGGACTAAATTTATGGGGCGCTATTTCAAGGCTATCCACAAAATTTCATTAAATTCGGTTCAGCCGTTTTTCTGTGATGATGAGACAAACGAAAATTTCGTTTTTTACTAATATCTCGAGAACAACTGGTCGTAGAAACTCAAAACACAGACTAAATTTTAAGTGCGGCTATTTCTAGGCTACCCACCAAATTTCATCAAATTCGGTTCAGCCGTTCTCCCGTGATGATGGGACAAACAGACAGACAGACAGACAGATTTTCAATTTTATTCATATAGACAAGAAAATTCATCAGCTGCAGTTTGAGAGTACAAAATTTTTTTAAATGGTGTTAAAATTGACGCTGAACCTTTAATTTTAGCATATTTTTCACTGCATTTCGTTCTTACGCAATGCAGAGACAGGCTAACTTTTGCTGAATTTGTCTAATTAAACCTTATTCGTGTTAAGACACGCAACGACAATATTTATTTTAAAAACTGGAAAAAGTTATTAAAAATGGTAAAATATATTTAAATAATTCAAAAGTGACAACATTAACTAATCAGTTTGCATAACAACAAATTTAAGGACAATCTTTCAATAAATCAGGAAAGGAAACCACTTTTAAATAAAAAATTATAAGGCAATTTTAAAACAAAAAGCATAAACATCTACATAGTTCTTTCCAGCATTAGAGACATTTGCGTACCCGAATAAAAATGAAATTATTTTAGCAGCTTAGTTTCCGACCCAAATATTCTTGCTTCCGTTACCAAGAAATTACCAGTAATCTCTACTAGAAATTAAGCCGTATAGAATACACATGTGATATGTAATGCAAGCTATAATAAAATGTGTCTAATAATCTCTTATAACGACAGATATAATCATTCATTAATTATTCCATTTTGCAATATTGTTACAGGATTAAGACAAAATTTAGACAACTGTAAATCTAAGCATACCTTTGTACGACTTGATAACAAGAGCATGCTTTGACGTAGATAAAACAATTCAAAAATCTGATGCGCCAGGACTTCCTAGAGACTCAAATTCAAATTTAGGAACATGGTTGTCATGTCAGTCCATCAAGTTGTCTCTAATTGGCTATCCCAGAATCTGTAACTGGTACACGGACTTTATGCGTGAAGTTGCAAAACTTGATTTACAGATGTCTGTATCTCATCCCCAAGATAGATACAGACTTGCAATTTGTATGTAATATCACTGCGAGGTTGATAAAAACGAAACAGAAGAAATCAGAGTTGGTGTGGTAGCACCAGAGAATAAAGAACTTTACGATTTAGGGTCGCCCTCTTTTCTTTCAATGCTGACGGACTTGCAGAGGTAACTAATGAATCGATTCTAATGATTCATCGCTCATTTTGTGTATTCAAGTAGAAGGTACGCACTTTTATTTTAGGAACTTAAGAAATTTAATGTAAAATTTCCAAAAATAGGAAAAACATGAATAAATATTGTTCGGCAATGTTACGTAATTATGTTGATACATATTTCTACAAAAAGTACTGAAATCTCGCAAAAGCACATCTTCATTGTAAAACACTCACTGCCAAGTACAAAAAACAAGTGCCGATCCGGTGGTCGAGTGATCAGTGGCATGCGTTTCTGTCTGATCGCTGGATTGCCGGGTTGCGAGTTCGAATCCCGCCAACGGGCATGGATGTTGTCATGTAGAAGCCAAGTCAGAATTTCACCCATCGGGGGGCTTCTATAAAAGTGAAGCTGCAAATCTATCCCCCTTCGCCATGGGACACCCTGGGGTACTTGTGGACGTGGTGCGTAGGCGCCCCTTCACCACGGGGGAATTGGTATACACAAAAAACAAGTTTCCTTCCAAAACAGTCCAATATCAAAATGATTTTAGCAAACCCGGAACTGTATTTTCAAATCTATGTACACCTAACTCTCTTCAAATTTTACACAGCCCTTAGTAATCGCAGCCATTTTTTCTTAGTGACTGCGTAATTAATTTATTGACTGCGTATAAATTTACCCACACTCTTTGAAAACTAAAATGAATAGTGGAATAAATATTAAAATCATTAACATTATTTTTGTACTACACATTATATTTATTCTGACTCCATAAATTTCACAAATACATCCCGCATAAGTTTAAATGGAATTTGGAATTTTAGTAAAAAATAAATGAATATTGAGATTTTAGCGATTTGCAATTTTTTATCTGTCACAAACGCTCTTTTATTAAAATATTAAACTTTAATTGTTCTAACATATGGATAAAACTTTGTATATGTGGACTGAATATTTCCTCTAAATACGTTTTTATTTTCAATATATAAGATGAAGATCTTTAACAGTTAATTGTAGTGTTCATAATTTTGATGCAAAAAGGCTAAAATCCTATATTTAGATAGAACGCCATTAAATATTCAAGATAAAATATTTCTAAGAATTAAGCATTTATAACAATTTAAGAAAATATAATAATGGGATAAACTCATTAAAATTAAAGAATAAAAATTCACTCGGTTTTTAGTCTTTAACAAGAAAAGCCTCAATTAGGGATTCAGAATACTAGTGCTACTCATTTTACAGAAGCATATATGCAATCCCAATTAAAGAAACTTATCTAAGAGATAATTGCTAGATTTTTTTTCAGGCGCTTACTGCAGAGGAAAGTAGTTTCCAGTGTCTAATGAGTACTGCTTTCTATAGTATGACCTTTGAGATTCTAACAATTTCTCCGCCATTGTACTTTATGCACACGCATTTTAATTGAAAACGATTTATTCTGAAATTCATGTTCTTGATGATAAATAATTTTAATATTTCAAAGAATAGTGCATCTCTGAATGCAACTCTTAGAATAATTATATCAATAAAAAATAGTGAACATAGGACAAAAGGTATTATTTACATAACTTAGTTTGGCAATTCAAGAAATGCGTGACATTTTCTCAAAAAGCCACCAAATTAATAAATATATATATGTTTTCGTTTAAAATTTTATGACATGCGAATTAAATGTGCATTCAGATGGCAAAAAATCTTACATTTACATTAAAAATGTTTTTGCAGAATTAACAAATAAACCTTTTGCACGCGACGATTTATCAACTACATGTAACGTTACCAGTTTTCTATTTATAATTAAAGTTTTTCAAAATTATAAGACCACTCAAAACTCCACCCCTTCTCAACAAAGACAACATTGAATGTGAATTTCAAAGAAGGAGTATGAAACGAAACAATTTTGCAGTGTTGATTTAGCTTAGGAAAAAAAAACAGATCGAATATCTTTTTCGTGCCGAACGATTTTTTGAAATCACTGTGTTACATAAATATAAGACCAATTTAGTTTTTCTAATAATGCTGACGATTTTTGCTTAACTTCGGAGTTTAACTGTAACCTAAACCATCTGGAAAAGTTGGAAAGACTGAAAAAGGCAGAAATTCAGAATTGAACTGTTTGATTCTTTGAATTATTAAAATGTCTCATGGAAGTGATTTGTCTGAAGTAGAAGTGCGATAAGTTTGGTTCTACAACGAAAAATGAAAGTCGGAATGTGAAATAAGTAAAATTCTTAATCGTTCTGAAGTGGCGCAATGTTTTGAGTAAGAAAGAATTGCATGGAAATCAGAAAAAATCTGACAGCAGAAAAGCAGTTACCAGCTCGTGATAATAGGCAAATTTTCAAGCTTGCAACGAAAAACTCCCAATCTCCTCGTAAAATAGCACAACATACAAGTAAACAAGTGTCTCATGTAACTGTGTGGCGAAGTTTGAAGTCGAATATTGATGTTAAACTTCGGGAACTAAGAAGCAAACCACGACTTCCTAAAGAAGCACGTCTGAAAGAAACACATCTGAAGCGACATTTGAATTGGAAGTCGCCATTATAGAGAAATGGGACAATTTTCCGGAATCTGTCCTTAAAAATTTAATTAAATCGATGCCAAATTGTGGGTTTCCAGTTATTCAGAAAAATGGTGGAGCAACAACTTACTAAATTTGCAAAAACTTTCTTTTTCCACATGTGGTCTTATAATTTTGTGGCAGGTATTTGTGCCACTTTTTTGTTATATTGCTGTTATATTTTTTCTAAATGAATTTTGTATATGTAAGTTGCTAAATTTGATTTAAAACTTATACTGACATGGAGCAGTTTTGACTTTGAATAAATACATTTCATTAATTACCTAAATAACGAAACGGCTCGTGGTCTTATACTTTTGTAACAGACTTTATATTTCTTACTTTGTATATCGCTACGTATTTTTCATGTTAAAATAATTTTATTTAATTTCTTTGTTTCCTATTCATGAAATTTAAAATACAATTAAGTTTGATAACAGTATAATCATAAGAACCCATCCATGTTTTACTGTTCATTCACAGAATTAAGCTTGCTATATTGTAAAAAAAAACATTGTTTAGCACACATCAGATTTTATCTTTACATGAGAACCTGTAATGTAATATATTAAAAATACTTTCAATGCTAATTTTTATGGTCCTTTTATCTTATTTCTAAAGTTCCACAATACTGTTCGGAATTGGAAAATAATATAAAATTTGGAGATAGTTAAACTTTTTAATAGCTTTTACCTCTCATTACTGAGCATAAATAATAATTTTTACTAATTGTTTTAAAAAATAAATAATTACTTTTTCTGGAAATCGTAACAATGATATAGTATTTACATTTTATGTTCAATTATTCATGTAGTTTTCATTAATTATTTTAAACACCAAACAATTATGTTCTATATCAAATGTGTTAAAATTTTTAATTATTGGTGGCACATGTTAGATTTGATTAAAAATATAACAAATTATACTCTCATTATCAAATAACTGTCTGATTAAAAATCGACCCATCTTATAACAGCGATCTATTTGCAATACCTTAACAGTTTTCAGGAACATTTTTCAGGACTGCTCTCATTTATTGCCATCAAATACTATTGAAACTGTGAACTATCGTTTTAAGTATATAACATTTAATTTTAAGTAGACCAATGGTCATTTAGAAAGTCATTGAAATTTGTTTAAAGCAACAGAATTCCAAATTCGAATACATGGCAATAACATAATTGAAGGCACACAATTAACAAATATTTGAATCAAACATTTTATAGAAATAACCTTAAAGACTGTGGTAAATAAATTACTGATATCAAATTTTTTTTATTAAAACATATATGTCTCAAAATCTGATATAGATAAAGCTTAGATGATGCGTGATATGGATTAAGGGCAGAATTTCGGCGAAATATGTGTGCCGCGAAAGTTAACAAAGCGCGGATAGGGCAGAAAATTTACTGACGCTCACCCTTAAGCATCAAATTCTGGACGGGGCAAGGGGTTACTAAATATTTCTACTCACGGTTTTCTTTTCCAGTTTCGTCTCAATTTTTTGAAACATCTGTTTCATAAGATTGACTTTAGAGCGATGCCTGATATGAATTTTGCATTTATCTATATATACTAAATGCTAAGTGTCCATTTGTCCGTCTGTCTGTCTGTCCGTCCGTCCATCCGTCCGTTTGTATGTCTGTCCGTCTGTCACGCTTTTTCAGGTACTTTCCGAATAGATAGAGGCTTGCAATTTGGTACAAGGCTCGGTCGTTCGATAAAACCCCCGGGAAAAACAGAATTTCTCGAAAACATTCTTTGGAGAGGATTCTCCACACGAAAACGTTCGAAATGTGAAATGATAGGAATGCATGCTTTGCGAGAAGATAGAGACTATAATTTGGTGTATGGGTAAATCGTTGGTAAGAAAGAAAGTGTGCAATTTCAGATTTTCAATATTTTTCACTGAAGGGGGGTACCGCGTCCCCCAAATCTTCGATTTGATAATTGAGAACGGCCCCTTTAAAAATTGATAGAGGCTTGAAATTAGGTATATGGACTAATCATTTTATGAAAACATCCAAGACGAATATAGTTTCTCAAAAATGTTCGTTTAAGAGTGTTCCAGAGGAAAACGTTTGAAATGTGCATTGATAAGAAAACATACTTTGGGATGAGATACAGATTTGAAATTTTGTGTACGGGTAGATAGTTTGGAAGGAAGAAAGTGTACAATTTCAGTTTTCCAATATTTTCTACTTTAGGAGGGTCGCACACAAAAATATTCGATTTTCAGAATGAAGTAGAAACACCCCTTTTAGAACGTGACAATACTTGATATTTGGTACACGGGCGATTTATTTATTAGAAAACCCAAGAAGAATGGAGTTTTTCAAAAATGTATATTTAAGGTGGGGGTGGATACTCGAAACATTCAAAAGGTGAAATGGTAGAAAAACTTCGCGATGAGTTATAAACTTCAAATTTGGTATTCAAGTAGATAGTTGGAAAGGAAGAACGTATGCAATTTCAGTTTTCCGACATTTGCTATTGTAGGGGTGCCGCACACTAAAATGTTCGATTTGACGAACAAATGAAAAACGCCACCTTTACTATGTAGTAGAGGCTTGAAATTTAGTATATGGGTTAATTATTTGATAAAAAAACTAAAGATTATATTACGGTTTTTTCAGAAATGATCATTTAAGGTGGTATAACACAGAAAAACTTTCGAAATATGAAGTGATAGATAAGCATGCTTCACGATAGGATAGAGACATCAGATTCGGAGTTCTGGTAGATAATTTGAAAGGAAGAAAGTATGCAATTTCAGATTTCCAATATTTGCTACTTTAGGGGGTGCCGAACACCAATATGTACGGTTTTCGGAATAAATGAGACACGCTTCTTTTTAAATGTGATAGAGGTTTGATATTTGGTATACGGGCCAATCACATGATAAAAAATCCAAGATGAACATAGTTTTTCAAAAATGTTCATTTATGGGTGTGCTCTACAGAAAAACGTTTGAAAGAAGAGATGAAAAAATAGTATGCTTCGGGATAAGATAGAGACTTCTTTTGGTGTACTAGTAGATAGTTCAAAAGGAAGACATGCGCAATTTAAATTTTCCAATATTTTCTTCTTTAGGGGGTTCTGCACAATAAAATATTCGATTTGGCGAATAAATGTGAAAGGCGAATTAAATTAAAAAAAGGCAATGTTCAGGTGTTGCTTATTGCGAGACCGTTGGTTTTCAACGGGTATTCGGCTAGCTAACTTCCAAATGTCATCGA
Organism: Amaurobius ferox; assembly: GCA_951213105.1. Classification (NCBI taxonomy): domain Eukaryota; kingdom Metazoa; phylum Arthropoda; class Arachnida; order Araneae; family Amaurobiidae; genus Amaurobius; species Amaurobius ferox. The sequence goes on along the minus strand of OX578141.1, from coordinate 27,402,468 downwards.
GATGGTCCATAAGATTTCCCCTTCCGGAATTTTTCACTTTCGTTACAAAAAAATTCATTAAAATATATATTCCATAGGATTAGCTATAGATAACTGATGTGGTTGATGATATGACTGATATTGATGATGATATGACTGATATGGATGATGGTATGACTGATATGGATGATGATATGACTGATATGGATTTAGCATAGAATTTCAGAGGGGGTTCACTAAATTATCATTCCGGGTTTTGAAGATAAACCTGGACATTGGTTTTTTCGGCACTTCGTATGATTGTACGGATTAAGTATGCAAAAGAGAACACAAATACATAATTATTGCGTTAAAAATGGAAGTATATGCACCATGTACCACGAAATGAAGGTTTATTATTTTACCTAATTTTTCTGTTTGGTAATAAATTTGGGTAACGGATTTAATAATAATGTATGAATGTATCAATTATTTAATTGAACATTGTTATTGCATTAAGCCATCGAATAAGTTATATTGCTCTTGCTTTGGCATTCCTAAATATTGCTGAAAAGAAAAGAGGTTTTTTTTTTAGTTTAAATGCAAAGTCTAGATTCAATAAATCTTCAGAGTTAATATTCATTTTACAAAATAAAATTCCTTCCAATATACATATTATTGTATATATGAATTAATATAAGCTTGTGGATAATGAATTAATAGGATGATACGAAACCAGAAAATCATTGAAATTTCTTGATCTTCATAATTTTAGACGTTATCACTCGAAAAACTACTCCTGCCATTTCGACGGTTTCAGATGTACCTTTCAAGCGCTGCGTCTTTATTTATGTCTTCGGGTTACTGGATTTTTATGAATTTTCCTAACTTTACGTGAAGGATATACGGACGTTTTCACAATTTTCATTATTATTATTTTAATTGTGTATTTATAATTTTATTAATCCATTATTATTTTAATTGTGTATTTATAATTTTATTAATCTATTATTATTTTAATTGTGTATTTATAATTTTATTAATCTATTATTATTTTAATTGTGTTTTATACTTTTTCAGTCTGCAACCGTCATTTTGACGGCAGCAAAGAAACCGAACAGACATATTTAAAACAAACGCAAATAAATGCTCGTTGCGTTAATAAATTCAATCTCTCTATATTAAAGTAGCCGACGCGGTCGCTGCTGTTTGACAAATTTCTGTTCCTCAATTTTCTCTGATTCGTAGCGCAAAAACTATGTAATACAGAAATATAAAATTGTGTACATGCATAGAGAATGGATAGGGAAATACGTTGAAACAAACCGTTTTGAGATATATATTTGAATTTGCACACTTTCTGCGAAAGATAAGAAGAACTTGAGCAACAAATGAAGGCACAAATAACACAAAGAAATACAACATACTGCTGTTTCGAGGATGCTCTGGATATCCTTCATCAGTGAAAGAGAACCAATAAACACGAAGTACAAAAGAAGAATTGGCACCAATGCTTTGTTGGTTCTTTTTCCGTTTGTTGGTCTTCGGGTCTGTTGGTTGCTCTTGCACTGAAGAAGAAGATCCAGCCTATTCTCGAAACAGCTGTATGCTGCATTACTTCGTATTATTTGTGCTTATATTTATTGCTCAAGTTTTTTTCATCCTTCGCACAAAGTATATTCTACTTATAGGTAAGTTCATGAATATTTTTCAAATATTCGGTTAAGCATACCTTTACTATTCTTTATTTCTTTTCTTTTTGCATTTCATTATATATATGAGCGTAAAAAAACATAATATGCAAATGTATTATGGTTTAATATGTATCAGTGAGAAATAGTTTTAGATTTAAAATATACTACAATTTTTGATGAAAATAAATGCTAAATACATTACATTTCCTGATTTTAATTCCACCTGTGAAAATGTCGGCTTCCGATTTCACTGGCAGTAAAGAAATCCCGGCTTTCTGGTGTTAAACACCCCTTTTTGCATCATAATTTTGTAATAATATAAACATAAATCACTGGACCTCATACTGGGTGGCATAGATGTTGATTAACATAAGATAATATCTAACTATGAAATCGTATTATTTATAGTTATCACATCCATGAATACTTGCTGAGGTTCCCCAGCATAGTCGAGCGCTAAGTGCACTAGAGGTTTACACAATATTTCATATAATTGATCAATCAATCTTTTATAACACTAGAATTACCGCGATTTTTCTATTCCTATAATTACTATGAGCGGCCATTTTGACCGCCAACTTGAAGTTCGTTTTCTACCCAAAATAATAACTTGTAAACACACAAAATATACATTTTTAAATAATATTTATACAGCACACAAGTATTTACAGTTGTTAATGAATTTAAGTAGTTAAAATGGCAAAATTTGAACATTTCTTACTGTTTCATTTATGTTTGCAGTCTATTCAAAACGCTCAATTTCTTTATTTTCCCTATATACATCGACCATGCACTATCTTGTATACGTATCATACAAGTTCGTATATACAATGCGTATCATACAAGTTAGCTCTTTTCAAATTTTTACTTACCACTGTTTACTCTTACACACCTCATTTTTTCAAAATTGGTTCGTTGTAGTACCTTGTACTCATCGACTGCTTACTGCTCTTAGTAATGTAGTATTTTCTAAAATCATCTGCTACATTCAAAATATAATTTTATCCATATGTTTTTCTTGATATAACTTTTTATACTATACAAAACGTTATACTATCGTCATTTAAAATTTTAAAGAATGTTTGCATGGGCTAACGCCAAGATGAATATTTTACTGAATATTTTCATAACATTTGATCCAGTACATTTACGTCAAATTTTATGGAAAGTTAAAAGCTCGCTATATCTGGAATCTTTTTCGCATTCTAGGCTTCTTCAATAGTCGAAACGAAGGTGCCCAGTAGCAACATATTCTTATTTATTGTGACATGGTATCAGAGAAATGTTGGCAGCTTTCATAGGAGTTGTTGAATAGGGATCCTTCCTTGTTTTCTTCAGAGACGAAGGGACTTCTCTTTTCCCACGATTTATGATTTATTTAAAAGTTGTCCTTTTATTCAGTTCTGTTACAAGTTTTACCATGAAAAGATTTGTAAAAAGATTATCCGTGTGAAATGCATTTCAGTATTTACAGTTCAGTATTTACAGTTTAATCAAGTGTAAAACGGCATATTCCCCTACATTATATTCAACTTGTCGTATTTAATATTTGACTAAATAAAGAAATCCATTTATAAAATATTTCGAATTAGCATCAGGAGAAATCCAAAATTTTATGCCTAACTGTCTGGCTTTTAAGGAATATATTGCGTAAACTGGCACAATGTTTTTATACGAAGTAGCTGTTTATCAATAGTATATTCTATAAAGTGAATATAGAATCTCTCCATATAGAACAAAATTTATCAATAAAGTATTTCCGCACATCGGAAAATATCAAACTAAATTTGTCACTTTGTAGTCGAGATCTTATTGGTTCCTTACCAAAACGTAAGTATATTAATATTTATAGAGATATATTTTTCTCATGGTTTCATGAAACAATTATTGATACTAAGTTTTAGACCACATACACAAAATAGAACGTCGTTTTACTCCAGAAGCTATGCTTGCATACATAAATACTATAAATGCATCCAACTCATGAAGTAACAAGCTCCAGATTTCGTTTTTGAGCTACCGTCTTGTGTCAGTCACTGCGCATTCTCTGATGTAGCTTAATATTTTTAACTAATAAAAGCCTCCATGCAGTGATAAGGCTCCCGTTTATGACATTCAACTTTGCGGTATTAAACATTTAGTAGAAAGCTATGTTTCCCTCCCCCCTCATAAAAGTGAGCACAAGTGAGTTAGTTCACTATTTTCCATATGGTTCCAGACACAGCTAACTTTTGGCCAAATTGAGACCAAGTTTAAGCTTCTTTCCGATCCCGTAGAATTTCTCTTCTTCATCCGAACATTGAAGAAGGTTTTTCTTATTTCCCCTGGGCAGACATTTGAATTGACATTTGCTGTGCAATGTCATGACTCTTTGGCATGACATTGCACAGCATTTTCACAAAATACAGCCCTCAGACGCTAATTATAGAGAAGTGCTGCTAGTAATCAAACTAATGAGGATCAAATAACTTCTTGAACCGATTAGCTATCAGAAAGAAAATGACACCATGAACAAGAGACATGGACAAAATGCAAATAGAAGGTCGGCATTTCACCCCCTCTTCCCTGAGAGATAAGAAACAAACGCGAGATGTTTTGTTTGAAGATTTTGTTTTGAGTTTTGGTGACAATAAAAGAATGAAGTCAAATTTTGATGTCAAAACATAATATTCCCAAATCGATCATATTGGCTGCTATTGGTAATTCAAATAACGCACAGTTTTTGTGACAAAAATTTCTTATGGATTTGAACGAGATTTTATGTGCGTAAAGTTTGCACTTATTTAAGAAAAGTCAAAATATATTACATTAATAAATATAAAAATAAAATATATGTAACAAAGCTAAACTTAACAGCTGTCAAAATGACCGCTTCGGTAATTTTAATGTTAACAACCGACATATCTGAATAAAGCCATAAACTGATTTCTGTCATGCTTATGGAGTTTTAAACTATAACTGATCATCTCATCTTGGCTAAGGGTAGTTACTACGAGATTCCACCCTTTCTATCCTCAAGGTACTTTTCTAAAAACTACAATAATTTCGTTGAAATCAGCATACAACACAGAAATAAATCAACATAAATTCATTTTGTGTTGCATGCTGATTTAATGAATTTATTGTGTTGCATGCTGCTTTAATGAATTTATTTATTATATTTTAGCAGCATTTTAAGCTGTACGTATCTCTCAGTATAACTACCATTCTCCCTTTCCTGATTGGTTAAATTTTTTTGGGGCTGAAACTTCATGTCACCTTGGACTTCTAAAATGATGTATCTTTACGTCACAGGATTTTTGGTTGCCCATCATCTTGTGGTATTTATTCGACTAGCGGCTATTACGTTTATAATCTTGAAGCATTAATTTATGCTTAATCTAAAGTTCACCTCATCTCCAAAGTATTATTCTTTATTGGCGTCTTTCATCTTAAACACATTTATTCACTTTGAATTGGAACAGATGTCTTTTACACATTTACATCTTTTGCAGGACTAATTTTCAAAATGTTATTTGTGCTAATAAAATTGCTTTAAATACTATATACTTTCTGCGTTATCACAAAATCCAAACTGTTTATTATCTTAGAAGGATGAGGAATTCAAATAGAAGAATCTATACACCTATATCTGCACGAAAAGACATACACGAAAATAATGTAGTAACATTTATTACAACTAGCCTGTTGAAGTTCAATGGTGTCACAACAAGCAAAGCACATAATCAAAAGTTGTAACATTATTTTTAAATGAATAGATGTGCATAATATTTTGTCACTTTTGTAAAACTGTCCACTTTGTACCAAATTCTATATTACTATATTAACAAAGATGCTTTCTCTACAATTCGAATATTTCAGTACTTGTGGATGTTCTTGGAAGAACGAGAAAGATAGCTAAACTCAAGTATCTATCTCAAGTAAGAGATAGCGTCCTGCATTTACTCAATAACTCGAAGATTTTGGAGAAGCACTTAAAGTGGCAAATATTGGAAACCTGCAAGCTATGTCGTTTTTTATATCAAACGATATACTCTAATACTAAAGTTTAAATCGATATATCTTCCGGAAATATGTTTTGCAGTTATTCTACATTTTTCATATGTTGCAATAATAAGCGCAGCCTCCAAAATAAGTTTTCCACAAATTCGTTTTCCCGATTCCTTTTATCAAACACTATTTCGTTGCACAGATTTTAAAGTTTGAAATTCTCATGCCTCTAGCTAAATCCAAGTACCTATTTTGACTAACAGATAATTTTGAATTTACCCGATAAATCCAATACTTCAAATATCTGCAACACGCTAAAAATAATAAATATTGGAAAATTACAACCTATATCCCCTTTGGTATCTAACAATTTTCTTAGAATTATGTTCAGCGTACGTACAACTCAAACTGCTGCTTCACAATAAAACTAAAATAATTTCATTAAAACCATCCTACAATACAAAATTAATAGTATCGGCCGGTTTTGAAGGGTTAAATCAGCCTTCTACGTCAGGACACACGAGAAGTGTAACCTTCACTCGTGAGAGAAAGACCGGCGATGGATGCCAGCACAGCGAACGTAACGGAAAATGTGTTGTCAATGATGAGAGAAGGAAATAGATATAGATATAACAGCCAGGGGGTAGAAACAAAAGATGGGAGATAATGAATGAACTATAAAATGTCAAAGAGAAAAGCGAAATACAACAAAGTAAAACACAGTTCACTTAGTAACCAGGAAAAGGACCGAAACTAGAAAGCAAACGAAACCAGAAATTTTCAAGGCAAAGAGAAGAAAGGACATTGTCGAAAATTCCTTTGATGGACGTTCCCTTTCCACTTTGGTATTTTGCCTTTCATCAATTATGCCACACCTCTTGTCTTTCCTTTTTTTTCACCCTGACCGACAGACCTATCCCAAAGTGTAAGGTATCTGTTTGGACAGCAGGAGCAGTGCCACCCAATTTAGATAGGAACCCAGTGGGAGCGATGTCTACAGGGACTGTACCCGCCTTCTCCTGCTACCAACCTCTTAGAAGGATTTTTGGACCCATAGATTTAACGTGCCCGTATTCCGCCTAACAAGGAGATATTTTGTTCAGAGACTGGAATCGAACACGGGGCCTACGAGTGCAACACCTGTGCCTTAACCACTGGGCTATCCCGCTCCAAGTGCTGTGCTCTTTTCTTCTCACGTCGTTGACAATATACTCTTCCTGTTTCTGTCAAATTTGCTGTACTTGAGTTAGTCGTCGAATTTTCTCTTACACGTGCAGGTTTCGCTTTTGTATTTCCTGACAAAGAAGGCTGTTTTTGTACTCGAAACCGGTCGATGATAATACTATTGCATTATATGCTGTTTTTAACGAAGTTATTTAATTTTCATATTTAGCGGCTTTGTATCATATGGAAATGTGTTTTGCAATCAATCGACATTTCGAACCATTTTGGAGTTTGGCGCTAAAGTTGATAGACTATAAAATAAAGGTTCTTTTTTTCAAAAATTCGTATTACTTTGTTACTTTTAAAGAAACTATGTTTTTCTGTAATGAAATTAAAGTTTTAAGTTTAACACTAAATATGTTTTGTATCTAATCTGTATTTCGAACACTCTCAGAAATGTAAATTTTTCAAAACTAATATATATAATTTTGTACCATAGTATAAAGTATAGTTTAGTATAAATTATATGCACTACCATTAATTGTAAAGCACATTCCAAGGTAATATTTTAGTCGACCTTACTTTATAGTATATAGTCTAAACAACTGTACTATTATATTACTTATCGAGTGAAATTCATGAATTTAAAATTAAAATTCTTACTGGAATGATAAATATGGTAAAAACTTGTATCTGCCGATTCAGCATCAGAAGTTACAAAAGTATTCCAGGAGTTTATATAATACTGTTCCGACATAAACTTTTTCATATATTTCTTTCTGCGCGTTCTACACTTCACGTTTATGAAAAACACAGTTGAACTTTAATGTCACATATTCTCAAGCAATTTTTATAAATGAAAACATTACTAAGAAAAAGTCTGTATAAATACTGAATACTTAAGTGGAATTTTAAGACGCATAGTAAAGATTTCATTAGAAATATGAATTTTTAGTTTTTTATTTACATTACTTTTCTTCGTTACAATATTTAACATTTTAGCGCAGTTCTTATATGAAGGATTTGACGAAGCGTGTACTTACTTAATTTTTATAGAAAAGTCTCATCAAACAAATTTAAGCTGTCACTTTAGATTTTGAAGCATTAAATATGCGCATAAGGGTGGCGGATTAGGGAAGGCAACGAGGGGGCAAAAGCATCTCTAGTGAATTTTGGAGTTTTAAAAGCTTACTGAAAGGTTTGGATGAAATTAATATTATTTGGAATGTGTGTATATACCGTCTTTGTCTTTTAAGGATGTGATCGCAGTACTCTTCAATTTATACTATATCACTTACCTTATATACATATTATAATGTATAAGGACAGTATTGTGACGGGGTTGAAAATTCGAATTCGAGTTTTCGATGGGAGAGCACGTTTCAAGCATCCCTGTACTCGAATCAATAGTTTTGAGGTAACGTCTGTATGTGATTGTGTGAGTGTGTGTATATTCGTGAGTTTGTAGAGACACCATCTCACGAACGAATAGAGCATTTAGAACGAAATTTGTAAAAAATTAACTGGAAGTTCAGAATCCTCCCAAATTTTCAAATGAATTTTTGCAAATATCAGCAAAACATTAAAACCTTCAATAAAGTTACGTAAATAATCATATCTTATGTAATTTTTTTAGTAGAAAACGATTGACACAAACTTTAGAACGTGAATCCTTAGCGTGAATCGTTCTCGAGATATTGCAGAGTTTTCATATAAATTTATTAAAAAATCACATAAAATTAAAAAGAAAGTATTAACTATTGTGAAATATGTTCACTTTTCACATATAATATTATTCGATAAATTTGTTATCATCATTCTCTTGGATCTAGTTTGTTCCATTCAGGAGAAAATATTATTTGGGTAATAGTTTTGTATTTGGACGTCATTACTCGTTTATTTGCTATAAGAATAACGTATATATCCGTCCATAACGCTTGGCGATATTTTGGTGACAAATTTGGGGAATATCGCCAAATTAGCAGGTTTTTAAATGTTGCGAATTGACGAAAATGTCGCCAATTGATGAAAGTGTCACCAAATTGATGTATTGATGAAAGAGTTGACAAATAGATGAAGGTGTCGCTAAATTTGTAAAAATGTCACCAAATTGATAAAAATAACGCTAAATCAATTAAAATGTCGACTAATTGATGAAAATTCAATATCTTGGAAGAATATAAGAATCTACTATACGATAAGATGAATGAATGACTGAATGAAATGAAGGTGGGTGGCTCCAGAAGAGCTCAGCACATCGACCAGAGGTCTATTGTTCTGGTTGGTTGGTGTCGTGTCCCTAACACATTTATTAAGGAAGAATGTATGCACCACTTCTGTTTAGTCAATGACCCGGGGCACCCGAAGTTAGAAGTCTGACTTCTGCCCCAATAAGAAATAACAACATCCATGCCCGCAGGCGGGATTCGAACCCACAATCTGACAGCCGAGCCATCACGAGGAAACGCCTGCATCTTTGACCGCTCGGCCACCACATCGGCGGTCTATTGTACTACCCCAAAAGAAAAGATCTCTACGAAAAGAGACCAGTAGCCAAAGCAAAGATAAGCAGACACTTAACAGGAATGTCATACAACTCCCAGGGTTCAATCACATGTCGACCCATATACTCGAACCTGTGGGCGGGGAATACCTCACATTCACAGATAATTTGTATGGCAGTTTCTTCGCTATAGTTGCAGCCTCTGCAAAGCGAATCCTTAGTGACACCCATAATATTTAAGTGTCTTTTAAGGGTACAGTGTCCAGTAAGAAGCCCAACTGCCCTTCTGATGCCAGATCTACTGAACCTGAATAATTCCTTCTGACTTATGCTAGGGCAATTGAAGTTGAGAATTTTCGCCTGCCTTTGGGCCTTATCATCTCGCCAGTTCCTGCACTGAAGCTTTCTGAAGATGTCATAGACAGTTCTAGTAAGTTTTTAAATCCTCGCATTAGGAAAAGTACCGACAATTTCGACTAATAATTTACATGTTTAGAAAACTCAAACATCAGGTATTCTTACAAGTCCTATTTGGTCAAGAAATGTGAAAAAATTGCCTCAGGATCCGGATTTTAAGGAAGTCATGATTTTCAATTCCTCGACAAAAAGGCCAAAGCAGTTCGATTTTTCATCCACATGCACTCGCAGATGCACGATGTTGCTATGGAAACGGTTTTGGGCCTAGCAGATGTTTGGTGGTATCTTGAAAATGTCATCAGTGATTGCTTTTTATGCGGTTTTTGCCTAGGGACAATTAAAAACCGAATAAGTGTTTGCTTTTTGTACGGTTTATGGCCTAGGGACAATTAAAAACCGAATTAGTGTTTGCTTTTTATACGGTTTTTGGCTCATTATCCTGGATTCAATTGTGACGATGTATTGTTTACATGGCAAAGATAAACGAATCCAAATACAACCCGAACACTCTTCGAAACATGTTCGAGTATTGAAACTCTTAGGTGCAAACGAGTCTGTTTCGCCCCGCGTCTAACTTGCATATTTTTCAAGGAGTATACAAGTATTTTGTAGTATGCCTAAAATCCCATACGAAATGAGAAGACTGACTTTGTCGGTGTTCGTAGACGTTTGTAAAATTAGGGCATATTTGTAATTATCGGTTATGTCCTGCTGACGAAAGCGTAATAAGCCCGAAATTAATCAATAGATACATTTATCTACAATGGGTGTACAATCTATATATAGTTGCGTTAAATTTTTTTTAAACATATTAGTTCATTCCATATAACATTCAACTGACCAGAATGAATGCAATTTGAGTTTCGGTTGATGTGAACGCATTGCAGATGATGTAATACTTGTACCACAACATTAATAGTTGAAATAAAAATATGTGTATTTGGGAAACTAATCTAAATGAAATATCTTATAAATTTCCAAAAAGTGTCAACCCATATCATCTTCGTGTATTCCTTAAAGATAGACATGTAATTCTCTTATCATTATATGACGTTCTACTAGTAATCAAATTTCCGCGATTTCAACTGACTGAAAAGAGATGAAACATTTCGAAATTTCAGCAAGAGTGAATTGCAATTTTAGCAAGAGTGAATCACAATTTCAGCAAGCGCGAATCGCAATTTCAGCAAGAGTGAATCATAATTTCATTAAGAGTGAATCGCAATTTCAGCAAGAGTGAATGGCAATTTCAGCAAGACTGAATCGCAATTTCTCTTCAGAGCATGGAATTATATAGTTAGTACTAAGCCTTCAAATCGATTAAAGGAATTAAAAATGTATCTGCATTGACAATTACTTTTAAAATTCCAAAAAAGGAATAAGCTTGTTATACCTTTCTTTGCACAACGCTAATTAATGTTTTTTTATATTTAATTAGCGTCACTTTTTATATTAAAATATCAAACTTTATTACACTCGTGCATATTTTCTTAATAATGTTTGTCAGCAAGATAATCATGATATTCTCCAATGTTAAAGGAAGTAAGAGAAACGAATTAACATTTTCGTAAAAAAAACCGCTAGATATGCGGAAACGGTGATGCATTTCCCCTTGTTATTCGCCGAAGGGGAGAGTGAATAGTTAAGATAAACTCCACCACAAAGTGTAACAAAATCAATCAATTGCTTCATGTCTAGGAGTTCATTAATAACATTAAAGAGACAATTTTAGATAGGCTACATTGAAACTTCAGAAAATTTTACTCTACAAGTAATAATGGGTTGCGATACGAAAAAAGAAAGCAGTCTCAACACTAAAAACGTGCGTTACTTCACCCACGAATAATAAGGACATTAATTTTTAATTCATTTTAAAATTAATGGACTGTATGGTTTATTTAGTTTTTGACACGAGCAATTCACTACTTGAAAAAAAATGCAGAATTGATTTATTAAGTAGAAGGAGACTACGCAGAAAGTTATCTAGATGGTGGAGCAAAAATTAACTAAAAATTAATCTTTTTAAAGCCGGGTGTCTGTACTGTGTCTGAGAATTTGCGACAGTTTTAATGGAAATTATATTTTATGTGGCATATATATGCTAAAGACCACGTATGGAACGTAATTTTATTTCGTAATTACACGGTTGAAAAACAGAATTTTCATTAAATACACGTTATTGAAATAAAATTCCTGACACCTGATTTCATATTACTATAGTCTGTTTCTTAGAATCAGACTTTCAGTTATTTTTTTTTCCCTTGTAGGTGCACTAATGTATGCCTAGTTTTATTTTTATCACAAAAATGTTGACAGTTTTGAATGGAAACCTATGTTCATTTTTGTATATATTTTATTTTTACTATGTGGATTGCTTAATATTAAATTATTGTTACTTTGCGCATATCTATAAGACTAATTTCTTTTGCTGCTTTAAGATGCTTCAACTGATTTCGAAAATTTAATTTTTTATTGATTATACTTTTGATATGTATATCGAATATCGTCAGTAAATAAACATTAAAATCAAGTTCCATATAACATCTCCAGTTAGTTATTTTAACTGTAAGTTTTCTATGTATTGTTTATGACATAATTAATCATACTAGAGCGAAAACCTTTTACCCGGGATTTAAGATGCAAATCTGATTAAAATTACACCACAATTCAATCTCAAAAATCTTGAAAACCACAAAAGCTCGAACAAAAAAGAAAATCAACATTCTGCATGGGTACACTACGGGCTACGTCATGACCAGTGAGATGATTTAAAAGACCTTAACTGTAATAGTATGCTCGAAGTATATCTAGATCACTTACATGCTTGTTGTGAGGGCGGCGTACGTACTATGTGCAAACGCATCGTGCATAAATGCACCATTATACATGTAAAGACAATAATTCACTTTCATTGAATATCTACACACCCGCTGCGTGTCTGTAATATGCATTAAAAAGTGCCTAAATACGATTTTGCCCAAATACATTCGAAATAAGTGGTATGCCTGCAATCTGTCCAATGCTCTACGTACATAAACATAACATAACTTCATTCAAAAATTGATCTCATCGCTGTTTCAAAAATAAACTCCATTTTATTATTTCGTATTTGAAATATTTATTTATTTAACACCGCTGCTAACGAGTGAACTTCTATGTGGAGTCAAAAATTGTAAAAGAAAAATGAAATTCAATTTCCCACCTTATAAGCAAATGTACAGAATTTAGAGAAATTAAGTAAATCGGAAATTACTTTTCGAAAATTTAACAAAAGTGCAGGACTTAATGATTGGATCACAAAATCATCCTTATTAGAATATAGATTGAAGTTAAAAACTAATATTTAGATTTGATAAACTTTCAAAAATAAAAATTATTTAACCCTCACCATAAGACTTTAGAGACGTATACCCTAGGGCTAATTCTGCCTGCTTCCGCATTCGTTGTGTGTAACCCGTACGAAACAAACAATCAAAGGATCCGTGTTTCTGCAATGAGAGTTCTGAAAATGTATGAGAAGTTTCACTTAATATTTCATGAGAAATTCAGGAATAAATTAGAAAAAAATGTTAGAATGTAAAGATATATCACTCCATACTTATGACAAAAATGTTTAAGAATTCGACAATACAATATCAGTACGAATTTCATAAATTACACATATTTCGATAAATTTTCAATGCCAATTTCAAAGATGAAGGACTTGTACTAAGAATCCGATTCACATTTTTTTTTAAATCGTTCTTCGGTTTTTCTGAATGTGTGAAGATAGTAACGCTATAAGAATAGTTTCGATCGGTAAGGAGCAGATTTGTGTAAAAATTTATTAAAAGTGTACTTCAACATAAAATAACTAAAACTAATTCGTCTCAAAAATTTTCAACTTGTCTTAGAACGTGACCTGAAGTACTACTTTACCAAATTTCGTAGTTGAGGGTCTCTTAAATTTTACCAGCAGACAAGCAAATTTAGAGACAGTCATATTTTATTACTGTAATAAATTTGTATATGTTGTTTGTTATGCCAAATATAATTCTTTAACTAAATACGTTTTGCAATTTTTGAGGCACATTTGTCTGGCCTTAAATCTTGATCTCTTATGATTTTTTTACTCGATTTACAATTTTCAACATCCAACCTTTCAATAACGTATCAATTCGTTATTTCATCTAATGTACATTTTAAACTTTGAATTTTCCCTCCTATTCCTTCAAGAAAAATCGTAGAACTCGAGAACATGATATCGCTAGTATCAATTCATCATCTTCAAGTTTTTTATGTGTATATATAAGTTTTGAAATTTACGCTCGCCCAAATTCCATTAGCGAGTTAATTTTTCTAGTATTTAATTTAAACTTGTATGAAGACTGCTGAATATTTGCTGATGAGCAGTTATCTAAACGAAATGACAACCCCTATACATAAATAGACATACTGTAAAATAAGTTGTTTTGCTATTTTATTAGTAGTTATTTATTTTGGAGTTTGAACTATAAATGTAACATGTGTGTTTTAAAAGATAACTGCATAGCTAAATTAATAAAATGGGTATTTTAGTATTTGAGTTAATTATCTCCATTTCCTGAAATTAAATATGACTTTTTTAGATTATTGCTGACTGCTGTTGATAATGGTAACTAGTGCAAAAGCATGACATATTGTTGTGATAAACATCTGCATAATTATCAATATATATACTGATACCCAAGTGTCCGTCTATCTGTCAGTCTTTTTTCAGGCACTTGCTTAATATATAGATACTTGCAATTTAATACGCGGCTCATCTATTAGATAAAACTCCTATAAAAATCGATTTTTTCTAAAACAAAATTATTAGAAGGGGTGCTCCGCACCAAAACGTTATAAATTCGAAATCATAGTAAGCGGAACGGCAGTCCCTCTGTCAGAGTCAATTCTGGTATCAAGAACATGGTAATACCATGCTATAACGATTAGATTAATAGATATCTTCGGGTCAGAGCGACACACGGGATATTGTTTGTAGCAAAGAATGACCTAAGAGTCGACCCCATGATAGAAAAACTACTTAGCAATGAGATAGAGACTTTTAATTTGGTATAAAGGTAGATATATCGAAAGGAAGAAAATGTATAATTTCAGTTTTCCCATATTTACTACTAGACGGGGAGAATACTCAACACCGAAACGCTCGACATTTGATATTACAGAAAACATATTTTGTGGCAAGATATAAACTTAACATTTGGTATAATGGTAGATCGGTCAATCGTTAAAAAGTAGATAGTTTTAACTGTCCGGTATTTGTTACTTTAGAGGTGCCTCATAACAAAATAGTAGATTTTCCGAATAAATGAGGAACACCTTCTTTCAAATGAGATAGAAACTTGAAATTTAATACACATTCATTCATTAAAATATGCCTCCGGGAAAAATCGTAAATTTCGAAAATGTTTAATGACGATTCTATACCAAAATGTTTGAATGGTGAAATGGTAGAAAAAATACTTCGTGACGAGATAGAAACTTTAAATTTGATGCAATAGTAGATTGTTCGGAAGAGGTAAAATGTACAGTTTTAGTTTATTTAATTATTTGCTACTTTCGAGGTGACACACACCAAAATATTTGCCGAGTAAATGAGAAACACCTTCCTTCAAATGAAATGAAAATTTAAATTTTACACACTGTTAATCTTACGATTAACTCCTATACTCCGCAAAAGTAAAATATTTTAATAATGTTTAGTAGAGTAGCTGCTGTACACCAAAACATTTGAATGGCTAAATGATAGAGACATACTTTGCAATGAGATAGATACTTTAAATGTAGTGTTGTGGTAGATTGCTCAAAATTAGGAAAGTATACAATTTCCGTTTCTCAATATTTGCTATATTAGGAGTGGCGTACACTAAAATGTTCAGATTGCAGAATTAATGAGAAACATTTTCCTTTCAGTGGAATCACCATAATGTCGAGTGTGAGTAATTTAAACACGTTATTACCTTTTGACGAATGCTAACAAGCATATATGCATAAGCTTGACCATTTTGGTCTGCTTACGCTAATCACTTTTTTTAAAATAAGAATTTAAGTTATTTTAAAATGTATTTT
The DNA here is from genome assembly GCA_951213105.1 of Amaurobius ferox. Lineage (NCBI taxonomy): Eukaryota > Metazoa > Arthropoda > Arachnida > Araneae > Amaurobiidae > Amaurobius > Amaurobius ferox. Next base: position 27,386,649 of record OX578141.1, on the reverse strand, counting down.
CATAATAATAACACGTTATACATAATATTTCTGCCTTATTTTATAATTTTCAACTATAATTGTCAACTGGCATAGAAACTTGAATTTTGGTAACAGTATAAGTCATATGAGAGAAAATAGAAAGAAAAGTACTGTGTTGCAATATTTGATATTTTAGAATTTGCGCCCACTGTAACGTTCCATTGGACAAATAAATGAAAAATTCCCAGTCTTAAGTGAAACAGAGATTTCAAATTTGGTGGACGATTGAACAGTTTAAAAAAACCCTTTATAAAATCGAATTGTTTCAAATTCATATTGTTCAGGTTTAATATAAGCCCGTTGATTTTCAACGAGTATTCGGTTAGTGTTTATTTAATGCATATACTCCTATATCCAACAGGTATATTTTGTTTATTAAATATTTATTAATTTATTTTATCCTGTCAAAATTGTTTCTATCAGCTGAAAGAGATTTAAATTGTCGGTTAATTAAAAGATTTGAAACTTGCTTGACATTTCTAAATATCTTTCCATTCTAAAAGTAGAAATACCGTTTGAATTTATATTTACCGTGATATTGCCTAATTCCTTTTTATCAATGAAGCACATTCCATGTACTTGTAATCAAACATATTCAAGGAATTTTTTTTATTCGAATTATTTATTATAAGTAAATTGTTTTAAATATGCAGAATATTGTTACTTACACTTTTTCTTAAACAAAATATTATTTTCGAATTAATATTTATAATTAATTTCAACATTTATAATTTATTTGTGGTTGGAAAATAGACTTGGAAGATATAATCTTGTCTCAAAATCGTGATTTCTAAAGTTCTTTTTAATTCATATTGAGTGTTGTATTCTTCCTAAAACCGCTTTATTTTCTAATTTTGTGCAGCTACATTCTGAAACAACGCAATTGCAATATATTTTTGTTTAAATGATCATCATACTTTGATTATTTCTACAACGAAGCCTAATTTCTACTTTAGGAGAATGTAAACACCAAAAGATGTAGGATGAGTTGTATAAGATTTGCTGCATTTCTTTAACGCAAAATTATTTAGCTCTAGAGTCTGCAATATAGCTGATATGAATGAAACATTCATTGATTTTACATAGAGAAGCAGCCGATTTTTTCAATGAAGTTTTAAGCACAGAGTTTAATTACTTGTACCTCCATGGTTTTAAGTTTTAAACAAAATAAATTAGTGTAGCATTGTGAAGAATGAAGGGAATGGAAAAAAGTTAATGAATGAAATATTGCTTTTATATAGAGATCCAGGCGATTTATATTTCGATGACTTAATTTGAATAAAGTGCATTTGTTTTCGATGAAGTTTTCAAATATAATAAATTATTGTAGTATTGTAGTATTGTGATAAATTTAAAAATATTACCGTTGAATGTATCGCATTTTAGAGATATTTAAACCAGGCAATTTATATTTCAATGTCGTCATCTGAATAAAGTTCATTTTTTATGAAGTTTTAAGTTTTGAAATATAATAAATTAATGTAGTATTGTGATAATCTTAAAAATATTACAGAGGAATGTATTGCATTATAGAAATGTTTAAAAAAATTGCATTGCAGTTGGAAAGTGTTTCATAATCAATGCTTTATGTATGATTCATCTTTCTTGTGTATTTTAACTTGCTGAAGAATACGAAATATTTTTTATCCCACTTTGTAAGGAAAATTAGGCTTACGAGTATTTAGTGTAACTGTTACTTCAACAGTATTTTGGCGTGTAATAAATGAAATGTGTGAAATATAGAAGTATATAAACTTTGTTGGAAAGTTCCGTAATGCAGTGTTTGGTATTTAACTTTGATGCAAGTCCTATATTTTAATATTACTGTGTTTTATTTGTAAATCCATATCCATTTTGAGAAAATTACTGCTGCCAGAAAACACCATTCTATAAGAAATTATGTCCTTCACAAATTAATATGCATTAAATTTGCATGATGGGAAAGTGTTTATAACATATCGTGCACAAACTTCAAAATTTTCATTGTAGCAGGCAGCATTTAGTTTTGATATCATAAATAAACAATATATTCCCAAATTAATCTACATATAAGTTTTTGAAGATCCTATTGATATATCTTGAGATATTCAGCACATCGGAATTTGCCCATTCCGGGGATTATCCATATTTAAAACCGCAATTTCAAGAATGAGATTATTGTTGCTTGAACAGAATTTTCTAATAAAATGTAGTCATTTAATGCTTACAAAAAAATGTTACTGCTTTATTCTGATTTATCATATTCTGTTTAACGTCAAATCAGCTTTTATCTCTCATCTCATGGGATTCTAAAAATGGTAAAATTACGCAAATGGTAGAAACAGAACATTATGAATCCGTCATTCGCATATGCCAAAGTTGGAAGGCAAGTTTATTGAATGGACGTTTTAACGACGGTTTACTGTAGTTTCAAAACTATACAATTAAAGTAGACAAAAGTATGAAAAAATGTTTCAACTCTCTGTATAACATTTCTACTGAATGTATTTTCACATTTTTTTTTAAATGAAATATTATAAATTTCAGTTTAGCATATCCAGTTTCCGTCCTGTTCATTCAGCTGTATTTAGTTAAAATAGCAATAATTTCATAAACATCATTTTGACATTCAAAAGTATTTATTCGTGTTTTACATTTGGGTAGGGTTTTTCGTTGTAATAGACCAGTTCCACCACCAGACAATGAAAAATCCTACAATGGCGAATAAATTATTACCTTTTTATAACGATAGATTAGTGCTAGTGGAATAGAGAAAACTCGCAATCATTCATCCGTGTGTGATTGTGCCATGGAATTGAGAAGTGTGTGTGTGTACTAATTCCCCAGTGGTGAAGGGGCTCCTACGCACCACGTCCACAAGACCCCCCAGGGTGTCCCATGGCGAAGGGGAGGAGATTTGTAGCTTCACATTTATAGAAGCCCCCCCCCCCCGAAGGGTTGAAGTCTGACTTGGCTTCGACATGACAACATCCATGCCCCCTGGCGGGATTCGAACCCGCAACCCGGCAATCCAGCGATCAGATGGAAATGCATGCCACTGCCCGCTCGACCACCTGATCGGCATTGACAAGTGTACAGATACTTGTCGCTTTAAGTGTATAAACGCATACGATCTAAGTGTATAAATATTAGTCGTCACGTGCTTTGTATTATGCAGAGACATATTTATGTTGCAAAGCACCCGACGCCTGGAAATTAAGATACGTTTCAACAGAGTATGATAATGAAAATTTTCTACACAAAAATCAATATCTTGTAAGCCGTATTGGTTCTGAGGGATTCTTAATTAAAAAAAAATATCTTGCAGAAATATGTAGAGCAGTGTGAGTATATTATTTCCATACTCTGTCAAGTGACGCTGAACCTTTACATAGTTACTGTCTTACAGAACTCAATTCTTAACAAGAAAGATCAATCATGCATAAGCATTGATTATGAAACACTTTCCAACTGAAATGCAATTTCATTTAAAAATTTCTAAAATGTGATACATTCAGTGGTGATATCTTTTACATTATCACAGTACTACAGTAATTTATTATACTTAAATATTTAAAACTGTATCGAAATATAAATCATTTGATTCTCTATGAAAAATCATGGAATATTTCATTCATATAACTTGAATTCCTGACACCAGAGCTAAATAATTATGTGTGAAAAAAATTCAGCAATTCTTATGTAACTCACCCTACAATCGCTTGAGATATTTGCATTCTGCGTAAGTTGAAATTAGGCTTCGTTGAAGAAATAATAAAAGTTTAGGGATCATTTAAAATCACAACTATTGTAATTGCATAGGCACGGAATTTAGATACACAGATAATACACAGATACTCAGAAAATATATGTGTGTGTGTGTGTATTCAAAGTATTGGAATCGTGTCGAAGATCGGAACTCGAATTTTCGAAGGATCTACACGTTTTGGGACTTCTAGAACACGAAAAATCTATTTTTAGGAAGACGTCTGTGTGTGTAAGGGAGTATCTGTGTATGTTTCTGTGTCTGTGAGGATATTACATCCACTATAATTGAAAAACTAATGGACCGAATTTCATAAAATTTGGTAGGTATGTTTTTTGTGGGAAGTCCTGATGTTCATTAGATTATAGTACGATTCGTAATAAAAGAATCTGCCTTCTTTGCGAAATGGCCGGCAGAAATCGCCTTATCCACTCTAGCTAAAAACTAATTGAACAAATTTAACAAAATTTGGTGTATATTATTTCAATAACCTACAAGTGATTTATATACCACATTTAACAAAATTTGGTATATAAATCATTTGTAGGTTATTCTTGTACGATTCGGGAAAAAGGAACGAGGTATTTTTGCGAAATGGCCCGCAAATATCGTTAAATATAAAAATTAGACTACGTGTGCTAAATTATATCAATTAAATTCCTATTTTAAACGTGATTTTTGACAACAAAAAGAAGAAGACTAACCCCATTACTCTAGAACTAGCCGTTCTTGAGATATTCTAGTTTTTCCACGTTTTCGCTACGCCACCTTTGAAAATAAGTCCAGCTGTCAAATGAGAACCAAATTTAAGTTTAACGTGCAAATTCAATGTCATTTAAAATACTTTGTGCAGAAAACTATATTATTTTGTGCAGAAAACTCAAATTATTATTGAAGAAATAAAGAGAACGTGAATATGAGTCTGCAGGGGAAGACATGTGCTGCCCACATCAGAATTTTTAACAATATTACAACAATGATTTATAGAAGTGAACGGGGATTATTTGCAGGCCATTTCGAAAAAAATGTATGATCTATATTTAAAGATCCACCAAATTTTTGTAGAATAAAATGTTCAACAAATTTAAGCTGTGTACCACATTTTAGGAAAGTTCATTAAAAATGCCATTAAATAAGTATATCATGAAGAGCTATATAAAATTAAAAAAAAATTGAAAAGTTGTTATCTACCAAATTTATTTTAAAATGTGAAGCCTCTCTCATATGCAAAATGATTAAACTCTTGGAAAGATATTTATTATATAATATATCTATTTTTTCTTTCTGGAGGATATCCCCCAAATCGGAATTTAATTGAATTTGTTTTGTTCCCTATATTAAATAATTTTAATTAAAAAACTACTTAACATATTTTACTGAATTTTTTTTATATATTTTATGGGATAATATAAATATTTTCTAAAAATTTCGAAACAATTTGTGAATTTTAAATTTGCTTAAAAAATATTTGAAAAATTAGGTCCCATAGGGTTCAATGTATTTCATTTTTTCAACCCGGGTTCAATAAAAAACTAATTTTGCGATATTATTTATTTATATCCCATAGGTCCCACAGACCGTCTGAAAAACATACTAAAATTTCATTTTGATAAAGTAATTTTTACGGCAGTTATCGTGCTAACGGACAGACAGACAGACAGAATGAACAAAGTCATAAACACTTTTCAACTATGTTGTAAAGTGTTAATAAAAAATAAATGTATGAATAAAGTCGTATATTTTTAAATGATGCTGCGGTCAAATCTATATTATTCAGTTCGTTGATACTTAATTGTAGCTAAATTCTCAGATACTTTCAGACAAAATAGTAATATCCCTATTTCATCACTGCATATGCAGCAGTGTTCTCCTTTATGATATTTGGAGCCTATGATTTGCAAATACTCGCTTTTTTTGGATTATTTTTATCAATTATTTAATTTTATTGTTATCGTGCACCTCAAATGTTTGCAGTAAATTTGTTTCAACATTTAGCTACGCAGATATTTTGTTGTTTGTTGTTGTTTCTTATCCCACTTGATTGACAGCAACGTCAGATGTCCATGAACCCGTGTGTCTCCAAATGATGAACTACTCCAGGACAGGAGTACATCTGACTCCTCTGGCATCCAATACATGTGAAGGCATGGGCAGGAGAAGCCTGAGCCACATTGCACTTCGGGCAAAGGGGATAAACCTTAGAACCCAACGGGGAAAGGGGATAAACCTTAGAACCTGCGGAGTCTGGCCAGGGCCGTGTGATCTCCTCTACTGCCTGCCCCAATCAAAGCAGCACTAGGGCGGCTGCAATCATACCACTCATGCACGGGGGGCTTTCTCCAAGTGGAGTTGATTTCAAGTTTGACTCTTGAGGCGAGTTCCGAGAAAGAAAGACAGCCACCGTCAATAGAACTCCTAAAGCTGCCCTCCTTGGCCAGACCATCCGCAACCTCATTACCGTAAATGTCTACGTGAACTCAGATATTTTAATTTTATTTAAACTCTGCTTTGTGCATTTGCAGATACTGTCTGGGTCATTACGTACGCATAGATAGATCCTTTTATACTGCTCTGGCTTTGGCCTGAAATTCATTTAAACATTTATCTACGCTAGTACTTTTCAAATTATGTTTGCAAATTTGAGGGAGTAAAGATAGGTGAAAATATTTTTATAAGTTGGAAATATTTCTTCTACTATATCAATCTTTACAATTATATAGATTAGTCAAATGGCTATACAGATGACATTAGTCGCGAGTGGCAATCGACTACTATTTTCAAAACGTGCTGTTCGCCTAACGTCTTATACAGTACATGAATATTCGAATACATATAAAATTAATATGTTCTTTGGAGCGCAAATTTTATTCTTAAAATGTCAAGCAATAACAATATGCATACGATTTTTAACAAAAATATATTCCAAACAAAATTTCAAATTTTGGAAATATTAAAAGATAAAATCAAATAATTCGAAAATTTTCACTTAAAAAATATAATTATTCATTTTATGTAGTGATTATACAGACATATGGGGAAAATTTACGCAAATCTATTCAGCCGATTTAAAGAAATCATGCACGCAATTAGTAAGCGTTAGTTTTAACTTTAACGTTACTTTTCCAAAACGTAATTTCACACATTCCGCTCATAATTGCTCTAAAATGACTAAAAGGAATTGCATACAATTTTGCATCCATGTATTACCATAGTATTTGAATAAAATGATAAAATATAATATTAAGGAATTTAAAACTTGTGTAATTAAAACTTATTTTATAGGTAAGTTTAATATTAATTCTTTCTTATGCATTTCCTATGGATTCCTTTCGATGAATCAGTCCCTTGAAATGTTTTTAGAACTATAGTTTAATTATTTATATGTTTTATACATAAATAATTAAATATATATGAAGCATTCTAAGATTGTAATGAATATAATGGAAAGTTTTACTTTCTTCATAATATTTCATGGATCGGGATTTTTAGCCTCTCTGTCTGCATGAATACTTTAATAATTATGTTAAAGTACTTATTTTTATCTTAATTTCTTTTAAGTATAAAAATATCAAATAATTACATATGTAAATTTAAGAACCTTTTATAGGAAAATTATATTAGATTTCAATCATTTAATGTTGTGTTTTTATACCTTCCGCTTATGAATTTAAAGAAATGGCAGACTAGAAATGTCTAAAATTTTGCACATATGTATAAACTTAATATATACTTAAAATGATGAACTCTTATGTTTTTAAAATGAATACTTTAAATGAATACTTTTTTGAAATTTTTCTTATAAAAATTAAAAATATATATTTTCCATAGTTCTACATTTTGGTATTACAACACCTCCAGAAATATTTTAAGTTGAAATAAGATTTCATGTTGGCAAAATTTTGCATGAAAGTTTCAGAAATTCGTACAGACGTATGGGATACGATTGTTAACGCGCAAAGTATGTTGAGAAAATATCAGCTGCTGAATTTGATTGTTTTAAATTAATATAACTAAAATTGAATTTTGTAGGAGCAATACATGAAACACTATAGTTTAGTTAATAAGTGTGTTGAATGTTATTTTCATAAATTCATATTTACTTTAGTTACAAAAATCTGAAATAGAGTCATATTTTGAGCATTTTATGTAATTTAAAAGATGACCCCTGAAACTGCGTGCGATCGATTCCCTTCACTGTTTATAGAATTCAAGCATTCAATCTCAAATCTTAGGACTGTTAAATTTTATGCTTCAAGAACATCCTCTTAGGTAACTGGAGCGAACTCTACTAATTAGTTGGAAAACTAATTAATCTAATACTGAGACTGTGCAACGCGTGGCCCACAGACTAAAATTATATGCATGGCATAATTTCATATTATATTAGGTCAAGCTTAATATCAACACAGGGTTTTAGAATGAATATGCCACACTTTCGGATGCTACACTAAGAGGATAAATATCAAATAGTATTATCTATTGAAATGTTGATGTCGGTCTAAAATGTTGAGATCATATTTGATTATTGCATGTCACTATAGTAAATATAATTTTCTACATATATTATGAACATTATACATACATTTTTGATTTGAACAAATGCAAAAAAAAATCCTGTTATTATTTTGTTTTAATTTTATCGAATTTTCAAGAAGTCATAATATCATAAAATCTTGTAACAAGTATAAAATTATTTTCATTATTTGTACATTTAAATTTAAATTTAATATTTATACCATAATTAACAAATTAAGTTAACTAATGATTTTGAACAATATTTGTATATAGACGATTTTTAATTATTTATATATAAGTGTGTATTCAATCATCACTTTTTTTTTCCCTAAATGCACCACATCGTCCATCAGCAACATCTGCACTATTAATACGTGTAATACTATATATGTATCAAATGTCCAGAGTGTTTCTCGGCCGATTATTTATTTAATTATTTATTTATTCCAGCAAATCAATCGGACTAAAAAGTTCTCGTTGAATATATGAATATGTGTATCAATAAATATTTTAAGAAAAATGGAAGGAGATTCTATGCTATATGACTTATTTGGGACTGAAGATCGATATAACTTTTCAAATGAAAATTAGAAATTATTTGACGTTCTGACATCTTAAAAATACAAGGCGCCCCAACAAATTAAGTACCGATTACTTATTAAGAAAAGGTAGACAGTAAACAAACATAAATATTTTATTTCTATAGAATTTTACATACTTTGATTTATCTTTCAACATAGACTTCACACGAATTAAAATACTTATCTTATTGGGGCACTTATTTGTAATTACCGAGCTCTCACAAATTGAAATCCTGTGACGTGATCTGTTTCAGAACTGTCGCAGTCCCACCATCACTGTCGATCTTTGGACCTATAATACATTTGTATATGGAGGGGGGAGAGAGACAAATGAAAATTAATCTGCGCTGTGTTGGATTGTACATTATTTAATTGTTTCAAACTTTATAAGTCGAGAAGCTCATTATTATACGATTGTTGCAGCTACAATCCCAGTAAATCCCAGGCGTGCTCCATTTTTGAGAGTAATGAAACTCTGGCTTGCCATTGGAGGGTATCAACACTTTGGAAGCACTCTAGGGAGTGGTGTTTCTGGGCGTTTTTATGTTGAAAAGTATATCTCAGAAGATGCCACAGCATAGGCATCACAACTGTCTACAGGATGCTTATAATGCACAGATAAGTTGTCAAGGTACCACCTATCCGTACTAGAAGAGAGTGACTGTTCTAGAAAATGGCTCTTCAGACTGTCACCTTGGATATAATATCCGTGTACCACTTGATAGCTGAAACCAGATTAGATCGTGGGTCAGAATTTCTCTATAAACAAATAAAGGCGTCATCCTCTTCCCGGCATAATCTGCTTAAATCTCTAAACAAAATACAACAGCATTCGAACACCGTTCAAGATTCAGGTGGCACCCCCTGCATTGCTATAGGTCAATGCAGAAGGTGCCACCTGAAATAGTCAAGGTAATCAGCGGTCAAAACCTTATATGCTCTAGGGAATGTCATCCTGCTTAAGCAGCCCTGCCCAATAGCCCATACTGATACTAAATAATGTGTTATGAAACATGGGTTTCTTTGGATTGTTGACAGATTAACTGCGGTACCTTTTTGAATAATCTCGCTGTCGCACAATCATCCCGGTTATGTTCCTAGGTCGCTAATATCTTTTTTGGAGTTAATGTACACCATTCTGTCGTCTTATCGTTGCATTTAAGGGATGATTCGTTTGGCTGACAGTACAGATACTCTCCCGTGCCTGTCTTAAAAGACGATGCTTCTGCAAACGAGCCCCGTCTGAACGCTTCTAATTTGAACGTCAGGAACACAGTTGAAAGAAACTCTTCGCTACTTCGGTGCGATCAATCGAAACAGATATATATTCAAAATTTAAATGTTTATTTTAATTGCCAAATATCGCTAAATGAATTTATGAACGCAAGTTTTGTTCCATATAAAAGTTAAATAATTTAATGCTCACCGTCTTTTAAGTTCGGATTATGATCTAAGTTTTGACGATGAATAGATTTTAAAATGAATTACTTGCTTAACGTATAATGTTTAGAGATAATTTAAAAAAGTAATAAAAGCTGGCTTATTTATATACTGATTGCGTTCAAAGCTCATAGTAAAGATGTATTTCCGATGGTTTAAAGATAGAAATTCTGAGATAATATTTTCGATCGCTAAAAATTGATTTGTGTGAAAATCCATAAAAAGTATCCCAAGGCCTGATCTAAACTATCACTGCACTGAATTCCGTAGGTGTGAGTAGCTTTGATTTTTTCTACGATCAGCACAGGGAGACAGACACACAAATAGACATTCTGGTTTATTATTTTTTAGATTTTACAATTTTCTGCATAACTCCAGAATCAGTACTTTATCAATATTTTCGACACTTTATAAAATATTTTATAGACTGTTTTTTTTTGGATTATGAAAATTTGAAAACAGTAGAATTTTATAGTTTTACGCATTTTTTAAAACTCTATCAGCACTTTTAAGACATCAATATTTGCATGAGGTTGCAACTATTGTATAAAATCTGCTAGTGGTCTGTAACATAAATCTCTGAAATAATGCTTGCTATTTTGCATTTTTGGATTTCTTTAAAAAATCGAATTTATATCTGCAAAACAAATTTAAGTAGAATTCTTATACATTTTATACGCTCTCCAGATCGAAGAATATTTAAAAGAGCGATCTTAACAACAGTCAATTCAACAGATAAAGAAATAATAAAAACGGAATTAATGCGAGATCTCAAATTTGGGAATATATATGACTGTCTTCTGAACCCCGAAAGTTATCAAGAAATAGACAAACAAGCAGGGGAATATCGAACAAAGAACTATAAATTGAAAGAAGAATTATTATTTTAGGAAAAGGTAAAAAATGGGCTTGGGAAATTAAGATTTAGGATTGCTAAATCAATGAGTTGGAAGCGTTTAAAAACATCTAGAAGACAGTCAAAAAGCAAATGAGTGAATTATATTGTTTAAATGGCACATAGACTCTCAATTGCGAAAAGATATATAGTAGCAAAATTTCCAACGAAATGTAAAGAACCGTATAAAATAATAAACGCAAATATACTGTATTAAAGACCGAAATAGCGAGAAAAATAATAAAAGATCAAATGAAAATATATTACGAAAGGAAAGATATGCTGAGTTTAAAACAATTGAAAAGTACTGAAGAAAATAGAGAGGCAAGACAGTATATACAAGAGTATGAAGAAGTGATTGAAATGGACGGAAGGCAGAAAGTTCGGGTGCGGTGTGTTTACGGGGCGATAACGCGTGAGGACGAAAATGAGTTCGAACAGACAGCGAATAATCAAATTAGGAGACGAAATGCAGCTGCAGGATGAGGGCAATATACAGAAATAAAGCGTGAGCAAGGAAAAGTACAGAGAAAGTTCTCTCACAGAAAGAAACACTTTAATCTTTACATTTTGGACCAAAGAATTCACTATGTCTATTTCCGAGAGGCAAAATAACTGAAAATCCAACCCTTCTCCGTATATACCTTGTCTTTTGTGTGTTGTAACCTGTTCCCCCTTCTGAAACTAAAAATCCAACCAGGGATAAAAATTCTTACAATATGAGTACCCAAAAGCATTTAAATGGGGTTCAATTCAAATTCTGTCTAAAAAAAGGGGTTGGAAAACATGGGTAAAGACAGCGTACCAAAGCTGTTCGATGAAGGTAGCTTTCCAGTGGTACAACGGATGTACCACCGTAGTTAAAATGTTAAACAGGAAAAGAAAGACCCATATCCAAAAAGAAGCACAGAAGGAGCCCAACAAGGGGAACCTGAAAAAAAAATCCATAAATATAAGTACCGTTAAAGGCCAGCAGCTGAAAATTTCGCATTACCAGCACAGCGTCAGAAATGTTAGTTTGTCTGGCGCAGAAACAAAATATGAGTATTAAGTATGCGTATTTGGCGGAACACCCACCGCAAGGCAAGCTACAACGAATCCAGTAAGACAGAAGAAGAGAAACGATCAGGCAAGCTACAACGAATCCAGTAAGACAGAAAAAGAGAAACGATCAGGCAAGCCATGGCCCACCCACGATAGGAAGGACCCTGGGAAAGATAAGCAAAATACCGTTCTGGTGCTCCTAGAGAGACCAAGGAATGACTTACTTCCAAGACTCAAAATACCATCATAAGAGGATTCCATGGATCATCGACGAATATAAAGATACGTAGAATTGTAAAACATATATATATTATTGTAAATAAGTTTTGAATTAAAATATTTAAATGTTTGTTAAGGTAATTATATTTTGTAGCCAATGTGTGTGTTTATCGTGTGCCTAATAACTTTAAAAACATTCGTCTACAAGCACGGTTTGAGTTTCAGGCGAAGTATGTAAAGTCTGAAATTTGCGTTCTGTTACAAAAGTACAACATGTACATAGGTAGAAAAATTAGAGGTATAATAAATAGAAGTATAATATATATATATATATATATATATTCATGTAATGAATATATTCTTTTAATGAATAATTGTGTGATTGTCTTTTAATGAATATATATATATATATATATATATATATATATATATATATATATATATATTCATTATTAATCCATTGTATTATCCTTGGTATTAGTCCTTAATCCTTATTTCCATTTTTCAAATATATATATAATAAAAATCATATGTGGGCAGCACATGACTTTCACTGCAGACTCAAATTCATATTTTCTTTATTTCTTCAATTCGTTAGATTGAGTTTAATTGCACCAAATAAAACTAAATGTACATTTTTAATTCAATTTTTGTTTTTATTTGGTAATTGGATATTTTCCCGAAATCGGCGTTATACAAAATGCAAGAAAGCTCAAATGTATTGAGAACAGTTAGTCCTAAAGAATAACGGAGTGTGTTATATTCTTTTCCTCGTCAAAAATTGCATATAAAACAAGAATTTAATTGATATATTTGAGCATATAGAGTCTTTTTTTTTAGATTTTGGCGATTTTTGCGGGCCATTTCGTATAAAGGGCAGATTTGTTCTTCTCCGAATTGTACCAAAATCTAATCAGCACCAGAGTATCCCACAAGTAACTTATCCACCAATTTTTGTTAAATTGGGTCAATTCATATTTTAGCTAGTGTGGATAGATGAAATTTTTGCTGGCCATTTCCTAATAAAAGTCAGGTTGTTTTTTCCGAATCGTACCAAAATCTAATCAGCACCAGGGTCGACCACAAGTGACTTATCTACCAAATTTTATGAAATTTACTCGATTAGTTGAGTTAGAGTGGAAACTCAACTAATCGACGCTTTTCGACGAAATATACGCTTTTTGCGGGTCATTTCGTAGAAAGGCAGGTTGTTATTTTCCGAATCGTAACAAAATCTAATCAGCATCATGGTCGACCACAAGTAACTCATCTACCAAATTTTATGAAATTTAGTCGATTAGTTGAGTGGAAATATACTATTTTTGCGGACCATTTCGTAAAAAAAGGAGGTTATTCTTTTTCGAATCGAACCAAAAATCTAATCAGCACCAGGGTCGACCACGAGTGACTTATCAACCAAGTTCTATGAAATTTAGTCAATTAGTTGAGTTAGAGTGGAAATATACAATTTTTGCTGGCTATTTCGTAAAAAAAAGCAGGTTCTTCTTTTTCGAATCGTATCAAAATCAACAAAATCAAATCGGCACCAGGGTGACCTACAAGTGACTTATGTACCAATTTTTGTAAAATTTGGTCAATTAGTTTTTCAGTTACTGTAGATACAGGGAATTTTTTAGGGTCATTTCGCAAAAAAAAGGCGGGTTGGTTTATTCCGAATAGTACCAAAAACTAATCAGCACCAGGATCACTTACAAGTGATTTTCCTACCAAATTTTATGAAATTTGGTCCATTAGTTTTTGAGTTAGATTGGATACATACATTGCACAGACAGACACACACACACACAGACAGGCACACAGCCAGACACACATACACAGACATCACGTTAAAAATAGTGTTTTCGTATTCTAGAGGTTTTGAAACGTGTAGATCCGTCGAAAACTCTAGTTGCGATTTTCGGCATGATTCCAATACTTTCCCTATACATTACCATGTATTGCAGGGAAAGTAAAAATATAATATGAAAATCCAATGATAGAATAGAGAGAAGTTGTAACTCATAAAACCCTAACTTAAAATGCGCCTATAAATTGAAACGAAATATTAAATAGAGAATCAACCATCATCAGGAAAATTAAATGCATATTTCTCGTCATCAAGCTAAAGATAATCAACAAATATCAATGGTGTGGAATTGAAAATAAGAAAAATAAAAATAACTAAGCATTAAAGTTATACAGATGGAAATGCACTAGGCCTAAAAAAATTGTTCATTTCGAAAAAATCATTTTAAGTTCAAATATTTAATCAAAATGAACACAAAACATGCTTGTTTCTGAAGCAAGAGATATATTTCATCTATAAACGTTTGCTATTTGGACGACAAGCAAAAAGATTGAAAAATTATATAGAAAACAAAAAATACATGAAATACACTGCAAATGCCCTATTCATTCGAGCATTAAATTAAATGACGAGACCAAGGTTGCGAATCGCAAAAGATAAAAGTAGAGATCTACTGTTGCCAATCGTGAGAAATATATATAAGTATTGCGATAAGGCAGTAAAATGTGATATTCTACAATAAAAGTTTCAAAATAATGGGGCATATAATATAATAGAAAACATAGAGGCTGAAGTATAAGAGGATGTAAATACTTTGTAATGTTTATTCAAGAGAATGTAGATGCTTGGCTAATATAAGATACTAAGGAGAGAATTTTAAGAATATTAAGCTAATATGCTGGATATTTATATATTTTACATACTTTACTGGTAATTTATATATATACATATATATATACATATATATATATATATATATATATATATATATATATATATATATATATATATATATATATATATATATATATATATATGTATATATATACAAAGAAAAACATAAAAAACAAGTACTATTGCTATACACGTGGACAAGGGCTAGGCCTTAAAAAATGGAATCGTTCACTTCGTCAAAACTCTTCTTCGGGTCCAAGTATTTCGACGAAGCAAACACAAAATATGTATGTTTCTGAAGAAATAGGTAGATTACATCTATAAACTATTTCTACTTGGACAACATACATAAAGAAGGAAAAGTAAAAGAAACATGAATACCTGAAAACAACACTGCATATCCTCGAACCAGTCGAACCCTGGAACCCTGAATGAAGAAACCAGTGTTGCCATTCGCAAAGGAAAACGAAATGATCTACGGTTGCCATTCATAAGAAATGAGAAACGTTAATGCGAAAAGGTAAGAAAAAGTGATAATATACAAAAAGAGTTACGAAAAAGTGGGGCTAATAATAGAAAGGCTTATGTTTAAGTGGATGTAAAAATAAAAGTATTAATACAAGAGAAAGGTGATGTCTGACTAATATAAGATACTATGAATAGAATTCATGAAAATCCGGCTAATCTAAACTTTTTAACTATACCATTAACTAAATAAGAGGGATATTTATATAAATTGCTGGTAATTTTGAGATTATTTATATGCATAGCATGACAATTTTTTATCAGATAATCTATAAATTCTAAAAAGCTGATTAAGTATAATGTTTCTAAACAATTGAATCGAGTTGCAGGAATTAAATGGTAAGATTTTATTAATGTTAAAATAAAAAAAGTCTTTTTTATCATATAAATTAGTAACAATTCTATTAGAAGGATCAATAAAAAGATTTAAATCCAAAAATTAATATTATTACTGATAGTAGCTTCATTAGGAATTAATTCCAAATTGCCTGGATCGAAATGTATATCTATGAGATAATTTTCAGTATGTACTAAGCAAATCAGATCATCATCATCTCTGTAAAATGTATAATCTACTTAAGTAAAATACTTTTCATAACGATAAAGTATAAATTAGCTAACATACTGCTACTGCAGCCACCCTGTGGAACTCCCGACACGTGTAAGTATAATTTGTTTCCTTGAGAGAAAAATATAATTATTGAAAATAACAAGATTAGGAAAATTTATAAAATTTGTTTGAGTTGATTGATTAGTAATATAAACATATAGATCTAAAATTACATCATACAGATCAGAGATCTTAATATTATTAAAAAGATCTTTAAAATCAAAAGTTTGAAATCCCATTATTTTTCTAAGAGATATTAATTTATTCTTTAATTCTTTACTATTATTTAGAATAAGGTAATTTATACTAAACTGGCGTAAACTATCATTTATTTGATTTAAAGAATTTAGTAGTAATTTACTCGCCAGTAGTAGAGTAAGTATTATGACCACAAGTTACAGTTATAAATTTAATAGGATTTTTATGAAATTTTGGAATAAGCACTATATATGGATATTTAAGTAATTTATATTTAATATTTAAATCACTATACATATTGATAATTTTCAATTTGATACTGTTAATGGAATGTAAATCAAATTTAAAAACACTATTATTTTTTAAATAATCTAACAGAAATTGTATATAAAATTTTTACAGATAATAGCATATTTATTAGAGGCTTTATCAACATAGGTGATAACAAAGGAACTTTGTAATTCATTAATGGAATGTTTAATATTATCAATATTATATAAAGATCTAGACAATTTAATACCCTAATAGCATTTTTAATAGATTCCAATAAAGTAAATTTTCACATATTAAATTACTCTAAAGGCAGAGCATATTTAGAAGCTAATTTATATATATATATTTCTCGAGATCGAGATTAATTGCTTTTTAAAACTTTAAAAGAAATATTACAAGAAGGTATCCTAAATTTAGTGCCAAATGATGTAATGGTTCTTAACGTATTGTTTTTAACTTTATCTATGTCCCCTGTAACTATATGCCCCAAGTCTGGATTTAGAAATTTAGCATATTTGTTTACTTTGCAAATACATTCACTATCTACAATTGACATAGAATCATGATTTATAGAGAGAGATTATGAAATTTCAGTATAATTAAATATAGATCTACCAATAGGCTTGTTGTATTTTAAAGTCTTTGAAACACTCAAATCTCCAATAGGCAATAAACATTTGAACTTGTTAAATAGATGACCAAAATTTATAGAAATATAAATGGGATGCTTGAAAAAGATTATACAATAAGAATTAATATACATATTATGATTATGAAATTGATTAAGTTTTAAATTTAAATACTTCTATCTTGTAATAAACAAATCATAGAAAATATGATTGCAATGTTCATTAGCAAGGTTTAATTTTAAGAAAATGGCATAAACTTTATAGCAATGTTTTTTTACCGAAAAATCCCAGGATTTTATTAATTTCTATTAAAAAGTGCTATCAAATTGATTATGTAAACATATTATCTCATCTTTATGATCATTTTGTAAGGATTTTTCTCTTCCACGTTTAAATGTATTGAATTTAACTGATTTACTCTTGTTTGAATAGGAATTCAAAAAAGGTGATTAAAAATAGAACATTTATTATCTACAAAATTGTTTTTTACAATATTACAATTTAGATATATTTGATTTAATCCATATGGAAAAAGAGTACAATTTGATTTAATATAGTAGTTTTCAAAATAAATCCTATCTGCTGATTTTGCTTTTATATCCAAAATATGTATATTAATATTTTCAAAACCGTGTTTAGCAAAGTGTTTATATTCAATTTTATTGGAAGTAGTAAGAAATTTATTATTGGGGATATATTTTTTGATGTGATCTCTGTGTACATACATACATAGATGAATGGGATTACTAGTTTGTCCTATATATGATAGACTGCAAATGTTGCAAGATAATAGCTAGATGCAATTAAAAATTTTACACAAAGGCAGATAGCTATCTTGGTTCGTAATTTGAGTATTAGAAACAGATGGGCAGGTTTTGCGTTTTTCATTCTTACATTTACTGAAATTATAATTTTTAGTGGGGCAATTATTATATGTAAAATTATCCATGGCACAATGTTGGTAATTTGATATCGGTCTAAACAATTCCCAATGAATTGCAAAAAACCGGGCAATATCTATCGAATTATATAATAATAAGTATAAATATATTTGCCACTCATTAAATCATATAAGATATGTAATTCATAATAGTATAAGTAAATATATGAGTATGACAATATAACATAGAGAAAAAAGAATAGAAATAAAATAATTGCTTATATATAAGCAACTGAGTCCAGGTAAAACCTAATCCTAATGAAAATCAGGAGGTATTACAAAATAAGCGAAAACATAATGTTACAGTTACATTAGTTCTAAACTAGATTAAATAAAGATGAAATGAAAACACAAAGAATAAAATAATACGAAAAGTGTAAAAAGTGGATTCACTTAAAATCCAATCCAAATATGTAATAATAAAATAATCAAGTAAAGATTGTACTGAAAAGTACAGTTGAATGAGTTTCAATAATTTAATTCATCAATACATAATACTAAACGCAAATATATAATTACCCCTCAAAATCGAAAATAATAATAACAGTAAGAAGGATTAACAATAGATGGCAGCACTGCATTAGAAGCAAAATAAGTTACTAATAAGGTAATATAAGAATAAAAGCAATATACTAATTAAATCAAAAGAAATTAACTAAATAATAGAGTAGGACAAATTATAATACAGATAACTATATTATAAAGGCATTAACATAGACAAAGAAATACCGAAAAACAAATTAGAATAGGAGCAACAAAATTCCTCTAATAACATTGGATGAAAGTAAAATAAAAATTAATAAATAACTAATTCTATTATATATATATATATATATATATATGTGTGTGTGTGTGTGTGTGTGTGTGTGTGTGTGTGATGAGTTCTTTCAATTTAGAATTGTTATGTGATGTAAATATAGTTTAGAATTCTGCAGTTTGTATGCGAATGACCCCCATGTTTTTTTTCAAAGTACATGATTTAGTAGGTAGAAGATCCTGATGAAAAATATCTGGAATTCTGTTTTTGTCTCGAGTAAAATATGTTAAAAAGGGATTTTCTTTTTATTTTTTGCATTACAAACAATGCCAGATCCTGTATAATTGATTTAGGTGGACAAATGTATGGTGGATATAAGAAGGTAAAGCCGAAGACTAATGCATGAAATAAGTAATATTTTTTCTAATATTGAATTGTAAATGTGTGAAGGGATTTAGAATAGACTGGACGTCGTGATTAAAGCTGGAAGCAGTAGATGTTTTTTAAAGTATTCAAAAAGTGTAAAATACTAATATATATTTCATTTCAGTAGAGAATGGACCTATGACGTAAAGATATAATAAAATATGACAAAGATGTCATTTGTAAAAGTTGAAAATTTATCTGTTAAACTTTACTTATCGCGATCACTTCAATCGGAGATTTTGTCCAAACTTTTGACCCAATATTGATAAGCTAAACGATTTTTGAGTCCTGTCAGTTCAATAGGTTTATTTTTTTTTAATTCTAATTTTTCCGGTGTTCTAATTAGAGGTAATCGCAACGAGTCTCATTAACGCTAATAAGAAAAGTGTCAGCCATTCAGAGTGGGGATGGAAGAATGTTATTCCCATCGAAGGTTTTGTCACACTGCGTTGTAAAATGAGCATGGTAATATAGGATTCCAGCAGTCATGCATCACTTCAATATAGTGGGACGGAGGATCGGAAATGTAGGCATTTGTTCCGCGGTGCTCAGAGACGTATTCAAAGTTTTTGTTTGTTCACCTCTCGATAACCTTTGTCTCGATAACCTTTAATCATAATTTCCATTATTTTGGGTATAGAATAATATCTTTGGCACTAACAGACTTTTAGTTTTGGTTTCGGTTGAAAAGACCAATCAAGAATCGTCCATCTAATTTCTACGATATTGGGTAAGGCAGGATACAACTTTCGGTTCGTTTAAGGGCGGATTATGAGTTCTGAACAGTGTGGTGGAGAGAAACAATATTGTCCGTTGAATGATCCTCCTGCGGAAAGCTGGAAAATAATTTGAAAGTGGATCGACCGTAACCAAATATGAATCCGGTATATTCTATATGCTTTATGGTAATATTTGAAATATTTTAAGTGGGAAACAGTAGATCATTAATCTCTTAATATATTACCAATCTCAGAATGATTACGCGTTTTGTTATCTTCACGGGTCAGTGTAATAGTAGTAATTTATTTGTACATAAGTTCTATATGTCTAACAGAAAGAAGCTGTATATGTTTTGTTCAGTTGGTTAAATAGACAGTTTGGATTGTAAATTGTTTTGGCTATGTGTGCTTCATCTTGACTGCTCGGACTGTGAGTGTTTGTTTTCACAGGATAAAATCTGAGTTATGACACTTTTGGTTGAAGTACCCTGAAAGTCAAAACTTTAATTGTTACCATGGTTATTCTCATTACATAAATGTTCAATTTCATTTAAAAATTGCAGGGCTAGCGCACATTTTTCCCATATTGCAGTCAGGTTCTAATTTTTCCACCTTCTTAACTTGTGCATAAGTTCTATATGTGATCTTCATATGACTAATCATCAGTGTCGCTGTTCCGAATTACGTTATTTTAAATAACTGTTTGACTGTCGCATTTATGTTTTATTGCAATATGACTGAAAATTAAATAAGTGCTTATATTCTACAAATGAAAATTTTAAAATTTCGGTCCGTACAAGTGCAGAGTTAATCTTTTTGAGTAATACAGATGTGTATTAATGTGCGGACAGAACTTGAATCTACTGTTTTTGAACTTACACTAAGTTAATATCATTCAATCCATAATGGATCCATTAAATATCTTTAATATATATCTTCCATTAAATATATTAAATATCCTATAAAAAACAAATACTCTACCTTATTTATATTCGAGGCTCAAATCGACGATTTTGTTAATTAGATATCTTTGGATTATTTTTATCTAATCTGCCACAATATGCTGCATAATATTCCTAAGAGTGAACAACTTTTAAACCCCATTTCGAAATTTCTTGACGTGGAAATCGAACCTTTATCTTCAGAAATGTACTTTGTCGATTGGGCTACCATATTTTATTTCACCGGTTATATGACAAGAATAGTGAATTATAATTATACTAGCCGAATATCCGTTTAAAATCAATGGTCCACAATAAGCAATCACTGAATAACGTAAATTTTTTAATAATTCGCGTTTCACATTTATTCAGAAAATCGAAAATTCTGATGTGCGGAAGTCCCTAAAGGAGAAAATATTGGGAAGCTTAAATTGCTCACTTTCTTCCTTTCGAACTATCTACCCGTTCATCAAATTTGAAGCATGCAATGTTATCATTTCCTCTTTCGAAAGTTTTTATGTGAAGCACCCCATAAATGAACATTTATGCAGGCTGGGGAGAGACGCTAGGGCCTGCAAATGAGAGAAAGCTTCGGGGCAGTGCGGCCTGGGACCGATACTGCTGGGGAACCTGGTGATCCAACCCTCAAATAGTGCCCCAGAACATAGCCACCTCTCAACTTCATAAATCTAGCCCACAAAACTTCGACCTCAGCCGGCCCGGCGCACGTATCAGCTGCATCCAGCACGACAGCAGTATTCCAAATTCATCATTCCCTTCAATTCCATCCCACGTCAAATTGCCTTTGTCCCAGCAGCTACCCTCTCCGCCCTCCCCATCCCAGTTCCTCGTACCTTTAATCCCATCCGTCATTCCGATTTCTTTTACCAGACTTGTCAACAAGCAAACCCACTCGGCCACTGTCTTGTAAATTATGACGTTTAATTCTTATAAGGTTTGATTTCTGCTTATTATTCTTGCTAAGAACTTAATCTCCCGTCACCCTCAAGTATGGGTTACATAACTTGCCTTGAACTAGATACTTTAACAATAATTAATTTGGTTGACGAAGTGGTCTGAGAACACTATATTCAGAAAGGATACCTTCGGGTAATATCGGCCTGTGAGTCATAGGCCCGTGACTCTCTCAGAAGTCACTCTCAAGAAAGCAACTCAATGCAGCACTGCCGAGCCGCATAACCTGTGATAACCCCGGATCAAAATGTGAATTCCAATCTTCAAGTACCATTGTATGATTCGAAATCATGTGCCATTGCATGTACGACTTCACGATTTGAACCCAGTGCAATCTCACGATAGGAACTCTAAGTCCTCTATCTCTCGAAGCCATCTCACAATGTCAGCTCTAGGCTCCACTCACCACTATAAGATGCGAATCCACGAGTCATTACATGTGTGATTTCAAGATGTGAACTCAGTACCAGTTCACAATATGAACCCTAAGTCCGCCATATCCTGGTGCCCCCCAAGAAAGCCTTTTCACGATGTGAACTCTAAACCCCACGTGTCATCTTTCGATGCGAATTCACGTGCCATTACATGTGCGATCTCATGATGGGAACACAGTGCCAGCTCACGACGTAAACTCTAAGTCATCCATTTCTCGATATGTGAACTCACGCGCCAATACATGTGTGATCTCACGAAGTGAACACAGTACCACTTCAAGAAGTGAACTTCGAGAAGTCTTCCACTTCTCGGCGCCACTCAAGAGTGCCATCTCACGATGTGAACTCACGTGCCATTACATGAGTGATCAAACGATGTGAACACAGTGCCATTTCACGATGTGAACTCTAAGTCTTCCATTTCTCGAAGCCACCCAAGAGAGCCATTTCACGATGTGAACTCTAAGCTTCGCGTGCCATTTCCCGATGCGAAATCAAGAGCCATTACATGTGTTAACTCATGACGTGAACTCAGTACCACTTAACGTAGTGAACTCTAACTACGCAACAGTGAACAACACTTTCACAAATACATAAAGTGGCAATAAAAACCAACCTACCTAGGTACAAAAACACAGTACCGTTGCTCCTACAACCGGAAGAACAATCACACAGTTATAAAAATAACAAACTTTGAAAAGCAATCTCACAGTTATAAAAATAACAAACTTTCGATTCGATTCACTCTAGTGAGCACGAAATGTAAAAAGTCAATTACTGCATTAGAATATCATGTAACAATTCCATCTTTGTGTCAGAGAATTTAAAAGCGTCCCTATGTGGACAGCAGGCCAGTCAGGCTATTGTAACCCCCAAATGTACATAGTATCCCACCTTTAATATTCCTAAATAAATTTCACGGTTGGAAATCTCCTCTGGTTCCGTCCGCTCCAACCCGCGATCCGGATTTTGTTTGTCAGTAGTTAGTGCACTCCATGGCGACTTAAAAGGCGTAAACCTCCCCGGTCGCCTGGCCATGCGATTCTGAATTTCTCTATCTCATCTCAAAGTAACCTTTCCCATCATTTCACTTTTCGAACGTTTAGGTAAGGAAGAGCCCCGTCTACAGAACGTTTTTGAAAAATTTGATTTTTCAAGGGGTTTCTATCGAACGGTCGACTCGTGTACCAGATTGAAAGTCTCTATCTCTTCGGGAATTGCCTAAAAAAGCGCGACAGCTGGACAGAAAGACACTTGGCAATTAGTATATATAATATATTGATAGTTATCATGTTTTTTCTATCATTTTACTTTTCGAACGTTTTCAGGTGGAGTAGCTACCCCCTTAAATAGACATTTTTGAAAAAAATCTATCCTTTTGTCTTTTATCAAATGATTGTCCCATTTACCAAATATCAAACCATTATTACATTTTAAAAGGACACTTTTCTCATTTATTCGGAAAATCCAACATTTGGGGTTGTGGCACCCTCTAAAGTAGAAAATATCGGAAAACTGAAAAAGCACATGCTCTTCTCTTCGAACTAGTCCTATCACGTCAGTCATTTCACGTAGCCGGCATAAAATTTGTATATAATTTAGCTCCGGCTACACAAAGCTGAAAAGGCTAAGTTTAAAATCACAAGAACCCGCCAGAAATGGGCGTTACCAAAAATAAGTAAATCACTCTTATTGCAAATAACATTATCCATGGACTGATTTTGCGCTTATTATTGGCTTGTCAGCATGCAATATTCATTATTTGCAATGGCAGCAAGGAAACATCTTACTATTTGCCGCAATTTTGCGAAATTCTATGGCAACTGATAACTTCAGTCCTTCCACGTAGCCGACATAAAACTTGTATAAATTTACCCCAGGCTACACGAAGCTTCAAAGTCCAAATCCAAAACCGTTCCATAGTAATATAATCTGCGATGGGAGTGTCTTCTTCAAATACTCGCATGCTTTGCATACATGCAATAATTAACATTTTTGCCGAATTTTCTCCTCTAAAGTTAGTAGCTTAGTGTTTGTTCTAGAAACAGAAACTAAAAAAAATATCGTTCTCATTCAAACTCGAGTGTAAATATCCATATTTGAGTCATAAACAGAGATATACAGAATTTTTCAAGTAATGAATAAAATTGGATTATGTTTATGTAAAATATATTATGATTTTCTTCATGTTCATTATCATGCAGTAAATTACTATCAAACTCTATGCCTCGCAAGAATTTGTCAAACAATATAAAAGCCATTTTCCTCGAAAGGACATTAGCAAAATCTTAAAAGGCAGCATAAAGAATCATTTAAGAATGCCGGTGGCTCAAAATAGAAAAATATCCAAAAACGCAGATGTGGCATTCTTTCTCAGATTTGGATTTGTTCCGAGAAATCCTAAGAGAGACCATCAAAAATGATTAGTGGTTAAAGTTTTATAGTTCCGTTTCATTTTGTTTTTTGCTGAAATAAAAATATTTTAAAAAGAGCCTACAACAAAAGTATTACACTATAAATGAGTTCTTTTTTTTTGTTAATATTCTGAAAATAATACCAGGTTAAGAAATATTCTAAAAGAGAAATCGTAGTTAGTTTAATATTCTAATATTTATTGCTCGTTTCTATACATTAGAGATTTGGACACCAATGTTCGTTTTTTATAAACCAAAAGAGTAATGCGATTTTTAACAAATAAAGGAAGCGTTATTTTATTTTCTTAAAATTATGAGTCTAGCATTAAAAACTTTTAGAAAAATAAAATAATGACAACACATGACGAAAATAATGCACAAAAATGTGGTTTTTCTGATACTTTGAAAATAGTATCAGAAAAAACTATGATAGATATGACAGAATATAATTTTTAAATTTCCAAATAAACTTCCATACTCGTCCAATGGGTAAATTCGCTTGTCACTTACTTTTGTAATTTATTTTAATATGATCATTGCAATTTATTTTATTCCATTCATCATTAAAGCTGTTTATAAAAAATTAATATGATATATTTCTTGTAAATAAAAATTCTTCAGGATTAATAGCGGGAATATCAATTTAATTTTTAATATAATTAATTTTATAAATACGTTTTAAATGCTTTATTGTCATAAAAAGTAATTTGAATTGCCATTCATTAATAATTCTCTACATGTTTTTTCACTGCTTGCGAACATTATGTATGGGAAAAGTCTGCAGGGTCAGTTGCTATGTTATTCCGCGAAGACTTTCTTAGCTCCCGTGATCAAGTCATTGGAATTCAAGTCTCGGGTGTGAAAGAAAGTCGGAAATGATATTAACAAAGCAAATAAAAGCGAAATTATTTTGACACGTGAAGTGTGTTATTATTAAGAAAGCGTGTGCAGTGAAATGTGTAAATGCAGACATTTATATATCAAACAAAATAATATACAGTTCTAGAAGATTTATCACAAACTCACAAACACATGTAAAACGATTCAATTACTTACTTTGTTTTAGCATATATATATATATATATATATATATATGAAAAGAGTAACTTTATTCGCTTTTCAAACACGTCCGTTGAAAATTAAATTACACTGGTCTTTTTACCTGCCAATGTTCCCGATTGTGGAACATTTATGGAAAATTATTTAAATTTAATTTTCATTTCACATAATAACTCATTTATTTCACCACTATTTGAGTAGAAATGATTTTAAAATTCATTTGTTTAACCAAAAGTTAATATATTACTGTTTATATTGAATATACGATTTTTTGCACTTCTGATGTCAATTAAATTACTTTGTAATTACTTAATGTCAGTCTAGATATTAAATATATGAATGTGTGGTATATATTAATTCCCTAAATTTTAAATAATTTTAAAATTTGTAATTAAACTTTTTTCCCTCATAATAGTTATATTTTCGGTCTGAGTAGTTGGTACTGGTAGAGAAAAAACAAATTTTAACCGTAACTGAATTTTGCGGATAAATGGTTAATAACAGACGTCCATGGTCTGTCAACATAGATACATGCTTTCAGTATTACATACAATTCATAGAGAATGACATAAATGAAATTTAGAAATATAATATTAGGAATAGCTTAATCGCAATCCGAGCAATTAAATGTCTTTGATTAAATTATCCCTATATAATTTTAGAAATGAGAATGCAAAATAATATGCATAATACACAAGTATCAGCGGCATTTTTTTTTTGAATTTAGAACGGCTTCTATAAGTAGGCCAGATTTGGGGTCTTTCAAAGTAGTTGAAAAATTAAAATTCCTTAAATGATTCAAAATACTAAAATATTTAAATTTTTCCTTGAAATATAAGCAAGCTAAATTATTTTAGTCCATTTGTTTGGTTTCTAAAATATGCGTCCATATAATAAATTATTTTTCCCTTGTCAGATTATCATTATATTAACGTATAGTATAGCTCTTTAAGTTCCATGATTGTTCATAGATGTTGATAATACGTCTTGAATTAGGCATCACAAGGCTTATACAATCAATATAATTGTGGATTATATAAACAAAGTGTCCTTGTATTTCCGTATTAGTAATAGGCATGAAATCCTGTTTAAATTAATATCTTCATTACTAAAACCTATTCCTTACTTGTGATTTAATTTTCATATATCTTTTTAAATCAAAGATGCATAGCTTCGGGAGAAAAAGCAGAACCTCCCCCAGTTATTCTAGCATCGTTCATAGTACGGCAAATTAAAAATCTGATGTGGTTAGCACATGGCTTTCGCTACAGACTCAAATTCAGTTTTCTCTTTATTTCTTTAATAATTCCTTAAATTGAGTTTAACTGCACAAAATAACACGCATAATTATTTGAAATAATGCTAAATTTACACTTTTAATCCAATTTTCGTTTATATTTGGTAACTGGAAGTATTTTCATGGGCAACGTAGCAAAAATTTGAGAAAACTGAAATATCTCCCGAACGATTAGTCCTTGAGTAATGGAATCTTATTATTTTCATCATCAGAAATTACGTATAAAATAAGCATTTAATTGATACATTTGAGCCATACATAGTATTTTATGTTAAATTTTGTCACGTTTGCGGATCATGCCGAGAATTTTTTTTTTTTTTTTTAAATTGTACCAAATCTAACCAGCACATGGGTGACCTATAACTGACTTATCTACCAAATTTTGTGATATTTGGTCAATTTTGTGATATTTGGTGTGGTTGTCAAACTGGAGTGAATACATACGATTTTTGCTAGCCATTTTGCAAAAAAGCAGGTTCTTTTATCCCGAAGCGTACCAAAATCAAAACAGCATCAGTCAACCCACAAGAAACTTACTTAATATATTTAATGAATTTTGGTCAATTAGAGAGAGAGAGAGAGAGAGAGAGTTGTTGAGTTGGATTGGATACACGCATTACATAAACAAGCAAATAAACAAACACACGCAGGTACACACATACACGCATAAACAGACGTTCCACTAAAAATATATACTTTGTGCTCTAGTGGTTCCAAAATTAATAGACTCGAAAACTCGAGTTGCGAGTTTGGACATGATTACAATACTTTCACTATATTACTATGTAAGGAAAGTAATATCATTCAATAAGGAATACCATCTTCTAAATATTCATCTACAAAAACGTTTGCATAAGGGGGACGTCTTCATATAATTGTGCAGACAGACTTCAAAATTTCTAATAGCAACACACACTTTGGATGTCATAAAAAAATTCTACACCCCAAATTAGCCTAAACGTACATTTTAAAAAAAGTTCCTGAGGTATTACGGTTTTAAATAAGGAGATGATTCGGGTATTACCTCCATATTTAATACCGCAGTTTGGAGAACGAAATCGCTTGATCAAAACTGTTATTATAAACTTTTCCATTCATTAAATCATTAAGAGTCATTCGATGTTTTAATGGCTGACGTTACTGACTTATTTTGAGATCTCATTTTGTGTTTAAGAATGCCAAACCCCAATCCGTCAAATTATGGAAAACTAAACATGATCAGATTACGCGAATGACGACATCAGTACATTGTGAGAACATTGAAATAAACCAGAATATTGAGACAAGTTTTTCAACTATATAACAAAAGCAAACCCAAATGTGAAGGTACATGTTAATATTTTGTAATAGGTTTCTGACGAAATTATTGTCCTAATTTTTGTTTCAAATGAAATAATATAAATGTCAGTTTTGCATACTCAGTTTTAGTCATGTTCACGTAAATGCCAGTATACTCAACTAAAGCGGAATTCAGATAAAATTGTATGTGTGTATGAAAAATATTATTTTAACAATAATACATTTTTATTTGTGTTTTGCGTATGGAGATAGTCGAACGTTAGATTTCCATCTTATAGGTTGTACAAACTTCAATTTTTGTATTTATAAATATGTTGTGCCATCATATTTGCAAGATACAAGTCACATGTACTAACTTTTCCATAGAGATTCTCTGCAAATTCATGTGCATAAAATTTGCATGAAGTGCTCTATTTATATCTAAATGCACTCATGCCCAGAATTTTTAATGAAACTTACTCAGATTTCGAATTTCCATAAAAGAAATATTCCTCCTTCAGTGATGCCAAATCTAAAGTATTTCGAAACAGTCATTTATGAGTTATAATTTTGATCTCCGATTGTTACATTAATTTCCCAGAATTTTATTCACCTTATCCGAAATATATTTTTCATTAATCATCAATATTGAAAAATCTACGTAATTCTTCATTTTCAATATCAGTCGTCGTATTCAATACGAATTAAGAAATTAACATGGATATGATTAGGAACCTTGATATATGAAGTAAATAGTTTCAGAAGAATTTATTCCATGTACAGAGGGTGGTCACATATTTTTGCAACGATTTGGACTTTCTCCATGAATTAAATTTAAATGAAAAAAAACCTGACTGGCATCAAGCCGAAATAGGGTTTAATTATCGTCTGCAGCATTAAAAATATTCTTTGCTTTAAAATGTCGCTAGAAAATAAACAATGGATCGAAGGCTATATTTTGTGCTTTACGAAAGAGAAATTTCGTTTCTATATTCTTATTCGATTGTTAAAAAAAGATGTAAAAAGCATGGATTTAATATTTCTACACGTAAAATAAGTGACATAATTAATACAAAAGGAAGGAAACTTCAAAGTTTACATTTTACTGGGAAAAAGGTAAAAAATGCATACCCAACGAAGTACATCTCTTATTACATCTAAAGTCGCATCTTATTTTTCAAAAGAAAATCCAACCCCCCAAAGAACTATCGCAAAATCTTTAAACATCTCTATAGCAACTGTAAACAAAATAATAAAATCTGGTTTAAAGCTAATTAAAACAAAAAAGCATGATGTTCATCGTCTAACGCTAAAACATGTTTCCCAGCGTAAAACTATATACAGATTGTTGTATGAAAATTATTTGACTCTTGAAAAATAGAAATATATAATTACAATTGATGAGGCTTGGATATATTTATCTGATTGCAGTAGAAAAAGGTCGATTTACTACCGAAAAAGAGGAGAAAAAGACATAAAATGTTGGTTCAGAGAAAACAAGGAAAATTTTGCTAAAGGTTTTATGATTATTGCTGGATTCTCTTATAACGGAAGACTTAAAATAAGGACAGTAAAAAAAAGTGTCAAAATTAACTCGGATTACTATCTATATAAATAAAATTGATAATCTCTCTGACTGTCTGTCTGTTTGTCCCGTCACCACGAGAGAACGGCTGAACCGAATTTGATGAAATTTTGTGGGTAGTCTGCAAATAGCCTCGCTTAAAATTTAGTCTGTGTTTGGAGTTTCTATGATCAGTGGTTCTTGAGATATTAGTAAAAAACGACATTTTCGTTTGTCTCATCCTAACGGGCGAACGGCTGAACCGAATTTAATAAAATTTTATAGATAGCCTTGAAATAGCCCTCCATAAATTTAACACAAGTTTCGAGTATCTAAGACCAGGAGTTGCTGAGATATTAATGAAAAACGAAACATTTTCCTAGGAGTTCTACGCTCTAACTCCGTGGTTTATCCAAACGAAAAGCTTGAAAATCGTTTGAAAGTGAATTAAAACCTTATCACTGCGTTTGGTGGGAGGTTTTTTGCGCGAATTAGTCACTTTGTGAAAACAAGAATTGTTTGAAACATGATTTAAATGGGAAATCTATATCCATGGGTTATTTTCACAAGCTTTTACTGAACAATAAAAAGTATAAAGAAATCAAAATGGCTATTTAATTTCGCAGTTTATGAGGAAGATTCTATCTTATATCATGTTGCTCAGAAACGCAATTAAATTAAATCTCTCTGTTAATTTTAATTATTATTTTTTTCGATTTGAATAATAAATAAATGGATATAAAAATATATTTTAGAAAAGAACGATTTGATTTTTCTTATAGCATTTCTTATAATATTTTCAATTTATTGCATCATCTCTTTATTTTGGCAAAGATTTTTGAGACTCAAATTGTAATACGGGTTATCATCTACTAACACACTGGCATATTTTCTAATCTGCGACAATATAAGTAGTACGGGGTTGCATATATTGATTCAATTTCTTTTTTTTGTAAATTTGCTTACAAAAGGGGCCAGTATGTTTTATTCTACAGATCTGCCCGTGAAGATAATTTTGAATAATGAGAACAGATATTCTTAAACTTCTCTTTAGGAGCAATAACTTTAATATTTTAACAGAATTTGCACATGATTGCGAATTATAAATTTCTTTATATTATGTACTCTGTACGAAGAACGGGTATGCTGCTAGTCAGAAATATGTGTTAACACCTGTTTTCAAAAAAGACATTCCATCACTTTACTCAAACAATCTTCACTGTTTTAAGTTTCATCAGGATAAAGCTACCAGCCATACCTCTAAATCTACTGCTATATTTTTTTGGGAAAATGATAAATGAAACCGGAATTGGGGGTATTCCATTTAAATGCATCCCACCCAAGTCCCCCGACATGTCTCCTATGAATTACTATGCATTTGGACTTTTAAAACAAGTTCTTTATAAGAGGCATCCCAAAACATTGGATGGACTCTGGAAGATTGTGGTGGAGGAGTGGAACAAAATCAACCTTGAAATTTTAAGAAAAGCTCTTTTATCTTGGAAATCAAAATGTGATATGATAGTTCAATAAAAGGGCTATCATATTGAACATATCAGAAAATAAAATCATTATCATTGTTTGCATATATTTTTTCAAAATCGTTACAAAAATGTGTGAACACCCTCTGTATATGCAAATATCCACATCTTTCGTCTCTGTAATTTTTTTGATCCAAGAAAATATTTTTAAAAATCTGATGTGAGCAACACATAATTTTGTCTACAGACTCAAATTCATTTTCTCTTTATTTCATTTTAATCATTTATTAAATTGTGTTTAGTTGCACATGCACAATTATTTTAAATTACAATGAATTTGAACTTTTAATTCAATTTTCGTTTTCATTTGGTAACTGAATATATTTTCAAAGACGGCGTAGCACAAATGCGATAAAGATAAAATATCTCGAGGACGGCTCGTCCTAAAGTAATGGGGTTGGTTTTACTGTTTTTACAGTAAAAAATTACGTATAAAACAAGCACTTAATCTATACATTTCAGCATGCGTAGTCTTTTATGTTAGATTTTGACGACTTTTGTTCACCACTTTACAAAGAAAGGCAGGTACTTTTTTGTCGATTCATACCAAGATCTAATCAGCAGCAGTGTAACTCACAAGTGACTTATTCACCAAATTTTATAAAATTTAGTCAGTGCTTTAGCAAGTGTGAATATATGCGATTTTCGTGGACCAATTCACTAAAAACGACAGGTTCTTTTCTTGCGAATCATATTAAAATCTAATCAGCATTGGGGTAATCTTCAAATGACTTACCTATAAAATTTTATGAAATTTGTTCAAATAGTTTTTGAGTTAGAATAGATACATATATTACATAGACAGACACACACAGAGAGACTGACACCAGCACACAGACGTCCCTCTAAAAATAGATTTCTCGTGTTCTAGAGGTCCCAAAACATGTAGATCCGTCGAATACCCAAGTTCCGATTTCTAACCCGATTCCAATACATTCTTTATACATTACCATGTATTACAGGGACAGTAAAATCGGGTGACATCTGCACTTGAGAAACACTCATAAACGTATTATCACGAGACGATAAAGGATCCCTCTCCCTACCACGAAGAGAAGAGGAGCTGGCATACTCTTGTATTTCTCCTAAAATCATCGTAAAGTTGAAAATTTAAATATAGTAAAAAAAAAAATAACGGGAGGACAGAACTGAAATTTTGCACTGTCCTATTAAAAGTTCTTCTGAATCCATTTCTATTAAAATATGCCATTATTGTTATACCTATTTTATCTTAATATAAGTATAGCAATATTGACAATCTCTCATAGCAATATTGACAATCTCTCTCTGTTGTATGCAATATCATAGTTGATATTGCATACACATATTATTTTAAAAAAGTTCCGTCGATTTTGCTTGGGTCGTTTAATTGTCAAATAATGGAAAAACAGCGGGGTATGAAGATTATTTCAAAAGATGTAAATAAATGTCTGGGAAACCAATTTGACATTAAGAGCTGTCCTAATCCGAAGACGGTTGGACCAAATAACTTGGAATTTTGTATCTGAGGTAAAATGTTGATGCAAATTCAAAATGTGGAGTCAAAATCGGAGGTTGCCTTCGGAAATTTTAAAGTTTGGGTGCTTTTAGATATGGTGGCGGTCTCTTGTGCAAATTTCAATTATACGTTTTCTACGGGATATTATTCCTTATCGAATGGTATATTTGAACTTCTCTACTTTGAACGGTGCACGAATAACGAAGGGTGATTCGTTGTTTTTCAAAGCTGTACAAGACACTTGTATTCAAAAAACTTTAAATTTATACGATTTTTATAAAATTTTAAATAATTTTAATTTGCACATTGTATTTTACAATTTAATTTAATCTATCTCAAAAATTTATAGAAAGATAAAAAGCTATACATACTTCAATTCAAAAAGTGATATTTCAATTATTTAAATCTGTTTAAATGTAATTTTTGTAATATTAAGATTAAGGAAATACATTTGTTTTTATGCTGTTAATTTTAAATAAAATACATATAAAATAATAAAGCATAATACGAGTATAATAACAGAATGGATCTTTAAACTATTAACATATGTCTCATGGACTATGTCTATCATCATTTACCTTAAACATAATTAAATTGAAAAATTGGAAGAGACGGGGATATACTTTCCATGTGCTACGTGAAATTATTTAAACATAAGTAATATATATATTTTAAGTTAACAATTCGCATATGTATATTTCCTGAATATATTTCTCAAGAAAGAGCTTGGGGTATTCAAAAATATATTTTCCAATATATCATCTTTAAATATTAAGTATAAAATTCATGTTTATCCAATGAATATATTTTTTCTAGTTCGTAACACTAAAATCGTGTCAAAAAATATATTTCAGATAAGTTATAAATAAAATATCTAATATTTAAATAATAATGAAAATATTTATTAGACCGCCAAAATAGAATTTGAAATATCTATAAAATTGATAAATATGAATGTAAATTATTTATTTTGTAAGTCTATATTACATGTAATTCGATTTATATGTATATGCTAGCATATTCCGGTATGAATTGCATAAATGTTTATTTCTCTTAATGTATATGCATTCATTTTTATGTCAATGTACGTATGAGATTGCTTGTGTGCTTGCATTAAAGCGTAATTATTTTCAACTTATCAGGTTTCATTTTATGGATATTTAAATTTGTTTTGTGGACATGCGTCTTGCTGTCTGTATGTGCACGTGTGTTTGTATATATGCGCCTATGCGTTCGTGTTTGTATGTAATGGTATGAGCTTGGTTGTATGTGAGTTTGTGTATGCCTGAATAGTCTGTTATTGTGACTGTATATATCAGTGCATGATGTGGAGCTTTTATAAAAATGTGCGTGATTGATCTAGTTTGCATAAGTATATATATTTATGTAAAAGCGTCAAACATTTGGTAATAATTTTCCATGCAAATTAATTTCCTACATTTACTTATAAGCACTCTAAATTAATATGTCTGGGATATATTATCATATTAAGATAGAAGGTTAAATATACAGCAGCGTATTTTATATATACAGTTATATTTTCATATTAATTATTTGAACGAAAATATATACAGTTTTTGTAATTTGAAAGCGATATTAGTAATAAAGAACTTGCAATAAATCTTTACAAAATGAATAGTATTGCAGAGTTGTGTAAATCCAAACATTACGATTAGCATACGAAAACTATTCGAAAGACAGACTTGTTATTGACAAAGTTTCTTGACATTTGTTACCAACATATCTTATATAACCCTGCACTTGACAAATATGTACAAACGTAACAATAGGTTGTAAACCGAGAATAGGTTACCAAAATCTGTACCCTTACCTCTCTTCAAATAATGTTCAGATGTATCGGACTAACAGCCAAACAACATTGCTTTTTAGGACAAACAACCGGAGTTCATAGAACTGTTTTCCCTTAGAACTGTTAAAAGTGCTTCACTTTTTTCCCAGTTGTAAACTTAAGAAGAGGGTTCACAACCGGACAATGCACCATAGCAGTTGCATCATAAGCACACTTGCCCTAGCTCCAATGTATGAAACATAGTCAAATGCTGTGTTCAGCAGCACGGTACCCTACATGTCAAAAGCCAGGGACCAACTGTGGGTACATAGACCATCGTTGGAGAGAATATCCTGCTTATTCTTCCTTACCACTGGCGCAAGAGATTTCGATCAATATTTTGCCAGCGCACGCGTACTAAGACAAGCAGTGTAAAGGCGACATAGTAAGAGAACACCATAAATTGGCGCTATATCGTATATTGGCATAGTCTTGGCGTTGTGTTAGAAAAGATTCCCGCGCTAGCTGTTTCACAGAAAATGTTATTGTTGCGTATGCGTGTAAAATCGATGCATATGTACTTTACATTCCTCAAAATAATTTTCGATATTAATGAAATTGAGAAAGGTTAATTTCAAGATTGATTTTTTTCTCTCTAAATGTAGATTATTTAAATAGAGTTTTATAGAGTAAGTACAATTTAACAGAGTAAGTTATTTAAATCATTTTTTAGAAAACATTTTAAAGAAAGTTATTATCTATAAATGTAGTATAGATAATCTAGTATAAAGACATTATCTATAAATGTAGTAAGAAAATCTTTATATATGTAGTATAATGTATAGGGAAAGTATTGTGACTGGGTCGAAAATTCAAATTTGAGTTTTCGATGTGAAAGCACGTTTCACGCATCCCTGTACTCGAATCAATCGTTTTGAGATAATGTATGTTTGTGCATGTTTGTGTGTGTGTGTATTCGTGAGTTTGTAGAGACATTATCTCACGAACGAATAGAGCTTTCAGAACGAAATTTGGTAAAAAAAATTAACTGCAATCAATGAATACTGGCAGCCAATTAATTTTAAACATAATCGAATGTTCGAATACCACCCCCCTAAAGTTTAGGAAAAAAAAGTAAAAAAGTCATCAAAAAATCAGATCCTTCAATAATGTTACTTAGATAAATATTTCTTATATAATTTTTTATTAGAAAACGATTGATATAAATTTTAAAACGCTAGTATGAATCATTTTCGAAATATTGCACTTGTTCAAATAGATTAACAAAAATCGCAAAATTAAATACATTATTAACTATTGTGAAATATCCTCACTTTTAATATGTGATATTATACTATAAATTTGTTAACATCATTTTCGTAGATTTGGTTTGTTCCATTCACGGGAAAAATACTTTGAGAATTAGTTTTATATTTTGACACCTAATTATTTACTAACAGTCATTTATATATAAAAAATGCTCTTCTCTTCGTTTGTCTGTAAAGCATGGCGATAAGTTTGGCGAACTTGGTACCTAATTCAGCGAAATATTGCCAACTTGGAGATATTTCGCCCAGATTGACGAAAATATCAAGAATAATTAAAATTGTAAGAATGACAAAGTTAACGAAAATGACACTAAATTGAATTAATTATTAAAATATTGCTTTCCTTATATACATATTATAATGTATAAGGAACGTATTGGGACAAGGTCGAGAATACGAGTCTTTGACGGAAGAGTACGTTTCAAGTATCCCTAAACACGAATCAAACGTTTTTGAGGGGATGTCTGTATGTGTGTGTGTGAGAGGGAGAGAGAGTCTGTGGAAACGATATCTCACGAAGGAATGGATCGCTTCGAATAAATTTTGGTACAAAAATGACATATCGTGAATACAGGAAGTCTATTGTTTTTAAACGCAATAGATTGTTCAGAACCCTCTAAATTTTCTCGTCAAATTAAAAAAAATCATCAAAAAATTTAAACTTTAATAAAGTTACGCAAGTAATCGTCTCTTTTGTAAGTTTTCAATAGAAAACGATTGACGCAAACTTAAAAACGCTAGCATGAACTGTTCTCGAGATATTGCCCGAAATATTTATATCTCGAGATATTTATCAAAAAATGACATAAAAATGATAAACTATTGTGAAATATGTTCACTTGTCATATGTAATGTCATGAGATAAATTTAGTGACATCATTCTCGTGGATCAAACTCGTTCCATTCATGAGAAAAGAAAGTTTGGATAATATTTTCGTATTTGAATGCAAATAGTCAGACGAGTCAGTCTTCTGTTTTAGCAATGACATTCGCCGTGTAAGATTCTAGCGCCGAAGTGGTAACTGGTCCAATCTACTATAAAAATAACTTATTTCC
Source organism: Amaurobius ferox (assembly GCA_951213105.1). NCBI lineage: Eukaryota > Metazoa > Arthropoda > Arachnida > Araneae > Amaurobiidae > Amaurobius > Amaurobius ferox. The sequence goes on along the minus strand of OX578141.1, from coordinate 27,349,237 downwards.
CCATCCATAGCGTTTGACGAGATTTTGGCGACGAATTTGGCGGAATGTCGCCAACTCGGCGATATTTTTAAATGATGCGAAATTATTTGAAATGTCGCAAAATTGATTAAAATGACGCTAAATCAATGAAAATGATGACTAATTTACGAAAATTGAATATCTTGGAAAGAATATAAGAATCTACTGTAAGATTAGCCTATTTTTCCGTCAGTAACGTTTGGCCAAATTTTGGTGATGAATTTGTCAGAATATCTCCAACTTGCTGACTTTTAAATGTTGTCCAATTGACTAAAATTTCACCTAATTGCTAAAAATTTGCCAATTTGATGAAACCGACTCTAAATCAAAGAAATAACGATTAATTGATGTAAGTTCAATATCCTGGAAAGAATATAAGAGTAGACTATAAGAATAATCCATTTCTCCGTCCGTCCGTAACGTTTGGCGAGAAATTTAGCGGGACTTCGCCAACTTCGCGACTATTTTAAATGTTGTCAAAGTGACAAATATGTCGAGAAATTGATAAAAATGACACCAGTAGTAATGTTTCGCAAAATCTGATTTCCTTGATTGAACTTGATGAATCTGATGCTTTTCTGATTTTTCTGCTTTTCTTGTCTTTTCTGATTAAACTTGTTGAATAATCTATCAAAGTACGTCTAACTTGGAGATATTTTGCCCCACACTGACAAAAATATCCTCAAAATTGCAGAAATAACGCTAAATTAATAAAAATGACACCTATTTGATGAATCAATTATTAAAATATTTTAGTATATGGACTATATCGCTTATTGAAGAAGCTATCAATATTGATATTTGTTTATTTAGAGTTGCGTGAAATGTAAGTTAATTGGGTACTTTGAAATAGTTTTCCATGTTGTCATCCGAAAAATTGCCAAATGTACGATTCAAATTTGAAACACTGTGCGTAGATCTTATACATTATTTTTTGACTGTGAAGGGAGTAAATGCATTGCATTATACACTACCTGACAGTGAAAATGAGACACCAAGAAGGAGTAGGCAGAAATATATGCAAATTGCAGGGTAGCACAGAGCTCACCGAGTTATGTAAATGATACGAAATGCGCAGCTGTCCCGCGGGTGATGAGTGAGATATAAGGAAATGAACCTGCACAATCAGCAATTGTTGCGCCGCTTTGTCTGCCAGGGAAATCATTTTGAAATTTTATGTCTGAGAGGAAACGTGTAGTAGCAGAGAATGCCAGATCGCAGCCAACCGAGGCAGTTATAGCAGAGAGACGATTTCACGAGGGGAACGGTGATCGAACACAGAAGGGCAGGCTGGTCTATACGTCAAATCTCAGCGGACAGTAACCTACACGCGTCCAGGATGCACCGGATGTGGCGAAGATGGTTGGAACAAGGGAATGCGGTACATTTGATTGGCGCCGGTACTGCTAGAGCGACGTCAGCACTCGTGGACCGACGCATCAGCCGGCAAGCTTTGGCGGCTCCGCAGACAACTTTCGTCGCCCTTTTGGAGAATGTGCAGGACACCCTTGATGCTCTCAAATCGACCAAGACCATTATCCGCCAATTGGTCTCCGGCGATCTGTACTCATGGCGTTCGTTAAGAAGACTGCCATCGACTCAACAGCATGGACGTCTCCGTTTGCAATGGTGTCGGGATAGAGCAACGTGGACGACGGAATGGCACAGGGTTGTGTTTTCAGACGAGTCACGCTTCTGTTTTAGCAATGACATTCGCCGTGTACGATTTTAGCGCCTAAGTGGTAACAGGTCTAATCCAGCCGCATCTGTAGAACGCCACACCGAGCGACAACGCGGCATCTGGTGTGGGGCACCATCGCCTGCGATAGCTTGTCACCTCTGATCCGTATTAAGGGCCCTGTGACGGCCCATCGATACGTGGATGACATACTGCGACAGGTGACACTACCCTTCCTTCAGGGGTGCCCAATGCCATTTTACTAGCAGTATAACACCCGACCACACACGGCACGAATCAGCCAACATGCCTTGCAAGGTACGAAGGTGCTTCCTTGGCTACCAATCTCCCCCTAATCTCTCACCAATCGAACACGTCTGGGACGTGATGGAACGTCGCTTGCGTGCGCTGCCACTGCCGCGTTTAGAAGACGAATTCTGGCAGCCATCCCTCAGGGCACTGCTCATTGACTCTGCACCTAGACGGTGTTGCTGCCTGTATTGCCACCCGCGGTGGTCCTACAACGTACTGATTAGACAAGGTTATCGGTCAGTGTATTGGTGCATCATGTTGTAATAAACACTACTTATTGTTCGTTTCTGTCTCTCTTTGTTTGCCGATTTTCATCACTTTCTGACCACTTCTTCTTGGTGTCGCATTTTCACTGTCAAGTAGTGTATAAGGAAAGTCTTCTGCCCACATCAGATTTTTTTAATAGTGTTACAAAGTATCATTTGGAATCGTGAGGGTAATCTCGGGATACAAGTATGAGTCTAAATTTCTGGATAACTAACAAGCTTTTTTACTAGTTATTAACATTTTTCTTTAAAAGCACATATAAGCGTAAACAGGAATATTATACAGTAAAACTATCTAGCAAAATTATTAAACAACTGTCAGGTACAGTGAATCAATAATTAAATGCTCCACTAATTTCACAAAAAACAACTATTATACTTAACATTGTCCTATCTCAGAATTCAATGTAACTGGTATCACGTCGACTGCTTTCCAACTAAACGACGACTGCGTTTATATACTCTCAGTAGAAACTTCCAGAAGGAGCTGGTCACTCCAAGAATATTCATTATTTCGAGGAAGTTCTCGGACCTTCTAAAAATCGCTAAAAATCGCCATTTGACTGTAAATCGCCAAATCTTAAAACCATGCCAAGAGAGTTCAAATATGACGAACCGACATTGGCATAACAGGAATGATTGCCTGTAAATGTGTCTTTCATTTTTAGTTCTCAAAAGAGCATCCAGTGAAGGCATTTTATGTGTTCATAACACTGCTTCTTTCTTAAACCTGCACTTTCCGTGTAGTGTTAACCTTCTGTGGTCCAAAATGTGGGGCCAATCTGTCGATATGGATGACTTTTGGTTTGGTTCACGATGATGTCTGAATTTGATAAACGACACTGTTTATTCATTTCATTACAACGTAATGTCCTTCCCACGTGTGCCATAGTTTCGGCGAAAATTCTGGTTGTCGTGGAGAATTGGAACAGCCACACTTAGTCGCCTTCCTAGAATCACCCTTTATTAGCTTTGACATCATACCGGATCTTTATTCTATCGTTAGCAATGTTGATCCCTTTAAGAGCGAAACGCTTACCCTCCTCCAACCGTGCCTGCAGATTTTGTACATAATCATCAGGTCCGGCCGCCAAATTTCTGTTCAAGCCCTTGGATGAGTCGGACGGTCTGGGTCATCCACATATTCATCAGGTGAAGAAGGAGCATCATTTGGTCTCCAAAATATCAGATCACAGTCATAAATCACATCCAAACAACATTTCTGGTGAAGAATGGCCGGTCAATTCGAGGATAGGAATTCTGTAAGCCAGCAGGAGAAAAGGTAAGTGACAGTCCCAATCTTGCTAATTTCTGGATATGAATATGGAGAGATGATTAAGTATCGTTCTGCTGAATCTCTCTACCATTCCGTCCGATTGAGAATGAAGTTAAGGTGTTAGAGTTTTGTCCATTCCGAGTAGTTTGCACAGTCCTGTGAATATGCTAGAGTTAATGTTCGTTCCCTGGTCAGAATATATGAGCGAGGGAACTCCTTAATGGCATATCCAGTTCTGAGTTAGAACTTCAGTGATAGTTGCAGACTCTTGATCAGGGAATGCAATCTGGCTTCCAAGCTTTTTACCCCTTTGTGAAGTAGCCCATTACTCCTAGAATGTGTTTGTTATTGTCCATGGTAGTGGCTCCCAAAACATCAAGTGCAATTCCAACAAAAGTAGCTCCGACATTGTAATACTGAAGAGACCCACGTGTTTTCTTTTCTGGTCCCTTCCGAGAGCCGTATTCCGTGCAATCTTTCACCAGTGCTCAAAGTCGGATCTCGCATTGTATCAGAAGAAGCATTCACGAACTTTTGTTCAGCGTCTTTCTATTGTCAAAATGTCCTTCAGTGAGGCTGTTGTGTATCTCATTTAGTACACAGTATATTCTAAAACGTGGAAGCAATAATTACCATCTGAGAGTCATTCCACACATCGCCACTCTCCCACTTAAGGTATACTAGTATGTTTCTCAATCCACAGTGCCCAGTCCCGTTTCGTTTTAGGTGAGAAACGGGGAATTTCTTGCCAAGTTGGCCTCCCATTAACTCGTATGTTGTGGATCGGGATTGGCTCGATAGCTTTATCGTCTCTTTGGGAGCACGAAAGTTCCCCATCACTCCAAGGATATGGTGGTAAATTTGAAATATGGATAGTGATAACGTGCCATATTTCAAAATCTGGCTTCCAAATTTTATTTTAGCATAAGAGCATTGTGCACAGTTCAAAGAACAAGGTCTTCTCAAGAGTGCATCATCATGTCCATGGGAAGATTCCTTTTGGTGTCGAATCTCCATGTCGTATTCTTGAAGTCGCTGAATCCATCTTGCGACCTGGTTTTTAGGGTCTTTAAAGCTGAGGAGCCAGAGTGATCAGTCCGCAACCAGAATTTCCTTCCGTAAAGATAATGATTAAAATGATCTAATTCTAAGGTTTTAACAATTGCCAAGAGTTCTTGTCTTGTTACACAATAATATATTTCGGGTTTCGACAAGCACTTGTTAAAGTATGCGATGGCACGTTCCTGCCCCCCTATGTACTGGGAGAGAACTGCCCCTGTTTCTTCTTTACTAACATCGGTATCTAGTTTTAAATTATCTGTTGATTGAGGATATGCCAGGATGGGAGTTGAAACCAGCACGTCCTTAATCCGATTGCAGGCGTTTTCACATTTACATTTCGGTGTTGATTCAAATTTCGTGTCTCCTTCTGTTAAACAATGTAAGGGCCTGGTAATGTTTGAGAAGTCCTTTACAAATCAACGGTAATATGTACACAGGCCAAGGAAAATTCTTTGTTGGTGTACATCCTGCTGCCTGCACCTTCGTATCGATTCTTACTTTCTTCTCTGAGATGATACGTATATCTCGAATATGTGACTTCTTTCTGGAACAGTTTGTATTTTGAAGGAATTAACTTTAAATTAGCAGTCTTTAATTTTTAAATATATGTCTAAGGTTTTGTAGGTGTTTGTTAAATGGACGTCCAACAATAATTGTGTCGTCCAAATCGAAGGGACGGGATTCACAGGAGAAACCTCTCAGCACGGTTTCCATCAGACGTTCAAATGTTAAGGGTACATTACGAAGTCTGAAAGGCATCACTTTAAATTACACGAGTCCTTAACTGGTGGTAAAAGCTGTTTTCTCTAGATCATCGGGTGGGATTTTCATCTGCAGTGGCCACTTTTAAGATGCAGAGTCGAAAACTACTTGCTCCAAGAGATGGTATCAAAGGTGTCGTCAATTAGTGGTTAGCTATATTATTCTATCAGGGTGTTGTGTATTCTTTAATCAACGCCTAATCTCATAGAACCATTTTTCTTCTTCGCTGTGACGATTGGTAAAGCCCAGAGTCTCGATAACGGCTTGATCATGTCGCTTTCTTGCTTGCCTTTTAAAAGCTTATTTACTTTTTCTTTCATAGTGAGTAGAGGTCCTCAGAGAACTTGTTTAATCGGAAAATGGTTACCGGTGTCGATTCTATGTCTGGTCAGTCCGGTACGTCCCATAAGAAGATTGATACGGTCCGTTCCAGTCGAGAAGGTTGCACTAAATTCAGAAATAAGGCTTTTACACGCCACGTGTTTTGCCCGATTTTGTCCGTCGAGTTTTCTCAAGATGATGCTTAGATATTCGGAACAGCTGTATCTATTTTTCGGACAATCACGCATTACGTAAGTTAACACAGATCATGAAACCAACTGCTCTCTTTTATGGATTATTTTGGGCCTGTCGCTAATGTTTGACATTTGGACAGCTAAGTAGTCTCTTGAAACATGCACGAAAGCCGCGTCCACAAGAATTATATTTGCTTTATACTGCGGAGATGGAAAATATGGTAATGCCTTTCCAACTATGTATGGGCCTTCCCTGTATCCTTTCACCAAACACTTGCAACGTGCGGGCAGTAAAACATCTTCGGCAGTGACTACGGAAGGGTGTCTCTTCCTTATTTTCCAAACAAAAGAGTATCTTCTCTGGTTATCCGTAATTTGTTCTATTTGAAGTCTAGTATGAGAATGCATGGGTTATATATATCTAACATAAGCAGTATGATGATAAAGGCTCACTCCGACAATTAATAATTACTTCCATTTTACCATGCACATTCGCTGTTTCTCCAGAAATTGTGTGCAAAGAGATGGGGAGCGCGGTATAAAGTAGGTTATTGTTAATTCGGTGAGCGACGTCGCTTGTAATGAAGGTGACATTTGCAGCCGTGTCTAGAACCATTTGGCATTGGATATTGTTTATACGGTTCATGAAGTAAAGTCCAGTATCTCCCCCGTGTAACGATGGAATCTGTAATACCTTTAATTTAGCATTCTTCGTACGACAATCTCCGACAAGAAAAATGGCTGCTGATTAGCTTTCCTTTAGCTTTTATAATCTTGATCAGATAGTAGGTCTAGCACACCATTTTTTTCGCAAACGAGCCAGTTATTCGATTGAATTTAACGTTACTTTGCCTCTGCAGCATGTTCTTTATTTCCTTCATAGTGAGCAGGATCTCAAATTCTAAAGTGTTATTAGTCACAGTCGCGCCACGTACGATGGATTGATAAAGTCCTCAATAATCCTATCATGATGCTTCAAAATTTCTGACTAGGGCCAGTAAAGTTCTCAAATGCTTGCATTCCGGACGTAAAAACGGCGTCCTGAATTTCCGAATCACGTATTGTATCGGTACAATAGTGGACTGTAGGGTTTTCACAAACATCCGTAGAACACTCTGCAAAGAATAATTGTAAAAGCCTTTCAATCTCCGAAGGCAGCTCCTGTATATTCTGTCCGGTCTCTTGGCCCGGAAACTTACTCGTCTCTTTCAAATTATTCTTCCCACAGCGGAATTCCAGGGCAATCACCAACGCTACGAAGTTTAGACATTTTTCTGTTGTGTGTGTCTATAAAATATCAGGTGCAGGACTTCGAAAAGAAGCAGCGAGTTGGTAGATTTATGTCTTTCCGTTCCATTCGTTGGCGTCCGCGATAATGTCGAATTGCGCGCATCCATATACATTGTTCGTCATACGTAAGAGATTTTACTTTACATGCCGATACTGGCGGCATTCAAAAATCCGAATAATCGACTGATGTTTTTCGGTTAATAGCCAAATCTCTTTAAGAGCGTTTTCATCTCTTCTTATCCAACATTAATGTCACCTTGCACAGATGTAATGTATTATTTCATTTCTTCTATGGCGGATTTAATGTTTTGTTTCACCACTTCTTTGATTTCTTCTCGACCGGCTTTCATTTCGTATTGTATAGTTTTGACTTCTTATTTTATCTCGGATTTAATTTCTTCCTGCATTTTGGCTTGTCCTTCTTTCATCATATTCTTCTTCTTCAATATCCTCTTTAATATCTTATTTCATCAATTTAAAAAAAATTTAAATTGTATATATATATATATATATATATATATATATTAGAGTAAATAATATGGCCACCGGTAACAGTTATATATATATATATATATATATATATATAGAACTGTTACCGGTAGCCATATTATTCACTCTACTACTGCTAGTAAATTGTTACTAAATTGTTTAAAATAAATAAATAACAGACTAAATTATTATAGTAATGTATTTTTTATACATAGCTTAACCTGATAGCAAATCTAATTAATGAATTGCTGTCAAATTATTATTCACCGTATCTGCGTTTATATGCAACTAGCTGAATACCAGTTGAAAACCAATGGTCTCGTAATAAGCAACCCCTGAATAATGTAAATGTTTAAATAATTCGCGTTTCACATTTAATCGGAAAATCGAATATTTTGGTGAGCAGAACCCCTTAAAGGAGAAATTATTTTAAAACTTAAATTGCACACTTCTTCCTTTCGAATTATCTACCCATACACAAAATTAAAATATCTATCTCATCCCGAAGCGTGCTGTTTTATCATTTCCACATTCGAACCTCTTTCTGTGAAGTACAGCCATAAATGAGCATTTAGAAAAAACTCTATTGTTTCTGGGTTTTTTATCAGATGATTGGACCATATATCAAATATCAAGCCTCTATCACGTTTAAAAGGAAGCGTGTATAACTTACTGGAAAAATCGTACATTTTGGTGTGCGGCACCCCCAAAGTAACAAATATTGGAAATCTGAAATTGCCCACTTTCTTCCTTTCAAACTATCCACAGGTGCACTAAATTTGAAGACTTTCCACAAGAAATCTCTTGCAAAGTATTCTTTACTATCCTGTCGCAAAATATGTTTTTACTAACATTTCATCTTTCCAACGTTTTTCTGTGTAGTATCCCCTCAAATGAACATTTTTGAAAAACTGTATTCATCAAATGTATGTATCAAATGATTAACCCATATACAAAATTTCAAGCTGCTATAACATTGTAAAGGAGGCGTTTTACATTTGTTCGTCAAATTGAATATTTTGTGCGGCACTCCCTACAATAGCAAACGTTGGAACACTAAAATTGCACACTTTCTTCCAATTCAGCAATCTATCCGTACACCAAATTTGAAATCTCTATCTCATCGCGAAACATGCATTTTCTATCATTTCACCTTTCAAATTTTTTGCCTGGAGTACCCCCCCCCCCCCCTTAAATGAGCATTTTTGAAAACCTCCATTATTCTTGTGTTTTCTATCAGATGATTCGCCCATATATGAAATATAAAGCCTCTATCAGATTTAAAAGGGGATTTTTCTCCTTTATTCCGAAAATCGAACATTTTGGTGTGCGGCACCAGCTAAAATAGAGAATTTTGGAAAACTGAAATTGTACACTTTCTTCCTTCCAAATTATCTACCTGTACACCAAATTTGAAATCTCTATCTCCTCCCGAAGCATGTTTTATATCATTTCATATTTAGAACGTTTTACTCTGGAGCACCCCCGTAAACGAACATTTCCGAGAAACTCTATTCGTCTCGTTGGTGTTTTCATTAAATAATTAGCCCATATACCAAATTTCAAGCCTATATAAAAAATTAAAGGAGGTATTTCTCATTTATTCGGAAAATCGAACAGTTGAGTTTGCGGCATCCACTAAATCAGATAATATTGGAAAACTGAAATTGCACATACTTTCCTTTCGAACTATTTATTTACCCGTGCACCAAATTTGAAGTCACAACCCTATCCCGAAGCATAGGTTTTCGTCATTGCACTTTTCGAAAGTTTTTCTTCTGGAGCACCCTTTTAATCGAACATTTTTGAAAAACTGTTTTGTCGCGGGTGTTTTCATCAAATGAATTGTATATAAACCAAATATCAAGCCTCTATCAAGTTTAAAAAGGGGCATTTTCCTTTATTTCGACAATCAAACATTTTTGTGTGCAGTCCCCTCTTAATTAGAAAATATTGAAAAACTGATATTGTACACTTTCTTCCTTCCAAACTATCTACCACTACACAAAATTTGAAATTTTTATTTCATACGGAAGCGTGAAATCTCTATCCTATCCCGAAGCATAGTTTTCGCCATTTCACATTTCGAATGATTTTCTCTGGAACACCTTTGATCTCCCTTTAATCGAATATTTCTGAGAAATTATATTCGTCTTGGGTGTTTACATTAAATAATTAGCTCATGTACCAAATTTCAAGCCTCTATCAAAATTTAAAGGGGGCGTTACTCATTTATTCGGCAAATCGAACATTTTGGTGTGCGGCACTCCCTATAGTAGAATGTATTGGAAATCTAAATTGCACACTCTCTTCCTTTCGAACGATTTACCTGTACACCAAATTTAAAGTCTCTATCTCATAGAAAAGCATGTTTTTCTACCATTTTACTTTTCAAACGTTTTTGTATGGAGCAACCCCTCTATAGAACATTTTTGAAAAATTCGATTTTTCCAGGGGCAGGGGGGAGCGGTTATCGAACGACCGAGCCGTGTACCAAATTGCAAGTCTCTATCTATTCGGGAAGTGTCTAAAAATCATAACAGACAAATAGACAAATAGACGGACAGACGGACTCTTGGCAATTGGTATATATAGACTGATAGATTATACGTGAATCATATAACTTTATATTTTTAATTCAATAAATAATCATAAAATAGCAAGTAAGTTACACCCAAATTGCATTTTGCGTGGATTATATCAATAAAAGTTTTCAGATTTAGATCACTGAAACTTTATTGGTATTATCAATTTCTTACGTCATCTGTGTCAATTTTACAAAGACTCATCTGTTTCATTTTTCTAACTCATATATTTTATTTAGCCAAATAAGTGTGTTACGGGTATATCTTCTAATACAATGTTAGCTCTTTCATATTTGAATATATTTTTCCAATTTCATATTTTTTATAAATTTATTTACAAACGGGATCAGGATGTTTAATTCTTCAGGTTTGCACGTGAAGATAATTTTGTATAGCAAGAACGGAGATTCTTATACTTCCTTTTAGAAGAATTGAATTAAATATATTAATAGAAATAGTTTTTATATTTTTTGTAAATGTATTTTCAATGGGGAACACGATGTTTTCCTTTTCAGATGTTCCTGTAAAGATAGTTTTGTGTAGCGAGTACAAAGATTCTTATACTGTTTTTTTATGAGAATTAAATTGAATATTTTAGTAAAATGTTTAGAATAACGATGTCATTTATAATTTCATGCACATAATTGTGAAGTTTAAGTTTCTTTATATTATATATTCCATAAGAAGAACGGCCATATTACTAGTCTACTAGTCTGAAATAAAAGGCTACATATGCTCAAATGTATGAATAAAATGGTTGTTATATCGTAAGTTTTGACGGTGAAAAAAATAAGATCAACCCCATTACAGTAGGTCTAACCGTTCTCGAGATATGGTTTTCCCTACGCCACATTTGAAAATACGTCCCGTTATTAAATAAAAATAAAAATTATGTAAATGAGTTGCTCATATTAGATTTTTCATTTTCTTACAAATGGTAACGTATAGGGGAGGTATTGGTCTCGTACTGGAACTCGAGTTTTCAACGGAACTACACGTTTTAATATCTCTAGAACACGAAATGTATGTATTCATTTTATCTCAAATACTATTCCTAACAGCATTTTTTTACAGTGACGTAACATTTACGTCACACTGTGACTTTGGGAGTACGCTTCGGCACAATACGCCTCGGCAATTTCCCTTTCAAGTTACAGTGAAGTAATTTTGGTCATTTTCAGGGTACTTTGTGATGTCGCATGTTAATTTGTTTGTGACGTTACATTGTAATGTGTTTATACCGTGATTTTGTAACATTGCCGTTCCTTCAAGTTACGTTTCTGGAATATGCCATTCACTTCAGAGCGAAGTTTTATAAAATTTTATAAATAATTTATTTGTAGTTACCCTGGTGCTGATTAGATTTTGGTACGATTTGAGAAAAGAGGACTTGCCTGTTATTACGAAATGGTCAGTAAAAATGATCAAAATCTAATATAAAAGACTACACATGCCTACATGTATCAATTACATGCTTGTTTTATACGCAATTTTCGACGATGAAAATAATAAGACCAACCCCTTTAAGACTAGCCGTTCAAGATATATTTTTGTTTCTTCACATTTTTGCTTCTTCCACTTTGAAAATACGTCCAGTTGACAAATAGAAAATAAAATTGAATTAAAAAATAAAAGTCAGTGTAATTTCAAATAATTATGCCTTTTATTTTGTGCAATTAAACTCAATTCAATGAATAATTCAAGAAATAATGTGAAAATGAATTTCAGTCTGTAGCGAAAGTCATGTGCTGTGCACATCAGATGCTCACAGTTATAATTGCTCAATAGACAATTGAATACATAGGTATCTCAAATATCCAATTGACCAAAAATTATTAAAAGCTACACTTGAATGCTACAGGCAGGAAAATAAATGTTACATATATTTATGGAAAAAAATAAACTGTTTAAAAGATTTAATATTAATATTTATTAGCATTTTTTTATTTTTTCGTTTTAATAAATCTTCTAACCTGTTGAATGGGAAAATATATTGAATCTTATTTTTTCGTGAGGGAAATTTTTTAATTGTTTAATTTTTTCGATTGGCAGGGAAAGAAGATAAAATTATGCTTTTATTAATTATGGCTTGTGAATATTTTAAATCTCATTTAAAACCGACAAAATCATTTAATTTTCGTGAAACAATTTTTAAAAGTTAGAGTAATTATATCGCAATATATTTATAAAGTTTGGGTTTTCAGTTTTAATTGTTCGCATCTGAAGGATATCAAATTGAGTGATCATTCCGAGACTTAAACTAGTGTAAGTTTTTTGAAAAACATTTATATCGTCCCTTTAAACTCGAAATCTCGATTTTTTTTTTTAGATTTTTAATTGATCGGGAAGGTGAGACGGATGAAATGAGACCCAAACCAAGAATTTGAACTCTCGTGTGTAAGTGCTAAAAAGTATTGCTAATTCATTATTATATCTTAGCAATGTCACCCCAATTCTGATATGGAAAATATTAGATTTTTCCTTGATCCGAAAGCAGATTCGGACCGAATATGATAGTGTGTTTTTATGCATGTAAATAATTAGAAATATTTCTCAATTGCAGACATGTTTCATATTTCTTATCTCTCGATATACTTCCTATCTGCACAGTGCAGAATCTTTTAAACTACTAATGAATATCTATGCTATTTTTACTTAAAATATAATATCTATAAATCAAGTCTTAATGCAGTAGTACAAATAACCAATAGCCTCAACAATAATAAAACAACATATGTATATTAGATGCAGTGGCAGATTCCCTCAAGAAAAATTCGAGTGAATCCAGACATCCAAATATCCGCCAAACGAAAGTATTCATCGTAGCTTCAAATACATTTTATTACCATCTGCTTGAACTCATGTGTTCGGAATATGCATTCATATCTTATTTATGTTTTCACATATTCTCCTCACAATTCACTGAACAAAACTTATTGATTTTTTGATGCGTATTTTTGGAACACTTTCAAAGTGTTTCAAACTTTTGGCCGAGTAACTTGGAAAATATCCACCTGATTATAACACCTTCAATGGATGAATTTCTCTCATTTTTTTTATCGCTATTTTCTTTCCTTTTCTTATTTTATCTTATCTAAAAAGGGAAAACAATAAATTTTGAGAGAGAAATGCTGTAATGATTTCTTTCTATATTTTTCAAATACTTATTTACTCATTGTTTACTAAAATGATTGATATGTATGTTAGACTATAATGGAAAATATATTGGCTGAAATTATGTCTTTATTTTCAGATAATTGTCCTGTCCGTTAATGATCGTATTATATATATATATATATATATATATATATATATATATTATTTGAATTATGAGTTTGTATACTGTTATTCCCCTCATCCCCATTATACCTTTATAGTCATAAGTTACCTACTATTTTTAACCTTAGTCTTGGTCTATAGTTACTTATTGAGCTATAAAATTTAATAATGACCCATGACAGGATTTTCCGCACAGTGACTACTACTGTAATAATTTTAAATTATATTTTAATTATACATCATTAATTTACAAAATATTATGTACAGAGAATATTATTTACATGGTGTACCTGCAAGAGTTCGACTGTGAGAGGAATGAATGTTTTTGAAGATGAAGGGTTGCATGAGGTTGGCGAGAAAGTGAAAGTTACAAATTGTTTTTATCGCTCAAACGGCGATTCATCACTGATATCCAACAATTCCCCTGACGCAAAACCATCGAAGCTTGCGGCTACCATGGGCTCACCAACATAGACACTTGAGTACTGATTGGCAACAGATCGTCTTTTCGGATGAATTCGGCTTTAATTTGGGGTACAGTGTTGGCCGCATCCACGTGATACGTTATAGAGGTGAACGCCATTTTCCGGAGTGCGTTATCCAACGTCATACTGGATGAACGCTAAGCGTGATGGTCTGGGGCGTAATTGGGTACCTTGGACGATCTCAGCTGCTAAAAATTACAGGTAATCTCAACAGATACCTGAACATCGGATAAGTTCTGGAGTCAGAAGTCGGACCCTTCCTTCAACGAATTCCTGGAACTGAATTTCAACAGGACAATGCCGGTCCACATGTTACTAGAAATGTTCAAAACTTCTTTTCAGCATAACAGATACAGATTTTTCTTTGGCCTGCCTAATCACCGGATATGTCGCCTATTGAACACATGTCTGGATTTCGTCGGTTGGCGTCTGACACGGGACCCTCGTCCCGTTGCTAATACAGATGAACTTTGGGTTCGGATAGAAGCAATCTGGAATGCTCTTAGATACAAATTCGAAATATGTTTGGTTCTATGCCACGTTGTATAGAAGCACTAAGTGCAGTGCTTAGTGAAGCACTTGGTGGCTTCACCAAATTCTGATTTTCAACATGTAATATTGTATTTTTGCTTTGTAAATTTAATCGTTTTATTTGTATCAATACAGATTGGGAATTAAATTTCCTTCAATTCTGATGATTCCTTCATGGTGTTGCAATTTTTACAAAGAGGAGTATATTTTTACTTCACCTACAATACATGGAATAAGGAAATTATTGGAATCGTGTCGAAAATCGCAATTTGAGTTTTCGAAAAATCTACATATGTAGCGTACCCTAGAAAATGAAAAAAAAATTGAGCTTGATGTCTGTGTGTGTCTGTCTGTGCAATGTACTTATCCACTCTAATTCCAAAAATAATATAACCAAGTTCATAAAATTTGGTTGGTAAGTCATTTATAGCTGAACCTTGTGACGATTAGATTTTTGCATGATTCGGAAAAAAGAAACCTGCCTTTTTCTACGAAACAACCTGCAAAAATTGTATGTATCCACTCTAGGTGAAAAAGTAATTGACCAGATTTTACAAAATTTGATAGATAAGTCAATTGTGGTATACCCATGTTCTGATTAGATGTTGGTATGATTCGGGAAAACGTTGGTACAATTATCTTCCTTTTGTGAAATGGCTCAAAAAATCGTATACATACACTCTTTCTGAGAAACTAATTAAACCACATTTCACAAAATTCGGCACACAAGTCGCTTGTGAGAATTTGTGGTGCTGGTTAAAATTTTGTACGATTCGAAATAAAAGAAGCTGCTTTGTTTTACAAAATGTCCTGCAAAAACCGTCAAGATCTAAAATAAAATACTAGAAATGTATCAACTAAATGCCTGCCATATACATAATTTTTGACGACAAAAGAATAAGACCAATCCTATTACTCTAAGATAGACCATTTTCGAGAAATTTAGGTTTTTTTAAATTTGTGGAACTGAAGACCTTTTCACTGTAGTTTAAAAACTACAATTATTAAATATATTAGTTACGTCTCTTCAGGATTATTCTGATATTTAGATTTTGGCATGATTCGAAAAAATATAACGGACCCTCCTTTTCTGAAATGGCCTGTAAAAATTGTGAAAATCTTAAACAAATATC
The DNA here is from genome assembly GCA_951213105.1 of Amaurobius ferox. NCBI lineage: Eukaryota > Metazoa > Arthropoda > Arachnida > Araneae > Amaurobiidae > Amaurobius > Amaurobius ferox. The sequence goes on along the minus strand of OX578141.1, from coordinate 27,333,556 downwards.
TAAAATTGCTGAAATACATTAAGTACCTTCAAATATATTAAGTACTTTCACGTAATATTGGACAGCAAAGCGAGTGCGACTTGTCGCATGACTCTAGGATGAAACCTTTATGAGATATTTTAATTTTTTGAGGAGATGAAGACTTTCAAGTGCATTAAGTTGCTGAATGATGCGAAGATGCCTTACAAATACAGATTGGATGTAACATCAGAAAAGTACCCATGTTATTTTCTGCAATTAAACTGAATGAGTTAATTATAATGGAATTAAACAGTAGTAAAATGAGTTTGAGTCTGTAGGGAAAGTCCAGTACTGTCTACATCATATTATTTGTTTTATTTTCTGATAGTAAGGTGTTCTAAAAGGAAAGAAATATTACGTTATTCGAAATTGAAATATTTTTTTTTAATTTGTCTGATTATTGTGTGAATTGAAATATTATGTTTTGCAGTTGTTGTATTAGCTGACATAGGCATATTTAAGTGTTTATTTAGAGCGTATTTATTTCTCATATGTAATGGGGAGGGGGGGGGCTCGAAGAAGCACGTGCGTTTACGCAGAGGACGACTACAACTTCTGGAAACTTGAATGACTGAATGAATGCATTTACACTTTATTTCCCGGGCAACATTGGGTACAATTTCTAGTCTTCAATAAATTGGAAATATTCGCGTAAATTGCTAAATGTACTTACTTATCAAGGGTTGAATGCTCTGAAGCATAATTCGAATTAAAATACATTTAATTTTTTACCGCAAAATGTCATTATTAATGGATATAGAACTTTAATAATAGATGGAACACCTTTGAAAGACTAAACATCTTTGAAAGATGGAGCACCTTTTATAGATGGAACACACCTTGAAAATTGACATTCGAGTAAATATCAAAACCTATTTACTAAAACATAACGTTATAATGCATGATTACACAACAGATCATTTTTAAGTCAAATATCACGATTTCAATCATTTGAATGACCGAGATTCCAGTCAAAATCCCAGTGAGACTGTAATATTTTATCAGTTTCCCAGTGATTTAGATGTGGTATCTGCATCGATTGAAATCCGCCTTACGTTGGAGAGTTCTTGTCTCATATCGGTAAAGCCCTCTCAGTCATTTCTTATACCTACCAATATACACATTAAGGGAGGGGCGACATGCAAAGCGATATTTAGGGTATGCTTCCCTAGTAAAGTTAGGCATTAGTGTTCGAAAACCTATCGGGTCATTAGTTTAGACTACGGGGCTGCAGTAATGGATGTGATCAGAGTAGGATGCAAAGTAAATTTGCAATGCCGATGAGAGGAATACAAATTGCTATATTTCGGGAAAACAAAGTTAAAGAGGGTTGAATGTAAAGAATATAAAGAAATAAAAATATTTATCATGTATGAGCATGTTTACCTAGTTTGAAATAGCAAAAGTGATAGATATATGTAATTAATTAATAAGTGGAATTCTCATTTTCAAATGAGTCTTAAAATAATTACTCATTCTTCATGATTAGAAGGCATATTCAACAAGCACAATCTGGTGTATTCAACACATAACTGTCCCTACATATTACCAAATATTAGATAATGTGTGAGAGGAGAATAACATGAATTCCATTCTTGCTTAGAATCCGTTCTCATTCAAAATTAATGACTTTCAGTGAGAAAGGAAGTCATAAATGACGGGAAATTTTCACACTTTTCCTATAATACATAGTATATATAAATAGAAGTATTGGAAATGATATATACAATCGAAGTATTGATATTGATATATTTACATGCTAAAATATCTGATGTGGGCAGCACAAGACTTTCCCTGTGTAATGCAATGAATTTATTTCTTTCACAGTCAAAAAATTATGTATAAGATCTACTGCACAATGTTCTTTATTTTGAATTCTATATTTTGGCGTTTTTCTGGATGACAGAATGTAAAATTATTTCAAAGTACACAATAAACTTATAGTTGTACAACTTTACATAGAAATTATGAATACTTATAATACCTGCAATAAGCAATAGCGTCCATATATTAGAATATTTTAATAATTAATTCATCAATTTCGCTCCATTGTAGTTAACTTAGCGTCATTTTTTCAATTTTAACGCTATTTTTGTCAATGTGGGTTAAAATATCTCAAAATTGGCGATATTGCGAATTTTTTATATATAAATGACCTTTGGGGAATTGTTAGGCTTCAAAATACAAAACTATTACAAAAGTGTCTTTTTTCATCCATGTAGAACAAACTAGATCCATGAAAGTGATTTTAACAAACTTATCACATGATACGTAAACATATTTCACATAATATATTTAATTAGTTAATATATTTTTTTTATTTTATGCGAATTTTTTCTAAATTTATTTGAGAAAAGTGATTTTCCTCGAAAACGGATTATGCTAGTTTTCTAAAATTTGTGTCAATTGTCTTCTAATGAAAATTTATTTTATAAATGATTATTTACGTAACAATATTAATGGGTTTGAGTTTTTCATAATTCCATTCAAAAATTGGGGTCTTCCGAACTTTCGATTGTGTTTAAAATTAATATGTTTCTAGTATTAATGGATTGTAATTTTTGCAAAAATTTTCCGTTATATTATTTTCCGTAATTTTCCTTCATTCGTTAGTGCGATACCGTGTCTACACTAACTCAAACACACGCAGACTTCACACCAAAAACCATAGATTCAAGTTCACGGATGCTTTCCCATCGAAAACTCGAATTCGAATTTTGGATCCCGTATAGGGAAAGTAATATTTGAAGCATTCTCGAATGCGAGTCAACTATTTTTCTCTCATGATTTTGTGTCTATCTACTTGTTGGTCTGTAAAAGTGGTATCGGCTGCAAACATGGAAGAAATCGAATGAAAGTGAGAGTGTTTACAGGAAGGGAGAGTGTTTACAGACAAGAAGGGAGAGTGTTTACAGGAACAACAGTAAAAAGGCCAGGGGGATTGTGACCCTCCGGCCCCCCGTTCAGGGGGTCAGAACCACCCTGGCCTTTTTGCTGTCGTTTCTGTAAACACTCTCCCTTCTTTTCCTCCCTTCCTTTTGGCCCCCTCCTCCTTTTTAAATCTGATTTTGTATTTACTATAATATATCTGCTTAAGATGAAAGTGCGGCATTGCCCCTTAATATTACGCAGTGTTATGATAATGTATTTTATGTATGTTATTTGTCTGATATCTTTCTAGTATATATATATATATATATATATATATATATATATATATATATATATATATATATACTTTAAATGTTTTAGTATTAATATCAGTTACTTGTACAAGAGGAGCCTTCACACAGAAATCAGCTGCATTATGTAATATTTAAAGGTAGCTCAAGAGGATTTATTGTTTAGGTTTTTAATAACATTAAAATATATTACAATATATCTTTAGTTTGTATTTATATCTTAAACAACAAGAAAACTAAGCTGTAGTAGTATAGCATACACGAATAACCATGTAGTGCAAATTTTATTCTACGTGGTGACATTTCTCACTATTGAATATTGATCAGCTTCAAGAACTCCTGCTTTTGTCAGTTTTTTCTTGCTTTCGAAGATAAGATAATGTGTAGCAAATTTTACAGCATTTTCTTTTAATATTTTCCAATCTTCTGAAAGTTCGGTAGTGTCTTCTTGACATTTGAAAGAGCAGCTATCTATAAAGTCTCGCAAAGACTTTAAAATCCCTTCATCTTGAGCACACATGGTCCACTAGATGATACAAAAATACTACATTAAACACATCACCAATAATAATCTTATAAATGTGGTGGCGACAAGCCAAACTAAGAAGCTGTGTTCTCATCTTCTCGTTCTAATATTGCAGCCTTGTGATCTCCAGTGTGACATGACGTGATATCGAAGTAAATTCCTAAAATGTTATCTGTAATCTTCCAATTGTTAAATATATCGAATACTGCTTTTACCATTGCATGGCATATACCAACTAGATGTTTTGGTACGTCAAGTAATTTCAGTACATCATTGACCGTGACTAAGATAAAAAGACTATCAGCTTCATTATTTTCCCCCAGAACTATTGCCTAACAATTTCTCATCTCAAAGGACAACAAGCAATCCATCGGGTTTGAAACTGTGTTTCAATTCTGTTGATAACTTGCATCAGAAACATGCGAAGTTTGCTTCTAGAAAGTGTAATATCACTAACATGTAATCCAAATGGCTGAGCTGTCGCTGCAATTGAAAATGTAGCACTTCAATCTGGTAGTTTTGCACTGTCCAATGCATTAAATTGGATAAGTAAAGTTTAAGCATTTTGCGACACTCTGATGTATTTGTCAACAAGCAAATTTGCTTTTGCCTAACTTTAATACTTATTTAGGTGTTAACAAAGTGAAAAATTAATGAGTAATTAAGTGTTGCCAAAATAAAAGATAAAATACAAATTAAATTACTTTAATACATTATTAATTACTTTAATACAAATTAAAACAAAACTATTAAATGTCAAATAAGAAATAAATTAAACATCAGAAATAATGACGATGATGACACATAGAGATTACCTTTATAAGATCTCAATGGAAAAAATTCAATGTCTTTGAGATACCTCTAAATATCCCTTGAAATACATAAAATTTTGAGGAGAAAAACAGTTTCCTGTATATACAAGAGTTAGAGCTTAAGATATGCACATATTTGAACTATTCTGATATATATATATATATATATATATATATATATATATATATATATATATATATATATATATATATATATATATATATATATATATATATATATATATATATATATATATATATATGTATATCTGTCATATGGGCTATAATAGTCCAGGGAAGAGACATTTCATATTACTGAAAATCTACTTAATTTATGACACTCGAAACAGATATAGTTACATAGGCCAGCCGATCTCCTGATCGTTGATAAGCTCTCAAGAAATCTCAATACAGTCTGCGTTGGTTCACACAATGTACACTTACACCGAAGAGGGACGAATATGGTGGTATGGGAAAGATTCTGTTTCACGTTCTTTATGCTTTAAAAATGTGATGGGGAAGCAGTTTCATATAAGAAAGTTTACGCAGAGGTTAAGATTAGGGACGCAGAGTTAAGATTAGAAGTTAAGATTGTCGTACTGGTATTCTGCAAGTTTGCAAACAGAGTTTCCATAGAGATTCCATAGAAATGAGCAGTACGAGTTGGAGCTCAATACGTAAAGTTAAGGCCAGTACGATACGCTGATGCAAGAATTGTGATCAGTGGCCGAAAGTGATGGTATGTGACCATTAATAATTGTTGAAGGTCATAAACGCAATTTAGGCATTTTTAATTAACTGGTCTCACATTATCTCTGCCGCAATTAATGAATAATTGTTTTAATAAGTAATCTATGTTGTTAATAAATGATTTTATTTTAAAGTTAAAATAGTGCAATTAATTTATGGTAGTGTGTTAATGTTTTCTATTTCAGGACTTGCACTGGAGATTGTTGTTAAGCGGCACACAACGCAATGTGTTTTAATGTTCAACGATTTACGAATTACGGCCATATTTAAGAGAAGTTAATTTAATATATGCTTGGCATATACGTTTGTGCACCACAAATACATAAATAAAATTGTTCAGATTTAAATTATTTCCCTGCACAGAATGATAGCTGGAACATAGTCAAACTCTTAAAATGGTGAATATGGACTTTAGTATAAAAGAATAATACTTTAATTATATTTGATTGTCATATATGTACAGAAAGAGGTATTAAAATTTAAACAGAGGAGAATGACAAAAAAACTAGGGGACAGTTGTAAAAAATTAATTTAAAATATTGCTCTAATGCATAGTGGATTTTTTATTACTGTTTGTATTTTAAATTGTCTAATTTAATAAAAACATCAAATTACAAGAAAACTAGAAAATGAAGGCTTGTAAATGAAGTTGGGATTTTATTGTTTGGCTGTTGGGACACACAGAGGAATGACATTTAATAAAAGAACTAGATTTTTAAATATTAAAAATATAAATTGTTTCTTTAGATAATGGGTGACAAATATGAACTACAACATAGAAAAACTGATCAGTGTCCAAAATCAGTCCCAAGTCATGCAAATTTTATTAAAACATCTGGGGCATGTAAAACTCCCGTTTACAGAAAATGACCCATATATATATATATATATATATATATATATATATATATATACTAGCAGCATACCCGTTCTTCGTACGGAGTATATAATATAAATAAACTTAAAATTCACAATCATGTGCAAATTCCTATAGTATACTAAATGACATGTTTAATCAAAATATTCTGTTAAAATATTTAATACAATGCTCCTAAAAAGAAACCTAAGGATCTCTGTTCTCACTATACAAAATTATCTTAACGGGTAGATCTGAAGAATAAAATATCCTGGCCTTTTTTGTAAGCAAATTTATAAAAAGTATGGAATTGAATCAATATATGCAAAATAATAGCGTATTTTATGGGACCCGTACTACTTATATATGCGAATATTAGAAGATATAACCTGTATTAGTAAATTACATATATAAATTTAAAATATCAATAAATCCGTAATCTTTAAACCAGTAGGCAGTAATTAATTCCAATATGTGCCCAAATGAAAGTGCTAAAATTATATGGGAAGATAAACCCATACTACTTATAATGTCATAGATTAGAAGATATGTCCTAGTGTTAGTAAAAGATTACCCGTATTATAATATTTAGTTTGAAAAATTTTTGCCAATATATAACAGATTACTTAATAAATTAAAAATATCAATAATCCCCGTGATCTTCATACCGGAAGGCTTGATTCCAATATATGCCAATACACATGTACTACTTATATTCTCTTACATTAGAAGATATACCCGTGCATTTGTAGAAGATTACTCGTACAACGTACAATATATGAGTTTCAACAATTTTTGCCGCAATAAAACAATGCCATAAGAAATTGAAAATATCAATAATCTCTGAATCAATAATCCCCGAAAACATCAATAATAATAATGTTTAAACATGAAGATCGTAATTGATATTATCCAGTCAAAAATACGATGGCAATGAAATTTATTTTATATACATATCTTCATCATTAAAATCGGAAAAGATTTAATAAAAATCTACTTCCTCATAAACACATTAAATTTAAATCCGCTGTTAAGCGACATGTTATGATTTGCTTCAAATAAATTGGTGGTCAATACATCGTCTGAATATCTCTAATGAAGGTTTGGCGACATTTTAAAAAATCGCCAAATTTATCGCCAAGTGGGACTGTAGAACTGACAGTCCCACTTGGCGATAAATTGACGAACCATCATCAAAATATTATCCCCTAAAGAAAACACAATTTCGTTTATTTAGGGCAATTTATCAATTTCAAAATATTTTTATGGATTTATAAATATTTTTATCAATTTGGTGACATTTTAAAAATTCACTAAATGGGTTACTAAGTAGGGCGGTTGGACTGACAGACAAATGCTAACGAAACACCATTTCAGTACTTTCTTTTAACAAAACAAAATAAAATTAATTGATTTACGTCATTTTTATCAATTTGGGGACATTTCAATCAATTTGGCAACTTTTAAGAAATTTGCCAAGTTAGGGATACCCAACCAAATTCGTAGCTCTAAATTCGCAGATCTGAATAAAATATCGTGATCCAGTTTGCATATACTAAATGAAAACACTAAAATATTATTAGAAGATATACCCATTCTACACTTTTTCTGTTTAAACAATTGGATAAATGAATTTATTGGGTAAACAGAATATAAGTTTATTAGCTAAACACAATATATAAGCTTAAAACCTCTTTGCTAAAATACATGAAAGTGATGTATGCAGTTCGCAATTAATATAACTAAAAAAATCAAACCGTTCATTTATAAGATATATTTTAGTATCCATTTATTTATTATTCAAATCGAAAAAATAATAATAATCATTAACAAACACATTTAATTCCATTCCTTTGTCGAGCAACATGATATAAGATAGAATCTTCCTCATAAGATGCGAAATTAAATAATCATTTTAATTTCTTTATACTTCTAATCGTTGAGTAAAAACTTGTGAAATATAAAACATGGAGGTAGATTTTTCCATTTAAATTCATGTTTCAAACAATTCATGCTTTCAGATAGTGACTATTTAATGCAAAAATCCTGCATCAAACTCAAAAATAAAGTTTTAATTCCCTTTGACGTTTTAAACAAACGATTTTTATCCCTTCCGTTTGGATAAACCACGGAGTTGGAGAGTAAAACTCCTATAAAAAAAGTTCCGTTTTTCATTAATATCTCGACAACCCCTGGTCTTAGAAACTCGAAAATTGGGCAAAATTTATGGGGGGCTATTTCAAGGCCACCCACAAAATTTTATTAAATTCGGTTCAGCCGTTCTCCCGTGATGATGAGACAAACGAAAGTTTCGTTTTTTACTGATATCTCGAGAACCACTGGTTGTAGAAATTCCAACCATAGACTAAATTTTAAGTGGGGCTATTTCTAGGCTACCCACAAAATTTCATCAAATTCGGTTTAGCCGTTCTCCCGTGATGATGGGACAAACAGACAGACAGACAGACAGATTTTCATTTTTATTTATATAGAAGATATATATATATATATATATATATATATATATATATATATATATATATATATATATATATAAATGTATATATATATATATATATATATATATATTGTGTGCCGTCTGCTTTGTTCGTCACAAGTTCAAAATACATTTTCATCAGATGGGGAGGGAGGATATGAGGCATGTGACTGCTATCTTAGCGGTTTAGGCTTTAAAAATGCGATGGGAATGCAATTTCAATGAAAACGTTTGCATAGAGTTAAGTTTAGTGACCATATATGTTATGATCGAGAAAGCGTCTGCAGACTTGTTAATATTAGTGGCGTGGGATAGAATTCAATGTAGTTGCAATATGTGCTGAGATAGGAATTTGGAATAATAAAATAATTGTGAAAGAAAAGAGCGCGTTATTGGAAAAGGCTTAAAATTTATGTATCATACATCCCCCCCCCCTTCCAAAACCAATGGCTTGGGCACAGACACATTTCATTCCCAAGGCTTTTCAAAGTATATCATTTCAATATAAAAATAAGAGAAAAATCAAAAATAAAATTTTTAATATAAAAGCAATACAAATATAAATATTTACAAACCTGTTTTTCAATTTTACAGCAAAATTAGGAAGACATCCCATAAGTATAATTAATTTAATAGACAACTGACATAGTATAAAAATAGTTCAATGAATTATTATTTTATTCTGTGTACGTGTGATGTGTTAGTTTATGTTAAAAAAAATGTAGAGTTCCTTGATCAGGGGAACTCGCACACACCATTCACTCTTCTCACAGTGTTATGAAGTTTGTGTTCATGTTTGTGTTGATGTGTCTGATGGGATCCCATAAATTTATAAAATGCCTAATAATAACACAATTTTTAAGAAATTTAACAAGTAATTATTAATTCTGAGGTTATATATGATTACACACACACACACACACATATATATATATGTGTGTAATATTGGCTGAAAAAGTCCAAGGAAGACATATTTTACGTACCAAAATCTACTTTATTACAGGGAACTTGAAACAGAGGTAGTTACATAAACTGGCCGAGCTCCTGGTCGTCGACCAGCTCTCACCAAATCTCAGTGCAATCTGCGTCGTTTTACACAATGTACAGTTACATCGAAGGGGGAAGGGTATGGCTCTATGGGAAAGGTGGGATCTCTCTCTCTGTATGTGTATATATATATATATATAATATTAAAACACCGTGAAATACTACATTACAAAATCATCTGAAATCACACTTAAAAGGCGCAAAGCTGCACTAAAAAGAGGATTAAAATATTGTCAAAAAGAAAAGAGGTATGGATGGAAACAATATACCAAAAGATGGCCGGGAGGAGTTGTGAGGGGGTGTTGTCGCGACGTAAAGCATGCTTAACCGGGGTGAGGGGGTCACAACTCCCCCCGGTCATCTTTTGGTATATTGTTTCCATCCATACCTCTTTTCTTTTTGAGAATATATATATATATATATATATATATATATATATATATATAAATAGATAGACCTGTGTATACGTATAAAAAGGGAATTAATAGCAAATAGCAAACGATCATAAAAATATACAACTTAAAAAATAAGCCATCCCAAAAAAGATAAACATGGCCTTTATGCCGTAAAAAGAAGAATAGCGCTGTGTTTACGGCAGATGGTAATTCAAAATAAACTCGTTATCAAGATTGAGCATCCATTTTATATTAGACACAACAATTGCTTGTTCATGAATATGGATAAAATTAGTTACTATAAACTTCATATGCATAATTTACAAAGAATTAAAATTGAAAACTGTTAAGAAATTAAATATTCACTAAGAACGGTATTGTAAAAGTCCAGAACTCTTGTTCCTACACTGAGCAGAGGCGATTAAGTGAGAAGCAGTTGTTTACAAGAGGTAGGGAGGAAAGATAACCGTGCATATTGGAGGGGTGACTAAGTGTTGAAGGGACTTCCAATAAAACACAACCCAGGGAGTAAATTATGGAGATAGACAGCCGTAATTAAGATAGGGAAAATGGAATGTACAGGAACAGGAGACAAAAAATGCATCACTGTAATAAATTTAGGCATGAGAAATTTAACACAAGAGTATTCTACGAATACCATAATGCAGGGCTGAAAACCGCTCCTAAAAACTGGTTAAAGTTACATATTTGAAGAGAACATAACATTCAATATACTAAATATTTATGAACCGTATTTCTATGTTTTTAGTTTGCAATTTTTATTTTATTATTTTTCATTTTTATAGATACACATAATTAATAATATTTCTTTTATTATTAGCCACCATAATTGTGAATTTATCCATGAATTATATCGAATGGTATTTAATACGATGATTTAATAATAATTATGGCTAATTTGGGAGGATATGCATTATTAATTGAAGTATTACAATAATTCCATAAAATGTAATAATTTAAAGTTATTATCACGAATTTTATTTATTCTTATATCCTGCTTTAATATATTATTTCTAAACACATATAAATATAAATGTAAAATAATTGTAAAGTGCTAAATTTTAGGCGTATTAAAATTAAAGCTTATTCTTTTATTATATAAGTTTATAGCCTAATAATAATTTTGTATATTTAAATTTGGATCTAAAAAGTTAGCTACATTAAAATCATTATTGCTAGCAGTTAAATGCAGATTGTTAGGATAAAAGTTAAATGCGATAGGATCATTATATCATGGGATACACATAATATATCATCTAAATATTTATACATGAGCATATTACTCAAACCGGGATTATAGTTCTTTTCACAGAAGTATAAATATAGATTCGGCAATAAGAATGAGGCACATCCCTCTTGTGGGATACCAAACTGCTGCTTTAAAAAATAACTACCATGGTGAATGTAATTTTTATAGAGTGTGATATTAAGTAATTTTTAAAGAGGTATGATGAATATTCCGGGTAATTTTATACTGCTCAAGTATTTCTAAAATAATTTTAAAAATATTATCAATATCTATATTATTAAACGAATCTTTAAAATCATCGGTTTATATGCTATAGGTATTATTAAAATTTGTTTGTTTATTTATTTGCTCGAAAAATTAAAAGGGAATTTGTGAAACTAGGATACTAACTAAAACTATATAGAAATAGTTATAACAACTATTTTTGAGATGAAGGTCCTTATATTTAGTTGTAATTCTATTAATGTTAAAATTAGTATTGTGTAAATTTTAAATATAATTATTAAGAATGTGATATATAAGAGTACTTACTATATAATATTATTTACAAATGATAGCGTAGCTTTATAAATGTAAGAAATAACACAAAAAAATTGATTTCTTTAGTTTCATTAGATTCATTATAAGATTTATTAATATTATTATTATCCATATAGTAATTAAAAATATTCTCCTATAAAAGCGCTTCATAGTTTAAACAATTCGATTGGAATTCGATATTTATAACTAATTTTATAAATACACTTATTTAAATCAAGAGATAAGGATTTACATATTAGGTCATGTTTAAAAGTTGTAGGTAAACGGCATTTAGTACCCATAAGTGATATCAGTGTATCACCATTATATATAAATGCATTTCCTTCTAAATTAGTCATTAATATTATTAATTCAGTGTATCAACTATCATTCGATATAATACATGAAAAAGTTTTCAAATATGACGGCTACAAATTAATTAATATTAAAAACAATTTAAAACACAAATTGTTCTTAATAATGTATATTTATAAAAATGAAAAATAATACAATAGCAATTAAAATTACAAAACAAAAAACAGAAAATACGGTTCATAAATTTTTAATATTTTGAAAGTTAGTTTCTCTAAAAATATGTAACTGTAGCCAGTTTGTAGCAACGACTTGCAAAGGTAGTAGTGGTATACTCTTTTATTAGTTTATTCTGTGCCATTAATTTATTACAGTAAAAATATTTTAGTCTATGATTCCTGTTCCCGCCTAAATTAATACAGCAGTCTGTATCCACCTCTTACTCCCTGGGTTGAGTTTTAGTGTAAGTCCCTTCAACACTTAGTCTCTCCTCTAGTACAAATTTTCTTTCTCTTAGACACAACTCACCTCTCTCTTACCAAATCTCCCCTACTCTGAGCTTGTATATGGCTACTGGATTGCTAACACATGGATCAACTTATTAACTGTTCAGTCTTACCACTCTGTATATGCTTGTATACTTGGCCTATGGTATTCATAGTAACTAACTATTACAATAAATCAAAATGCTTGTTTCGGATTAATTTGGATTAGATGTTCAGTTTTAAAAAATAATATTATCTAAATTAAACTTAATGGAAATCTAGAGCTGTTTGTCATAAGGTAAATTGCCCTTACCTAAATTTATTCTACCAGGACTTACCTTTGATGCCTTCACTATGGGTGGAGTATGTAAACTCCGGTTTTCTCTCTCTCGAGCCGGAGAGAATAACACTCACGATATCAAATAATCACTCTTATTTAAATGGATCAATTTATTTAATTTCATATATATATATATATGTCTTGATTATTCTTAAAGTTATTCATAAATCCATTTTAATGACACATATATCTATAACAATATTTAAGTAATACATACATTTATAACAAATTATTTAAGTGACACATATATTTAGAAACACATTATTATTATATACCGAAAATATATGTAGTTCTTTTATTTTGAACACACGAGTTCGTTATTACGATTGGGGTTCTTACGCCCGTATTGTTAATTATACGATATGCATTATGTGTCGTGTGCCTTCCGTAATCATTTAACAGATGAAACGTATAAATACCTCGTATTTGTTTGCACCTTGATACTTAGTGCCATTGGAGAAAACACGTTACACTATAAATGGGATGCTTGAAAGAGATTACACAATAAGAATTAGTAGACGTATTATTATTATGAAATTGATTAAGTTTTAAATTTAAATACTTAGATCTTATAATAAGCAAATCATAGGAAATATGATTATAATGTTCATTAGCAAGATTTAATTTTAAGAAAATGGCATAAACTTTATTTAAATGTTTTTTCTTTACAGCAAAAACCCAGGATTTTAATAATTTCCATTGAAAAGTGTTATTAAATTGATTATGTAAACAAATTATCTCAACTTTATGATCATTTTGTAAGGATTTTTCTTTTCCAAATTTTAATCTTTTAAATTTGACTGTTTTACTATTATTTATATGGGGTTTCAAAAAAAGGTGATTAAAATAAAAAAATTATTATCTACAAAATTGTTTTTTACAATATTACCATTTAGGTATATTTGATTTAATTCATATGGAAAAAGAGTACAATTTGATTTAAGATAGTAGTTTTCAAAATAAATCCTATCTGCTGAATTTGTTTTGATATGCAAAATATGTATAGTAATATTTTCAAAACCGTGTTAAGCAAAGTGTTTATATTCAATTTTATTGGAAGTAATAAGAAATATATGTATATATATATATATATATATATATATATATATATATAATATATATATATATAGAGAGAGATATATATATATATATATATATATATATATATATATATATATATATATATATATATCCAAAATTTCATAAAAATGCCATTAAATTTCGAATAGTAACTAGTGAGGATAATATTTACTCTACTACTGCGAGTAAATTACTTCTAAATTCTTTAAATCAAATAAATGATAGTTTACGTTAGTCTAGCAATAATTACCTTTTTCTTAATAATAGTAAATAATTAAAGAATAGATTAACATCCCTTAAAAATCTAATAGGATTTCAAACTTTTGATTTTAAAGATCTTTTCAATAATATCAAGTTCTCTGACCTGTATGATGTAATTTTGGCTCTATACAGTGATTATATTACTAATCTTACATCTCATGCTAGTTTTGTTAATTTTCCTAAATTTCTTCACTTGTTATTTTCAATAATTATATTTTTCAAGGAAATAAATTATACCTACAAGTCTCAGGAGTTACACAGGGTGGCTGCAGTAGCAGTTTGTTAGCTAATTTCTATCTTTATCATTTTGAACAGTCCTTTACTTCAATAGATTATGCAATATACAGATATATTGATGATCTGATTTGCTTAGTACATACTGAAAATTGTGTCATTAATAAGATTTCTATCCTGCTAATTTGGAATTAATTCCTAATGAAGCTACTATTAGTAAAAATATTAATTTTTTGAATTTAAATCTTTTTGTTGAACCTTCTAATAAAATTGTTACTAATTTATATGATAACAAAGTCTCTTTTAATTTTAAAATTAATAAAATCTTACCATTTAATTCCTGCATCTCGCTTTTATTGTTTAGAAATATTACTCTTCATCAGCTTTTTAGAATATATAGATTATCTCATAAAAATTTCCATGCTTTACATATTGATAATCTAAAAATTACCAGCAATTTATATAAATATCCCTCTTATTTTGTAAATGGTATAGTTAAAAAATTTAGAATAGCTGGATTTTCTTGAATTTTATTTATTTAATATTGCTTTAAATTTTAGCCTGACATCTCCCTTCTCTTGTTTTAATATTTTATTTATACATCCACTTAGACATTAGCATTTCTTTTATTGCCCCTCTTAATGGTATATTATCTCTTGTACATGTCTTTTCATATTACTGTTATTTATTTCTTACGAATGGCAACAGTATATCTTGTTCCTTTGTGAATGGCAACACTTGTCACTTCTTTCTGTGTTCCCGTGCTTACTAGGTTAGTGCGTTTTTTCAGTCCGTTTTTTGGTATCCATTTTTCCTTTTATTTTTCTTATTTTTGTATGTCGTCCAAGTAGAAATAGTTTACAGATATAATCTGTCTATTTCTTCAGAAAATCTGTCAATTTTTTAGAGCCTTGTCTACGTGTATAGCGTTTGTGCTTGATTTCGTTTGTTATTCTTTTTTCGATTCCATACATTTGTATTTTGATACTTTTCATTGACTTGTTGATTCGATATTTTTTTTATGTATTTGCATTTTATATTTTTCCATTTGCTTGAGGATTTGTTGATTTATACTTTTATTTCGTAAGCCTGTTAGATATTTGGATTTTCGTGTTACAGCTTCTCACTTTTCTTTCATTGGATTTTCAAACCTTTTATATATATATATATATATATATATATATATATATTTATATATATATATATATATATATATATATATATACTATATATATATATATATATATATATATATATATATATATATATATATACGTATATATATATATTTATTTATAATTATACATGTAAATTCGGCACAAGTTAGTTTAGAAAGTCTCCACAATTGGTTGCATTTTAAATTGTTATAAACAATAATTTTTGTGATATACAATTTTGCCAAACATTATGCAGATTTTTACCCTGTGAAACTTTTATATTTGATTGGAAATTATGACATGTCTTTGCCCGGCAAATATTATAATCTGATTATTATTATGCACATTTATTAATTGTATTTTATTAATTGTTCATTTTATGTATTATTATGACTGGAGACAGTATCTTAATACATATGTATATGTTTCGTAATTTTATGGAAGTAAAATACTGTTGATAGATGATATTTGACAAATAATAGATAAACTCCAATAGCATGCATTACATATTCAATATTTAGCATGTGCAGTAAGATTTTCTGCTAGTAAATATGTTTGAAAATATTTTACAATTAGCATTTTTGCTTTTAGGATATTTTAAGTCAATTTATTTGTTGCCATCCCACAGCTCTTTATTACTTAACCACATTTTTTATGGTAGAGGGGTTTATAATGGGCCCAAAAATCTGTCTCTCATAGATCTGCGGATTCTCACCATCATTACATGCGAATCAATAACTTCTTTAAGCCGACGTGGTTGTCGAGTGGTCAAGGCAAGCGTTTCCGTAGCAATCGCTCGACCGCCACGTTGTGGGTTCGAGCCCCACGTAAGGCATGGATGTTTGTGTTGTGGGCGCAATGTGATCCGCCCCCCTCTGGTGCGCCTGGGGCAACGTCAATGGACGGCTCAATGGTTCACACTCTGGCCGCTGTAATAAAGGCGAATGACGAAGGTCAAAGTGCCTGGCCATTTGAAAAAAATCACTTCTTTAATTATGCATGTATACCTGCCTGTGTATCTTTTTATATGTGAATCTTCGGATGTGATAATTGCTCAACAAATTGAGGAAATCAAAAGACATATTGCCGATTATTTTAATCGATTAACATCAAAGACCTATTGATTTTTTAGGAGAGTGTACTAGAAGACACTGTTTTCTCCATCATTATATTTTTATACTTAATTAGAACACTATGAAAATAATGTTTTGCTATTTTTTATGAAAAAAGATATTTTATATGTGATATTTATTTTAAAAGGAATCTCATCATTTATGCTATGCTAGCATGTCGAAATCCCAGGCCGCCCGACTCACCCGAAACTATGTTAGTATGTGTCATTTTTGAAATATTGTATTTTTATTCTAAAAAATGAAAGTCTTAAAAACTTAAATGTTCTTACTATTGTGAAAGAAGTGTTTTCATTGTAAATATTTATTTTATAACCCAATTATTTTTTATGTATTAAGAACCAGAGGATATTAGTTAGGTTTTCACATAGAGGTCCCATTCTTTTTGGTAGGTCGGGCGGTCTGGGTCTCAATAACAACAACATAGAGGCCCCTATCTCTTGAACAAGTAATGTCAATCAAATCCAATTTGGTAAAATAAACAATTACATAATAGGTCTATTTAGCTAATAAATGGATAAAGAGGCATTTATATCCAAATTTTAAAAATAATTTTATAGTGCCATTTTATTTAGCTTTTAAATATATATATAATCTTTTAATTTATTGTCCACGCTCAATTGTCACTCGGTGTATTAATAAACAAAGAAAAAACTCACATAGGATAGTACAACACAGGGCGTTACAACACCGAACATAGACTATTCACTATTTTATTAAATTATACTGCACGTTGAATATACCTCAAACCACTTGTTGTCAGTTGTATGAGGTTTCTGGATCTTGTTAGTATTCGTAGGGTGCAAAGCAAAGATGAGCAATTTTCCTTTAGAAAACCTTCTTCGAAGGCTTTATGCTTGCAAAGATTGATTGCATCTATTCTGTCCTTTAAAATATTTTTACTTATCCAGTAATAAAAAGCAATTGTATTTCAGCTGTATTACATTCATTTATTAGATACAAAAATATTACATGATACTGAAATAAGTATACTTATTCTGTGTAAGCTGAGGAATTGTGAAACATTTCTAAAGTTATCAACTGAATAAAGACCCTATTCAAATAATTTTGCAATTATAATGTGAGACGTGATTATAAGTTCGAGCTTTATGGGAGAGAGAGGCAATTTTATATATTGATAGCTAGCAGTTATTCTAAAATAGCAGGAATCTAATTAATGTTTACTCCTGCTAGAACATCTTAAAATTAATTTAACGTACTCGGTGCAGATATATTGATTTATTTTCGTTCAGCTTATATTTTTATATTTGTGCTAAAAATCATATCGGGTCGTTGAAAATTTTAATTAGGAGTTTATATGTTGTATTCCATCTTTGACTGATATATTTTTGATATCATATCTGTGATTGATGCATTCATCTGTTTAATTTCATTTTTAGATAAATAGGTGATAAAGGTACACGTTTATTTCTCAGTGTCTATAGCTCTCTTTTTTGTTTCATTGCTGACTATAACTGTTTTGAGAGCGCTTTAAAACCCTTTTTTTAGGCCAAAAACAATACGCGCTCTTAACCAGGGCCGTCTTAACGCATGGGCACTCTGGGCAGTCGCCAGGGGCCCTCACGATTTAGGGGCCTCCAAATTCAAAAAAGGTTAGGGGCCATAAAAAATCGAATGTCATTTTTTTTTGTCTTAAAATTTATTTTTTTTTAAATTTCGGGTGGCCCCATCGGATTTCTAGAGGCCAGCAAATTAAAATAAAAATCTTGTTTTTGAAAATAGACTGATTTAAAATTCTGAAAGATTAGTATGACAAACTCAAGAAATGAGAAACGTGTTTTTAATTTCTGATACGCGTCAGCGTATTTCCTGGGCCTCAATGACCTCACAGCGTCACCGGCTAGACATACGTGAACAGCGTCGTTTGTTTTGCTTTGCTTTTGGGAATCTTGCGATAGAGAGAGAGACACGTTTTCTGTATGTCTGTTCGTTAAATTCAAGTAAGTTTGGAAAATCATTTTCAAATTTCTCCCGAATAATTAAATTTTATTTTTACTTGAAACTTGATTTTTAATATTACTATTTACTAGTAGTTAAAATGATCTTAAAATTATGCATTTTAAAGTCAAGGGTTTTTCATTTCAAATCTAGGTAGGCTTAACTGTATCATTTGTCTCGTATAAAAATATGTGTTCTTTATTATTAATTTGTAATATTTTAGGTGCGACGTATAGTAAGATAAATAGAATTAAAATAAACATGGTTGTAGTCTAGTTATTAAAATAAACGTAAGTTTAAGGTAGTTCTCAAACGTTCCTATTTAGAATTAAAAATACTATTGATTCCTTTCCGAAACTGTGTGCGTATGTATCATAATGTATTGAAGGAAAAGGAATATTTTTTTTAGAATTTAGAATTTTAATGATTTTTAATTGACACGGGTTTGTTCATTGTCACTGTTTTTGCACGATCGCTCTTCAAGTGGTTATCAATTTTTCTTTTCCTTTTTCTAAATTCAATACTTTATTATGATATATCTACATCTGTAAACTGAAGAATTTGTGCAATTCCAACTTTTTCTCAAAATAGCCCTTGCAGTTTAGTCCTTATATATGTAATATTGTGAGCTCAGGCAGTCAGATAATGAACTTGTTTCTCATGGACAGGGATTAATTTCTACAGATAGGTCTACCAGAGTTCTCATTGCTTTTCAAAACTTTTTTTCTTCTTTGTATCTTACAATTTGTCTTGATATTTGAATTATTTAATTATTAGAGATTAAATTATTATGTAATAGCCGCCTCCGGCGACCAGCCTGTTCGCTACCCTTGAAAATTCTGACAGTGGCAAACTCGCTGGCGCCAAAACCCCGTGGAGTTGTTGTTGAGACCCAGACCATCCGACCTACCAGAAAGGTGTAAGGTAACTGTTTGGACGACCAGGAAGTGCCACCCAATTTAGACCGGAACCAAGTGGGGGAGGCATCCACAGGGACCGTACCCTCCTTCACCTACCACCAACCTCTCGGAAGGACTTACGGACCCACATGTTTAACGTGATCGTACTCCGCGTGAATACGGCAGCAGTTTTGGCAGTGGAGGGAATCGAACACTGACCTACCGAGTGCAATTCCAGCGCGCTAACTACTGGCCTACCGCGCCTTCAACCCCGTGGAGTTAACAAAGTTTGTTTTAGTTTAATGACGTTAAAACCATAATTCAATCATTTAAATTTTTAATGACCATATGCTAAGCTCTTAATTCCATCATTTAAAATATAACGTAATTTTCTAATAAATATAATAATTTCATAGAAATATAATAATTTCACTCTGTATACTGTTACCACCACCCGATGTATACAATACATCACTGCAGTTCAATCCACCATAATTCAATCATTTAAATTTTATAATGACCATATGCTAAAATATAACGTAATTTTCTAACCCGATGCACAATCTCCAAATATAACGTAATTTTCTAACCAGATCTAGAATCTCCATAACTTTCGTTCTATTTATTTTTTCTCCATGGAAACACCGCCCGTCTGCGCGCGCAGTGCGTTGTGGGGAAAAAACTTCAATAGCCGTTTTGGCCGAGAAATTGAAATTCGGAAATTCCTAAAATCCGGATCCTGCGGCTACTTTTCATTATTTCTTGATCAGATTGAGCATGTAAGAAAGCTTGATATTTGAGCTTTCTAAAAATGTAAATTATTAGTCGAAATTGTCGGTACTTTTACGATGCGAGGATATAAAAACGAAAATTCGTTTTTTTGAGCCTAAAGTGACTTTAGTTTTAAAATCTTTAAAAAATATTAGAATTTGTCCCTGAGATTTGAAATTAGTATATTTTTACTCGCAATTGTCTGCTCTTTCTGGTCGTGTGATTTGTTTTTTCTACGACGTCTGGATGGTGGAGAAAAAGGAGGAAAAATCGAAAGCGTATAAAACATTAAATAACAAAAAAAAAATAATTCAGATTTTAAAAATCGGTTTTGACGTGTCACCTTCCCCCCGGGTCTCCGATTGCCAAATTTCGTAGCTCTGCGACGCGCGGTCGCTGAGCGTGTATAAGACAGACACACAGACATTGCCTTTTATTATATAGAAGATGATTTGGTGGTTAATTTTAAACGGTGGTTAGTTTGAAATTAGAATGCATATATAGTTATTTGAGCTTGATGAAGTGAATATTTCTAATTTTCCCAGGCGGCTAACTTTTGAACAGAAATGAAGCGTGCTGAATCCAGGTGCAACGTCAGCACCAGCAGCTACTAATATTACTCCTCAAAATACAGAATTGCCGTCTACATCTTCTGCGTCAGAACACTTAGTTCCAAACATATCACTACCTGTTGCTGGGGACATTCTGCAAGAAGAAATACATAAATCTGGAACGATAAAGAGTTATGAAACTAACGTCACAGATCCTGGGCTATGGAGCATTAAGGATACTAATACAGTGGAATACTGGATTCGTAGTGGGTCAACATTATGTCAGAATCATGACTGCAACCTTTCAAACTCAGGTAGAGTGTATGATGGAGCCAGAAAAGAGACGAGGTACTTATCAAATAATGTGTTCAAACGTGAACTGCACACTCGATCGCAAGGTTGTTTGTATTGTTTTGCATGTCGTCTATTATCCAATAAAGAATATCCCTTTGTTTCATCAGCATCCAATGACTGGAAACACAGAAATCTTATTGTAGAACATGAAAATGGAACAGAACATATGATGTGCATGGCGGCCTATTTTATTCAGCATAAAGAAACTGGATGTGTAGATTCTTCGTTGATTAAACATCATCGCTCAGAGCAGTAGTACTGGCGTAAAGTGTTGACACGTGTGATTTCTGTCATTCGCTTTCTTGCCTCCAGAGGTTTAGCATTTCGTGGGGATAATCAAACTATTGGGTCGTTAAAAAACGGAAACTTTTTAGGTAATCTAGAGCTGTTCTGTGAATTTGACCCTTTTTTGGAAGAGCATCTCAAACTGCACGGAAATGCTGGAAAGGGGAACCCATCATATCTATCAGCAAATATATGCGAGGAATTTAGTCAATTCATGGGGCAACGTATTCTTTCTATTACTTTAGAAGAAATAAAAGCGTCAAAGTATTATTCAATAAGTGTAGATTCTACTCCAGACATCTCACATCTTGATCAACTGGCATTTATTATCCGGTACACTCGAGGATATGAGTCTGTGGAGCGTTTCATTCAGTTCATTCCCATCTTTTCTCATTGAGCAAAGAATCTAGCAGACACTGTTGTGCATTTTCTGAACGAGAACAAAATTCCAATATCAAACTGGCGTGGTCAGTCATATGACAATGCTTCCAATATGTCTGGACGCTATACAGGATTGCAGGCACGAATCCGTGAACTGAAGGAGTTCGCCATTTATGTTCCCTGTGCTGGACACAACCTGAATTTGATGGAAGTAACAGCTGTAGAGTGTTGTCTACAGACTGTAAAATTCTTTGACTTTGTTCAGCGTCTATATTCCTTTTTCTCGGATTCTACACACCGGTGGAATATTCTAACATCATCTTTAGGAAAATATCATGTTGTGATCAAATGTCTGTCCAATATGAGATGGCCATGACATTTTGATGCTGTCCATGCTCTATATGGAGGTTTCGAGAAAATCAAAAATGCGTTGGATTCTCTATCAGCTGATAATGACCAGGGAGCGAACACAAAGCGGGAGGCAGAATTATTAAGCAAGAAAATGGAAAAACTGGAAACGATATGTCTGACAACTTTATGGAATGACATTCTGGAAAGAGTGAACAAAACAAGTAAAGTCTTGCAGTCAAAAGTTGTGAACATACTTGTGGCCATAAATCTTCTTGAGTCTCTGAAAACGTATCTTCAAGATATTAGAGGCAAGTTTAGTGAATATAAATTGAAGGCCAAGAATAGGTATCCAGAATCGGATTATAGCGATGTGAAAAAGAGAGAAAGGAAGCGAAGTGTGCGTCTTACTGTATATGATGGACCAGAAGAAGAGATATATCTACACAAAAGTGAAAAGTTTAAAGTGGAAACATTCCTTCTTGTTTTGGATTCTCTGAGCTCTGAATTAACAAAACTTGCAGAAGCTTATTCTTCGATTGAAAATCTGTTTGCCTTTTTCAGTCAATCGAAAACAATTACTTCCAAAAGGTGTGAATATCTAGCTAATGTGCATCACCAAAACCTTGATTATCGAGATCTTCTAAATGAGTGTGCACATCTCAAGCACTACATAGTTCTTGATAAAAAGTGTGAAACTCTCCCTGCCTTATACAGAAAAATAATTTCCGACAACTTGAAATTTGCGTTTCCAAATGTCGAAATTGCGCTCAGATTGTTTATGTGTATGATGGTAACTAACTGTACGGGAGAACGTTCTTTCTCAAGATTACAACTTATAAAGAATCAGCTTCGCAACGCAATGGGGCAGCAGCGTTTAAACTGGCTTTTCTCATGTGCATGGAAAATGATATCATAAAAACCATTGAATTCATTCCAATTATAAATCAATTCATTGAAAAGAAATTTCGGAAACGTTTGTGTTGAGGATTAGTGTAAATAATTCACATGGTGCCATCTCCGTCTATGCGATGTACCAGATATCATTTATATTTTGAAATTTTATTTTTCATATTTTTTTAAAGCTTATGTTATATTGCTCAAAAGTTTAAGTTGATCAATCATTGCTTTTTTCACGTTTAAGAGTGCAATGCTTTTTTAAAACATTTTTTTAAACAAAATGAATGCCCCCCGCTTCTCCCGAAAAAAAGAAAAGACACATTTTTAATACCGTTTAAATTTTTATTTGTATGGATGGGCAGGGGGCCTCAGTGAATTTATTCGCCCAGTGCCCACACTGCTGTTAAGACGGCCCTGCTCTTAACAACAGCTACGAACCAAAAGTTAATTCTGTTGACCCTTAGCGGTTATGATTGCTATGGTTCAGATTGTAATTTAGTGACTGTGGTTGTAATGTAGATGTGTGTGATTGTCATGTAGATGTGTGTGATTGTCATGTAGATGTGAGTGATTCTAATCTAGATGTGAGTGATTGTATTCTAGGTGTTGTTGTTGTTTTTGAGATCCAGACTTTCCGACCTACCAGAAAGGTGTAAGGTAACTGTTTGGACGGCCGGGAAGAGCCACCCAATTTAGACCAGAACCCAGTGGGGGAGGCATCCACAGGGACTGAACCCTTCTTCACCTACCACCAACCTCTCAGAAGGAATTACGGACCATATGTTTAACGTAATCGTACTCCGCGTGAACACGGCGGCAGTTTTGACAGCGGAGAAAATAGAACCAGGGCCTACCGAGGGCAATTCCTGCACGCTAACCACTGGGCTACTGAAATCTAGGTGTGTGCGATTATAATGACTCTGGTAATAAGTGATTACAATATCATAGCACAGCAATGACGTATTCATAGAGGGGGAAATGAAATTTCTGGATACGTCTTTGCCTGTGCTTTCGTGTTTTCTCGTTCAATTGTGATCAAGTATCAATTTAGTCAAGTTTTAGTCAAGTTTAGTTAGTTTTTCAAACTTTTATTTTGGATTGAAATTTCACTATACTTTGGACCCCCTCCCCCCCCACCCTCGCCAAATGAAATTTCTGGATACGTCCTTGTAGCATAGATACAATTTACTTCGAAGCAACGGAAATAATATAAAGTAACCTTTAGTAACTCCGTTTAACCTCTACTTGCTTCAATGCATACAATGATGCGGTCGGGTATTTAGTCATGAAGATGACGTATGATATCCTGTGACAGATTTTCCTTCAGATGGTGTAACCGCCACTCTAGATTCTGCACCATGGTTCTTAACATTTTTGAAGTAACGAATCACTTTTGATTTTAAGAAAAATTGCGGAACACTAAAATATTTAAAGTCATAAGACTAACAATAAAAAATGCATGAATACGCCCTTTATTAAAAATTATAAATTACAGTATACATAAACAGCATACATAACCGTAAAGAAATTCTGATGTGGGCAACACAGGACTTTCCTTATATAATGCAATAAATTTACTCCTTTTACAGTCAAAAGATAATGTATAAGATTCATGGTGCTGTGTTTCTAACGTTGAATTATACATTTGAAATTTTTCCAGGTGGCAACATGTAATATTATTTCAAAGTACCCAATATAAACTCTAAGACAAAAAAATCAAACCACCAAGAAAGGATTTTCCAAATGAGATAAAATTTGGTACGTGTAATGTAGATGTACAGAAAAAGAAATGATTAGAGTTTCAGAAAAAGTGGATGATTTATTGCACTGAAAGATCTACACAAAGTGAGCACTTAAATATGGCGTTGGTCCTCCTGAAGCCTTGATACAAACAGCTACCCGACATGACATTGATGCATAAAGTTGCCGGATGGTGTTCTAAGGGATGTCGTTCCAATTGGCCTCAAATTGACGAGATAATTCGTCTACATCCTGGGATGGTCGAAGGCGACGCCCCATCTCAGCCAAAATGTGCACAATAGGCGAGAAATCTAGAGACCTGGCTGGCCAAGGAAGTGTGTCGTAAGCAGGCTGACAATTAATAGAGAGGCGTGTAGTGTGTGGCCTGGCATTTTCTTGCTGAAAAGTTAGTCCGGGGTGTAGCGAAAGGAATGGCAATACAATGGATTGTAGAAAGTCGGCAACGTACCGCTGTGCTGTGATGGTGCCACGGAGGACTATCAAAGGGGTCCGGCTATCAAACGAAATAGCACCCCAGACCATAACTCCCTTGTTGTCGGAGTGTGTGAGAGTAAGGGCAGGATTCTGACGATGTCCGGGCTGTCTCCAGACAAGTCAGCACTAATAGTCTGGACTCAGTTTGAAACGGGACTCATCACTGAAGACAATTCGTTCCCAATCCGAACAATTCCACGTTGATCGGGTCCGGCACCATTGCAATCGTGGTAGACGGTGCATACTGGTCAGTGGTAGGCAGCGTAATGGGCAACACGAGTATAGATTCCGCTCCCGTAGTCTTCTATTAATGGTCCGGGTGGTCAATTCCGTGTTTGTCACACGTTGAGCGGTTTATAACGACGAATCTCGTGCTGTCACAGCTGCTCTGACAATCACTCTATCTTCCCATTCTGTCTTTTCTGTAGGCCGTCCGCTTCCCGCTTGCCGCTGAAAACTGCCATTCCGGACCCATTGCTGCTAACATCGTCTAATTGCTGTATAGCTCCTATCCAAATGCCGAGCGATTCGTAGGTGCCATCCATCCTCATGCAGTCCGACCGCACACCCTCTTTCAAACTCCTTGATATGCTCATAGTGGCCGCGAATTCGTCGGTGAGGCACTGTTACAATCAAGGTATGTAAACGCAATCGAAATCCACTGCACGTTTTGTTCCTGAAAACGGGGTTCACTCCTTATATACTCCCTCATGGTGCGCAGTTTCAAAGAGCTGTAGTTCCGACTATTCATTCATTCATTGGCTGAGAATTTTTGATCATTTACATGTTCGGTCGATAGGTGCTTGCATGTACAGTTTCATTACTATCGGATTATTTTGCTGGGTGCGTCGATTTTTTTTTTGTCTTAGAGTGTGCATTTCACACAACTCTAAATTAACAATTATATATATTGATAGCATCTTCAATAAGCGATATTGAAAAAAATTTTTATTACTTCATCAATTAGGCGTCATTTTCGTTAATGTAGCATCATTTTTGCAATTTTGACGAAATTTTAGCGTCGAATTTGGGCGAAATATTGCCAACTTGGCGAGGTTTTTACATGCTGCAAAATTGACGAAAGGTCTCCAAATTGAAAAAATGACGATAAAGCAATAGAAATGACGATTAATTAATGAAAATTCTATATCTTGGAAAGAACATAACAAGCGACTATACAAATAATCCATTTCTCCGCCAGTCCGTAATGCTTGGTGAAAAATTTGGCTGGATGTCGTAAAATTGGTGACTTTCTTAAATATTGCCAGATTGATGAAAATGTTGTCAAATTGATAAAAATGTCACCAAATTGATAACATGCAAAATAGGAGGCAATTAAATTTTAATTCCGTCATATGACGGGCATACTTTCTAGGATCCCCAGATTAGCGAAAATGTCATCAAAATTGCAAAAATGACGCCAAGTTAATACAAAAGACGCGTAATTGAGGAATTTATTATTAAAGTATTTTAATATATGGACTCTATTTCGTGTTGAGGGTGGTATCAATATTAATAATTTTTAATTTAGTGTTGCGTGAAATAAAAGTTAATTGGGTACGAAATAGCTTTACATAACGTTACATTTATCCAAGCGACAAATATACAATTCAACGTTACGAACACTGTGCCCTAGATCTTTTCATCATTTTTTAACTATAAAATAAGTAAATTCATTGCACTATAAAAGGAATGCCCTGTGCAGCTCACATCAGCTTTTTAGAGAAGAATCCTTTGACAATTTTCCGAAAGAGATACTTTTCTCTGAAATGCTGACAATTTGTTAGTGAATGTCAAAATATTTCCATTTTTTCCTTAGATACTTGTATTAATGCTATTTAAGTATTTAAAACTATCTGCTAGATATGCCATTTAACCACACAGACCATCATTGTTAAGACATTTTACATAAACATCGGTATCTTCATTTTGAAAAAAAACAATAATTCATTCATAACTTCTAAAATTCGGCATAGCACTTTACCGTTATATTATGCTTCTCATCATACTTTTAAATATTTGAACAATTAAAAATATTACTAATATATGTAATATATACATATTGATTTAGAATTTACACAAAAATATTAATTAAAGTTAATCACTATTGAAATAGAATTTGTTTTTATTATTGGCTCCACTACCACTACAGCTAATGTTTTTTCCGTCTTTTTGACAGCACTCTCACCCGATACATCTCAGAACGGCGATCTATATAGCAGCACTCCAGATGTCGATAATTTATTGAACCATCTAGACCATTCCTCAATTTTATGACCAAGAAATACTTTTGCGTTCTGTCGTATATTCCAGTAAAAGGAAAATGAATATATATTTAAAACTATACGGCCACTTGTATATGTGTATATGGAATTCATAAACAAATGGGATTCTGGTTATATTCCCTTAGAGAAATAATTTGTGGTTTGAAATCATTATATAAAAATATCTGAGTTTTATATGTGTTGAGATTCAATTAAATCATAATTTATTTTTTAAATCCCCTCATACTTTTACCTTTCACATTGATAATTCATAGTTAAGATCGGTTATTTCATTGTAATGAAACTATTTTCCTTAAGTTTATGGCAAAAGTATATTTTCAGTGAACTCAAATACTAACTTTTTTAAGTTTCATCTTTCTGTGAAATATAATTTTTAGTTCTCTTACAATATGCAGCAAACGTATAGGGCAATAGTTTTAAGACAAATTAAAATTTAAAATCGATTTTACTGTGGTTTACATATTGGACATCCTAGAGCTGCTATCAATTTTTATCGTTTCCTCTATCTCTGTGTGTAATGTACGCATACCTTCTCATTCAAAACCATCCACCTTATTTTCACGAAATTTTACAGTTTGTGTATTAATGTGGTCGAATAGATTCGGTTGAATAGACCTGACCGATTTTTTAATGGCCCATAAAGTCTCAAAGAAACAAATAATATAATGAAGATTCTTAACTTTATTACGTATAATGTTTAGTGACAATACGATTGTAAAACTTTTCCTATGTTAGGTAAAATAGCTCTTGTAATGTGGTCATTTTTGTGGCATTGGTCCATCGCAGCAGTTAAAAGTGCGCCAAATGAAAATGAGTTGATTTATAAATCAAATTTGATATAATTTTAAATAACTGTATGATTTGCCTATTACTTAGTTTAAAGTGAAAATATTTAATTTGCATTAATGTATTTAATTAAAAGATAAAAATCAAATTAGATAGGAGGAAACCCGCAACATATTTTTAAATGGCATAACTGTGTGTTCAGTAGAATGAAATGCAATAGATTGATTACCTTAGGTCGTGACTCGAAATGTTGCTAATTATACTACAAAAAACAATACGAAAAGATTGTTCATTAAACTTGATCTATTACAAAATACTATACAAAAATATTGTTTGAATTTGTTATACTATAAAGAACCATGTAAAAATATTGTTATTTGGATTGGAGCACGATATACTGCAAGACAACAGAAACATGCGATTACATTAAAACCATTAGGCTCTGAGATATCTTTTTTGAAGAACATGTATACATATCAGAAATCACTATTCTCTATTTCATGTATTTTCACCCACTTTGTTGTAGCACTGTGGCACGATATTTCCAAAGTCTAAGATAAGTATCACACTCCTGAAACAAACTATCAAATTTTGCTCGGTCTGTGTATTCCTTTATTATGAGCCTTCCACATTTGGTATAAATCAGTAAACAAGTAAATAATTATTTCTCTTTAGTGATGACAAAATATTGCATTGCAATATTTCAGAGTAAATCGTTTGATTTCTACATCAAGCAAGAAATCAACAAATTTTAACATGAGATAGAAAATTGTTATTTTTCTACTTGCATTGATAATTTTTGTCTCCTGTTAAGGGAAGCTTTTTATTTTTCATATAAACAGTACAGTCTTGATAAAAATACTTTAAAAAGAGATCTCTCTAAAATGTGTAATTATTTGTATTTGAAAGCTCGAACAATTTAAAATGTGCCAATATCGAATAGCAGTATAGGTTAATTAATAGGAAAACAGTTTTCCAGCTATTTTAAGCTATAAAAATCCACTCCAGACTTCCTGCATTAATCAATATTTCGATTGGAATATACGAAATAATTTATCAAAATTATATCTTACCTTTCTGTTCTGCAAATCAGAATTAGCAGAAAAAATTAACTTACATTTTCAAGTCAATTTTTATATTTAATAATTTATAAAATCTAAATAGTATTAAAGATTTCTTTCAAAAACATAAAATCAAAATTGGTTTTTTATTCAAATATCGAACGCTGTAATTCTCTTATTTACGTTCCTGAATTCCTGTTTTTACGGCTCCTTTTCCCATTGATTTTCTTTTCTTTAAAAAATATTATTATATTCCCCTCGGTATTTTTATCTATTCTACGGTACTAGCTAGAGTAGAATAAATCGCTGATTTGAGATTTCAAATGGTTTTAGTCATTTTATAAATATATGTTAATTTAAATACATAAGTTTAAAATAACGAAAATAAAACAATATTGGAAGAAGAAAAACCACATTTTAGACATATTTTAACATACTTAAAAAACACAATGAATGCTTAAAATGTTAACACACAATGCTGACGGCTCTGCTGGACAATTTTTACACGAGCCATCAAAAGACTGTTTTCACCACTGTACCGCAGAAACTAAAAATCTGATGTGAGCAGCACATGACTTTCTCTGCAGACTTATATTAGCGTTTTCTTTATTTTAATTAAATTTACTTCACTTTTAATTCAATTTTCGTTCTCATTCGGTAACCGGGCTTATTTTCAAAGGTGGAGTAGGGAAAGTACGAAAAACTAAAATATCTCGAGAACGGCTTGTCTTAGTGCAATAGGGTTGGTCTTATTCTTTTCGCCGTTAAAAATTACGTATTAAATCAACATTTAAAGGATATATTTGAGTACATCCAGTTATTATTAAATCTAATCAACACCAGGGTATCCCACATGTGACTCATGAAATTCGGTCCATTAGTTTTTCAGTTAGAGTGGATACAAGCTTTTGCGGGCCATTTTGCAAAAAAGGGCGGGTTCTTTTATCCCGAATCGTACCCAAAACTAATCAGCACTAGACTCTCTCACAAGTAACTTACCTACCAAATTTTGTGAAATTCGGTCGATTAGTTTTTTAGTTAGAGTGGATGCAAAATCTGCACAGACACACAGACACACACACAGACGTCACGCTCAAAATAGTTCTTTCGTATTCTAGAGGTCTCGAAACGTGTAGATCCGTCGAAAACCAATCCTTTCCCTATACATTACTGTCGGAGCGGGATTCCGCTCGACACAGCCGACCGGAGAATTCTAACTTCCTCCAAATTTTGTAAACCCAGGTCCGAAACTCCACCCGTCTGTGAGTGAAACTCACAGATGACATGCACACACAAAACAAAATAAGACAAACCCTTACCTTGAAGGTCTTCTACTTCTGCTGGAAACATAAGTAAATACACTAATTTAAACACAAATAAATACTCCTTAAGTCTTTACTAAATCCATCCTTTATTAATCAATCAATTTATATTTATAATAAGAGTTACCATCATTATACAGGAGCTGAATCTATACCAGTCATTCTCCGCACTGGACTCAGGGATTTATGATATAAAATTTAATAGCCACCAGTTAAAATAAACAATTTCCAAAACGTAATAAATGTGGCTAAAGTAATAAATTTATCATTTAACTTAAATACAATAGGTATGCATAAATACAGTATGGTCTCAACATGGGAGCAACCGCACTCGAAGCCATCTTTCGAATTTAGAAATACCAAAAGTAAATTTATTTTATTTCATATAAAATAGATGTTAAATTATGTCGAGAAGTCAAATTAAAGATCTTAAGATTGTTACAATTTACGTGAATGACTTCCTACGGAAAATTGATCCATCGAAGAACACTCTTACCTCCGACATCGGAGATGCTGAGGAAATCGTAAACCACATCCACTTCAACCCTCGGCTATGCCGTTCCATGAAAACCGGCTCTCTTTTAGCACATAGTAGGCTGCTGAGACTCGATCAGGGCTCCGCTTCATTTTGTCCACGACATCCAACATCTCGGCCCGGCCCAGAGACCTCGGGCCAGATCCGTTCTTCAACGTCGATGTTCAGCAGGTAGACGGGCTCCTCCACGATGACTGGCGGCAACACCTCCCCATGCCCACGAAGTTCAGAGACCAGAATGGTATCAGGTCTCCAACTTCGTGGTGGGCAACATAATAAAATTACGATCCGGACTAGCCCAGTGACATGGGAAGCCAAATAGGGAATGTGCGCCCCGAATCAACAAACATGCCCTTTTTATGCACCAGGGGCCAATTCTAGCCCCGCCAATCCAAATTTCCTTTATTTCAAAAACTTTCCAGGGAACGCCTTCATAGCCTCGACGACAGGGTCCCAAACTTCAACAGTTCGAAAATCAACCTCCGCCACGATGTCTCCATACTTCACCAGCACAAACACGTGAATATGAAAATTCTGCATGCCATTGCATCATCCCAGCCGCGTGCAGAGCCAACCGCCTCTACACCACATTCGCTTGCCTGGGAAAACGATGACCCTGAAAGTAACGGTTCAAAAAGACCAGCCTCGAGTACGATCGCACAATACTTATTAAATTAAAAATGGCTAAGAATATTCGATTTGATTTTAAATGCAAAAGGGATATTTTTTGATATTGAACATAGAATTGACGAGAGGGTGTTCAACAGGATAAAGCTAATAATTATATAGATAAATATGTATGCAATAAATATAGAAACAGATTACAGAAGTTATAATTTCACTCGAGTGGTGCGAGGATCTCAAATCTCGACACCACATTACCATGTATTGCAGGGAAAGTAAAAAGGTAGAATTTTCAGACGGACAGGTATGATGCGGCAAGGCAGGCGTTATTGAATAGATTTATTTTACCCTAACCAATTATCTGTATACATGCTTGAAAGATTATACATTGTATTCTTGTATGAAATTGCCATTTCTGCACTTATACTCTAAAGTCGACTGACAAAATTCTGCTTAATATTCAGCATATTGAGTATTACTCTACTGCTCTTAAAATGAAACACATAAATTTATTTCTCATAAAATTTCAAATAACCGCAATGAATATTCGAAATCTCGCAAATGTCGTATTTATCAGCTTTTCACTCAAAAATGATTATAAGTCACTTATAATCAAAATTCTACAGAAAATCTATCAAAGATACACAGCTTAAATTCGGTATACTGAGTGTCCTGTAACAATGGTTAAAGGAAAAATTACAAAATTCGAACTTTTCAAGTTTCGAAAAACTCTGCGGATTTGTCGTCATTTTTTTAAATACTACGTCACTATTCGTCAAAATTTCATAAAGATTTGTATAAGTTGCAGATTTGAAATTGTTTATGATGATTGTCTTGTAGCTACTGTTAGTAGTACAGCTTAATACTAAATGGTTGTAACACAAGTTCTGGTAGTATCAGAGATTAAAGGAACATACCTGCTGTATTAAAAATGATCCACTGCTTTATCCCAAACAGTTCTTAATGAGTAATATGCCAATTTATTTGTTAATACGTTCACTTTATTGCATAATAATAACTCTAAAATGCTTTACTTTATGAATCCGTGTTTATTTATCTTTACTGGGATTTTATTGGCCATTTTGCCTCTGTACAAAACATTGTTCCTAATAATGTATTTAATAATAATAGAACATGAAAAACATTAAGTTTAACGTGTATTAAAAGAATAGTTCATCTGAGCTTAATAATTTTCGTAATATTATACTTGATAAGCTAGGAGGAACTATATAAATAGTAATAAACTGATTTCAGCAGAAAATGGAGGACGCCATGTTCAGTATTTTGTAGCCTAAGTGTGAACTGTGAAATTATGCATAAAGATAATCTTCATAATATAGCTCCATTTTTACCCTAATGGGGATTTCATAACCTGATAAATTTTATAACAGAAATTATAATTCCATGGCATCCTTTATTATATTACTAAGTTTGGAAGCTCTACGTATAGAGGTTTTTCTTGTTCAAAATGTGTCCAAATGTGTTTAAAATACCATGTTAAATTATGATCATCCTGTATAATAAATAACTAATTAAATGCTCCTTTCTTCAAACTTTTTTCTTTTTCTTCTTTCCTTTATTGCTTCATTTATCGGTTCTATGCTACAAGAAATGCGTCTACGGGTTCATATGTGCAGCATATATTTCGTTGTTTTATTAAAACTATTTAATATCTAACAAAACTAGATGGTTTTAGAAACACCAAAGTTACCGTGTTTAGATGCTTTTAACATTTAAAAACGCCCGCAATTAATGCATTGTTTAATATAAATAAACGTATCAATGCAACAAGACAATGTGCGTTTCTTTAGCAATGTTTCATGTATACAGCTGTACAAACATTGGGTGAATATTCATAAATATATAAGTGAAACACTTACTTCATTTTATTCACAACTAATAATAAATTAGTTTACTGCTTAAAATGAAGCGCAAATCAAGATAAACAAGAAAGATCAATCATGCTTAAAGCATTGCTTATGAAACACTTTTCAACTTCAATGCAATTTTATTTAAACATCTTTAAATACAATACATTCCTAAGTAATATTTTTTAAATTATCACAACACTACATTAATTTATTATATTTAAAAACTTAAAACTTCATCGAAAAAAATGAACTTCTTTCAAATGACGGCATTGAAATATAAATTGCCTAGTTTAAACATCTCTAAAAGGCGATACATTCCTCGGAAATATTTTTAAAATCATCATAATACTACAATAATTTATTATATTTGAAAACTTCATCGAAAAGAACTGACATTCATTCAAATGACGTCATAGAAAAAATAACACGCTTGGATCTCTCTATAAAAACAGCATTTCATTCATAACTTTCTCCCATTCATTTCATTAGTCACAATACTATAATAATTTATTTCATTTAAAAATTAAGACCATGGAGCTACAAGTAATTAAACTCTATGCCTAAAACTTCATCGAAAAAAATCGTCCTTCTCTTTGTAAAATCAATATTTCATTCATATCAGCCATGCAGACTCCATGGGCTAAATTATTTTGTGTTAAAGAAATACAGCAATTCTAATACAACTCATTCTACATATTTTGCTATTTACATTTTACATAGGTGAAAAATAGCCTTTGTTGTAGAAACAATCAAATTTGGATGAGCATTTAAACTCAAATTTATTGTATTTGCGTTGTTTCAGTATGTAGATGCACAAAATTTAAGCAAAAATAAAGTAGTTTTAGGACGGATACAACACTCAATATGAATTAAAAAGAACTTAAAAAATCACGATTTTGAAACAAGATGGATTCCCTATATCATTTTGAAGTGGGTCATGTGATCGTTTCATATCATATTCACGTGATCGCTTCATACAAGAGGTGTAATTATTTTTTTAATTTTTATTTAAAAAACTACTGAATATATTTTGCTGATTTTTTTTTTACATATTTTATGGGATAATTTCAATATTTCCTAAAACTTTCGAAGTAATTTGTGAATTTTAAATTCGCTTAAAAAATGTTTGAAACATTAGATCCAATAGAGTACAATGTATTTCATTTTTTCAACCCGGGTTCAATCCAAAACTAATTGGTTGATATTATTCATTTATATTCCCATAGGTCCTACAGACCGTCTGAACAACATACTAAAATTTCATTTTGATTAAGTCATTTTTACGGCAGTTACCGTGCTAACGGACAGACAGACAGACAGACAGACAGACAGACATAGACAGACAGAATTAACAAAGTCATAAACACTTTTCAACTTTGTTGTAAAGTTTTAAAAGGCAAGCATCCAGATTCGGAAATCCACTGGATTTCGTCAGTGCAAAAAGTATGGAATAAAACGCCAGAATCGAACGAAAGAAGGGGTGAATCGAACGAAATTTTATATATGTGAGTGCAACGTTGATACAAGTAAATGATACAAAATCAAAGCAAAAAGATCATTTATTACAGGAAAAATTACAAATGAATGGCGGTTCTAGTACCCTGCTGGGCCACCTCTAGCGTGAATACATGATGCGATACGGGCGGGCATTGAGACATACAGGTCCCGTATGGTATCCTGCGTCATCTCATTCCACAGTTGTTGTAAGCGCGCCTCTAGTTCGACTAAACTCATAGACAACTTACTGTCCCAAATAATCTCAGACATGGTCTATCTGTCACAAATCTGTGAATCGGGAAGGCCAGGGAAGAGTGGAAATGGGGCGGATGCAATCCTGTAACACCCTTGCTGTGTGTGTCCGAGCATTGTCCTGTTAAAAATGCCCCCTGAGAGCCATGCCATGAGTGGCAACATATTAGACTGATGGATGTCACGAACGTACCGCTAGGATGTCATGGTTCCTTGGATCAATATTAGAGGTGACCGCGTGTCGTATGCGATGGCACCCCATACCATCACACCATCTGTGGGAGCGGTGTGACGCTGTAATGGTGTGGTGTCATTAGTAGCATGGGGTGTAATTGGCAGCACACGTAATGGGCACAGCTATACCAAATGTCCTTTAGCCAGGTGCCTCGCGATGGTACAGACAGGCACAGGGGTCCGTAGTGAAGGTGCTGTCTGAGTCTGGATGACGGATAATGATGAGTTGGTGCTGTACATACGCGTCGGGTGACGTGACGGTCTTCTCTGCTATTGGTGTGCCGAGAGCGTCCAGAGCCTGGCTACCGTGTCTGCGGCATCTCACTCGTCCACTGGTTCCAACACCTCCTCACAGTAAAGTCAGAACGACCTGGGTAGCGGACTGTTGGCCGAACTGACCACTTGGTTTCCATCCTCCCGATGATTGAAACTCGATCTCTGACCGCTGACCATATTGTCTTCGATAGCGGCGTAACGGCATCCCTAATGAAAAAGCGTCCCTCTGCAACAAATTAAGTACAGGCAAAAAGCCTGTGCGTACCTTTTTCCTGCGGCAGGGAGAACGAATATCGACGTCCTCTGGTGGCATTACACAATGCGTTCTAATCATTGTAGTCATCAATGTAGTTCTAATCATTTGCATATCTGCCTGACGTTTACTTTCATGCCAAGTTGCGTTACGATCCCACAATTACTTCTTGGTGCGCAAATTTTTATGTCAATGAGGGTATTTCTTTTTGTTTTTGATTGCGTCTCATGTTCATATATCCTCGTTTAGTAATTTTATTGTTTCTTTTCCTATATACATAGTATAATGTATAGGCAAAGTATTGTAACGGGATCGAAAATTCAAGCTTTCGACGGACGAGCTTTCTTTGTGGACGATGTCTTTTAGTCTGTACATACTATATCTAACGAACAGATGAAGCGTTTTGAATTCGGGCTTGCTACTGGTCACAATTGTCTTGCAAAACATCTGCATCAAATTCATGTATTTGACGCCCTTTTTGCAAGATATGTGACCTTCAGGAGGTAATGAACAGGATTCACCTTCTCCAATGCCCGGTTCTTTTCGCAACATCAGAATGAGAGAGATACTGTTAAGCAAGGGACCGTATGCGTGGTCTATAGACTCTTTTCTGTAGCTGTTATTTTTTTTTCTTATTTTTGTTCATGTTACATTTTTTGTTAGCTTCAGTTGTCTTATGTACCCGCCATTGGAAATACAAAAAAAAAGGTCGTTCCATTCCCGAAAGAAGATACTTTTTGTAATAGTTTTGTATTTTGTCGCCTAAAAATTCGCTAGCAGTCATTTATATAAACAAAATGCTATTTTTCCCGTCTTTCTGTAACCTGTGGTGATATATTTGGCAAACCTGGGGAATTTAATTTAGCGGAATACCACTGATTTGGCGATAATTCGTTACAGATTGACGAAACTATCGTCGAAAATATGCTCTATGTTAGCGAAAACGATACCTGATTGATGAATTAATTACTAAAATGTTTTTATAAATGAACTATATTGCTTATTGCGGATAGAAACATTATTGATAGATATATGTACAATTCAACATTAAAAGCATCGTGTTATAGAATTTATATACAATTATTTCACTGTGAAATAAGTCAGTTCATTGCATTATATATCATGTGTTGCCCACATCAAATGTTTTATTTTCCTTTCGTGCCACTAGGTGTCGCCACGATATTGTGTTGTCGTTTATTCATTTCAGTTTTGTCGACATCGTCTCGTGATTATTTTGGGCATTTAGGTGCAGACATTTCGTCCTGATGAAGGAAAGATAGTTGTTATCCGAAACACAAGCATGCCTTTTCTTCTCGATTTGAGCTGTATTTTACATTGTAAACCAGTTTATTATATGCATATATATTTTAAAATATATCTATAAATTTCTACTTGTGCATATTCTCATACCACTACATTCATGAATGCCTTTTATAAGTGACTTTCTAAGCACTAACCTCCCCAAAAGTTGTTTCAAGAGCAGCTGCTTCAGACATGCGAATTTATATAAAGTTCACGATATGGGGTCTAGCACTCCGTACTGAAAAGTTATTATTTTTTATCGCTTCAGACATGCCAACCTGAATAATCGATGCAGGGTTTTTCATAATGCTTTAAGAAATGACGCTTTTTAGCGCTGCCTTCCCTATTTGTCTTTGTTTTTATTCGCTTGAAATGGGTGGCACAGCGGTACATTTTTTTGGAAAATGTGTCGAAAAATTCTTTTAACGGCTTATTTTGATATTCGTAATAAATTTGACCCTATTGATTTCAGAGTGAAGATTATTTTCAACAGTTCTACTTGGCGAATATTAAAACAATGAAAAGTTACCGTAGTGCTAAGTTTTTAAATACTTTATATCGAAGCTAAATTATTATTCATTTTACTTTATTCTAGAAAGATCGATGCTATTTCATTGTTCTAAGTGAAACTCTAACTTTGGGATGATTTCAATTGTACTTGTGAATTACTTTAATTGAATAATTTTTATTTGTATAGTAATACGTAAACTTTTATAATTTATAAAACTGTTATATTTTTTCATATTCAGTGGTTAAAACACTTGCATTCAAAAGAAAAAAAAATCCGTAATTTGCATTCAACACTTTTGTTTTCGTAATTTTCAGCACAGTATGCGGAACAATTGAGCGTAAAAATACGGTGCAAAGTATAAGGATAAATAATGCTAAGAACTTAAAAATTGTGATATTGAGTAGCATTCCACGTTTGAATGGTTCGTTGGATCCACCTTTTTTTGCTAAATAGACCAACAAACACTCTGTCAAACAGACAAAATGTGTAAGAAATACGTTTTTGAAAATTTTTACACATAAATTAAAATAAAAAACTCAAATTATTTAGAAACTTTTGTCTCATTAAAAACAAACTACAATAACGATTCAATTTAGGTATCATGATAAAAAAAGTAATGTATAGCCCCATTGTAGACGATGCTATCAAAAGTAAAAATATCTTGCATCAAGCGTAAAACAAAAAAGATCAATCATGCATAAAGCATTGATTATGAAACACTTTCCAACCGAAATGCAATCCGCTGAATGTATCGCATCTCTAAAATGCGATACCTTCTGTGGTGATATTTTTTTATTTATCACAGAACTACAATAATTTACTTTACTCGAAAACTTAAAACTTCATCGTAAAAAATGAACTTTATTCAGACGTCATCAAAATATAAATCGTCTGGCTCTCTATGTGAAAACTGTGAATATTTCATTCATACACTTTTATTCAAGACTCCAAAGTTAAACAATTTTGCTTGAAAATAATTGAGCAATTCTTATACAAACCATTTTACAATCACTTGTCTACATTCTCATAAATTATCACAGTACTATAATAATTTTATTTATTTGGAAATTTTAAACCATGGAGGCAAAAATACTTTCTAACTCAATGCTTAAAACTTCATCGAAAAGGGCAATGCTATTAAATAATCCACTTCTCTAGGTAAAACAAATGAGTATTTCAATTATATCACCTATATTTTAGACTCCAGAGCCAAAAAATTTTTGCGTCAAAAAAGTCAGCAATTCTTATACAACTCATCTTACCGCTCGATTTGTTTACATTCTGCATACGTTAAAACTAGGCTTCGTTGTAGAAATAATTGAAGTTTCAAGAGAAGGAAACTCTTGATTCAACTGCGTGACTGTCTTTTGCTTATAAAGGTCAGCAAAGTGTGTAGCATGTTATGTCTATGCTTTTAATTGTAGCTTCCAGCTTGGGAACCAGAAAAAATGAATAGCATTATGTGAGATATAGGTGTCTGTAAAGTACGAGAGTGAATGTTGAATTTTAATAAAATATTTAAATTAAACGTTGTTCAAACCACCATGAGCGGAAGGCGGGAAGTCTAATGCTCCTAATAGTAAATCCATTTTTGCGGAAATGTTAAATTCTAGATCGACTAATTGAATATTTGAATGTCGAAACATCATTATATCTTGGTGGTATAACATCTGTGACCTTAGAAACAATTAAAAATTTTAGTCTTCTAAAAGCTCATTGGGAAATAGAAATTAGTGGCTTCAATATTTGATTTTATGCTCAGATCTATTACAACTGCAATGTTTATTTTTCAACGTTTCAAATTCAACTTATTAGTATAGTTTCGTGCAATAAAATTTGGCATCGAGTATGCATATATGATCGCTTTTCAAGGAATATGCATCCTAAGCTATCCATCATATAAATAAAAGCAGTAGAACTGCTATATTGTAATTGGAGATTTTATTAAATTCCTGTTTTGCTAAAGTCCTTAAAATGTTCGTATGAAGGAACATGAAAATTATTTCAATTAACAGAAATTTAATACATCTTCAATTGTTCAACATTGATATCATTTTGAACACCGTTTTGATTGTTCTTCAGCAAGTATCATAATAAAATGTATGTCAATCTATGATCTTGCCTTCTTTAAACACTTCCATATCCAGGAAAATTCTAGTAATTTAGAAAATGATTTGTCCAGTACTCTATCTTTGTCCGCGGTCTGGACGAGTGTTTTGTAATTTTTTTAATTTTCATATTTCCATTTCTTAACCTTTGGGGCTTTTATGGTGTTGTTGAGACCCAGACCGTCCGACCTACCAGAAAGGTGTAAAGCAACTGTTTGGACGGCCGGGAAGTGGGACTTTTATGTGTCGTTTTTAGTTATTTTCGTCTTGTTGGGTCTCATTTACTGTTATTCGTAATTGACTCGTCTTGTCCGGATATTCCTGTTGTGTTTCTGTTTACAGCAATCTTGTTTGTTACGTCTCATTTCGGATTGGATGGACTTTTCTTTATTCTTCTTTCTAATTGTCTCTCTCAGATAGGCTCTTAATGCAGGCCTTGAGTATATAAACTCATATGTTTCTTCTAGTTGCGCCCATTTTGTCTTTTTGACTTCGGGTCTATTGGTTCTCTTGCACTAAGGAAGGTGAACCAGAGTATTCCTAAACAGCTGTTTGCTGCATTTTATCATATTTGTGCTAAAATACGTTACTCAAGTTTGTGAGGTCTATACAACCTTTGGTTATGATTTCCCTGAGTTACGTTATGATTTTCCCTTAGTTACGTTATAATTTTTCCCTCAGTTACGTTATAATTTTCCCCTCAGTTTGATTATAATTTATATGTCACATTATTTAACTTCTGACTGATTCGGTTATGTAGATCAATCGCAGTGCCAAGTAAAATTATGTGATCCTGCATAGATACAAGGTACATTTTGGACTGTAGGTGAGAGAGTTAGTCAGAGGGTAGTCTAGTAAGAGTAACGCTCTGAGTAAAGTACTGATTGAAGGGTAGGCTGGTGAGAAGTCTGGTTGCTAGTTAGGTAAAAGTTCTGTTAGAAGTTGAAAGCGCTAGGAATCGGGTCGATGTGTGAGTGAAAAAGATGGGAAGTTCACGTCCGTGGAACAGGCACTACTGAAACGTCTATGGTCGTGAACATCTAGTATCACGAGTTGCCCAAGGTGAGATTTAGATGTCCTATAAAGGAGGTGAGTAATAATAGACGGTTTATAACTATTCCAATGATATCGTTAAGATAGTATATCATCAGGCCCGGTCAAATTTCATTAATGATATGTTTAAGATAAAGGACGGGAATATTCAATACTAGCCGTTTTAGTATCTGTCTATATTTTTTACTCAGCCAGCTACTGTATTATGATTGAGTTCACAATAAATATATTAAGTTAACTCCCTGCATTAGTGTGTTATTTCCACTGGCTCTAGGGCCATTCTGTATCAGTTATTACAACGTTTGGAGTTATATACCTTTAGCTAGTATATCTTAGATTTACGCAACAAAGGCATCTAACATTTACAATGCACCCGATCATGGCAATAGAGTGACCAACTCGATATGAGATCAAAGTGTGAACGTTACTAGTTTTTCTGTTGTATATGTTTATTATTTCAGTTTTTATACCCCATCCCCTCATCTACAAATTCCTTTCGCATAGGGTAATAAGAAATGCAGGCATTACTATTCTTTTTTAGGATCAATGATAAAATATATTGTACTGCTTCATATATCACAAACTTCGTTTTGCTAAATGTAGCTATACGAAAATTGCATTAATTTTAAAAATTGGCTTTTGTGTTCATATTATTGGATTTAGATAATTAATTCAGGCGTATTCTTTTCTATAATGCATGTATGCATATTAATTCAATTTAATATAAGAAATTCGTTTCTTAAAATGGAATGAGTAAATCCAATTACGCAAATGTTAAATTTTCCAATTTAAAATTGATTAACCAGAAGGACAATTTGTGTTCTTATTCCATTTTGCAGTTAAAAGAAGTCTAATAATTTTTGGCGAGTTCGAATCCTAAGGCGGCTCAAACATTTTCTCAAAATATTATTTCAAATATAATAAATAAATTAAATGTTTTCCACAAAAATAAAAACATCTTTATTATCCAAAAAATAATGCGCTGGATACTATATTTATTATATTTATGGAGATTTCATTACATTTTAAGTATTGTTACAGAAGCTTATATAATTTAAAGCATATGTAAACGTTACATATTGTTGTTATATGTTCATCTCAACACCAAAATGTATTCAAAGTTTGGAATTTTAAATCTTTCATTGAATTTTTTCTATTTCAAATTATTTAATTTAATTTCAAATTTCTTTATAATAACATTAATATATAGATTAATTATTCTTCTTTTAAATGTCATTCTAACTTGTAATATTCATGTATTTTAAATCAAATTCGTTTGTAAATCTAAATGCCTTGGCCATTTGTGTAAGCAACTTTTACTATATAGGTAGTCACATTCAATTGACCTTGACCTCGTATAAGAATGCACTTGGACTACCCT
Source organism: Amaurobius ferox (assembly GCA_951213105.1). NCBI lineage: Eukaryota > Metazoa > Arthropoda > Arachnida > Araneae > Amaurobiidae > Amaurobius > Amaurobius ferox. The sequence goes on along the minus strand of OX578141.1, from coordinate 27,290,648 downwards.
TCTTGACGTTGAGGGAGTTTCAGCCACAGCAACAGATTCTGATGCACTTCCAGTTTTTGTTCCCCTTCTTTCATACCCCTCTGCCAGAAATGCTTATCTTGCAGTTTTCTTGTGGATTGTGTAAGTACAGAGAAGGACCTTCCTTTTGATTGGTGGAGAGCGAATCATTTACGTCTATTGACTAATAGAGAGTGTTTGAGTTGGTTCCGAACCATGAAATTCACTCAGTAATTAAATGTAATTTTTCCACTTAGAGCGGAAATTGTAGTTTTTCGACAGTCGTCTCTGAAAAAGTAGCAAGTGTAGGTTAAAATTGTGATGGTGGGGCCATCTCTTCTTTTAAGGGACGTATTATGTGCGCGTTTTCTACATTATAAAATATCTGAAAGTAGGAAGTATTTTATTTTTGTTCATCCTCAAAATCTGATAATATAAATTTTCAAAATATATTACACGAGTCTTACGATGATTTAAATTGCAAACCTAACATTTTATTTGCTGTGAACCACTCGCCATTTCCTTTATGCTTCAAAATTTCATTTGATAAATACGATCATCTCGCCATTTCCTTTATGCTTCAAAATTTCATTTGATAAATAAGATCATCTCGCTATTTCCATTATGCTTCAAAATTTCATTTGATAAATAAGATCATCTCGTCATTTCCTTTATGCTTCAAAATTTCATTTGGTAAGTAAGATCATCTCTCCATTTCTTTTATGGTTCAACATTTCATTTGATAAATAAGATGGGCTTCTCATCCCAAGTTTGAGCTTCCCATCTTTTGTGATGTTTATTTCTCTCTCGTCGGATTTCTATGTGATTCTGTTGACGATCAGCATACAGTGCAGCGATCAGCATGCTGGAATATGTGATTTTAATATAGTACTGATAAAGATTTTCTCACACGGTGTTATCAGCAAACACTAAATTTGTTTAATGATATTATTTATGATCATAATCTAAAAATAGGTATTATTCATGTGAAAGAAACATTTGATATAAAACTTTATATAAATTTCAATTGATAACTATATTCTATCTTGTATAAGATGTCATCTCTATAGTGACTGTGAAGCAAACTTTAGTGATATATATATATATATATATATATTGACTATTGACTATTGACAATTTATATGTTGTTGCATACTTTATTTTGCCTATCAATTTATCTCATATTATTTGATTATGCATATTTTTACACAAAATCGAAATTGTTATAGAAATGAAATAAAATTATATACGTGTATGTCGATCAGAAAATATATTTTTTATGATTCTAAGTAAACAAGCATTACTAGGCACTAAGTATAAAGCATTCTATATCTAAAACGATCTGTTACTATTTATTGAAATTGTATCTAGTGACTCAACAGATTTATATCAAAATATGACATTGGTTAGAAATATAGTATATATATATTTTTACAAGTGATAAAGATAGTAAGTATTGCACTGGATTAGAAACAAATAAAAGTGCTTACCCTTGGTAATTATATATGATGCTAATTGTTGCCATTATGATTATATATATATATATATATATATACGTATTTTGCATATTTAACATTTTTGTGTTTGTTCAAGACATTCACATGCTTGCATTGTTTTATTAGAAAATTATTTATAAACAACGCATTAATTTGCTTATTCCAAAATTATTATCCTCACTGTGATATGCTTTTTTACTGATTTTATATATTAAATAATGTTAATGTATTTAATAGACTGCATACCAGTGGCCGTTGTTGTCATGTTGGTGATTGCAAGGAATTTTGATAATTATAAATTTTAATTATTTATTTTACCTCCTTGCAGTATTTTAGCATAACACCTATATCCACAAAAAATGTGCGGATGCGTTTATTATGTCTTTGTTCTAAAAATACATGCCAAAATATTTTACTGTGCTTTCAAAATGTGTTTATTCACTGTTTGATAATATCTACAACTTTAGATATCTTCTTTAGGTATTTTGTATTCTTTTCAGAACTAAAAGAAAACATATGCTTGCTACAAAGAACGGGTATGATACCAAGCCTTAAAGTATGTTTAATTAAAATACAACATACCATCTGCCTAGTATATTTTCCCCACGTTTTCCTCGACCAACGAAAAATCTAATTTATTCTAATTATTGTTTTACTTCACAGCACACGCACAGAGGCACAAAATAAATTCTCTCGACCGAGGGTCTTTAATTTTGTTCTCTTCCATACGACGCTAATTGCGCTAAAATAGCGCGGGGCCTTCCCAAATTAAATGACCGCACTTACTTCTTTAATTTGGGGCCGTCCCAGAACCACGTAACTCTATTTGTGTAACCCAGTGAGCATTAATCACAGCATTACACAGTGGGCATAATTAGCACAGCAAGAAGATTGCGAAGTATTTTCACCCCCTTTACACTTCGATTTTGTCCCTATTCCTTTTATGTTGTCATTCACCGGTGCTATTTAGAAATTATATATGAATTCTGCATTATTTCAAAAGACAATCAATGATGCTTGTTTTATCAGAGAATGCTAAAAACATTGTTTGCAGCATTTATAAGAGTAGACTGAATAAAATATAGTAGTGTTAGAATGACTGTGTTTTCAAACATTTAAATTCAGAAAATAGACACATCTAGTAAAAATGTAATTAACTTAATAAGTATATGCTTGCAATATCTCTTGTCTAGGCCATCCTTTTCTGAAATGTTGCTAAATTGACGAAATTGACGACAGATCGCTAAAAAATCGCCAAATTAAAAAAAATTACTCTAAATTGAAGAAATTATTTGCGTTTTGTCAGGAGTTAATACTAAAATGGTGTTCAGGTAGCGTTTGTCTGTCAGTCCAACCTACCCACTTGGCGACAAATGTTTTACTTTTTAAAATGTCGCCAAATTGATAAAATTACGTCAAATCAATGAAATTGGTTGTGTTTTGCCAGGCGATATTATTGTAATCGTGTTTCGGTAGGATCTGTCTGTCAGTCCGATTGTCTCATATGCAAACAAGTTTGTGACTTTTTAAAATAGGACTAAATTGACGAAAATATCGCCAAATTGATAAAATGACGCTACATTAATGAAGTTGTAAATTTGTGTATAAACGACATAGGATATTTTATTCATCAAATATAAGAGAGAACAAAGATTCTTATACTTCTATTTATGAGCTATATTCTAATTTTCTTTTTATATTTTAATATAATGCTTTGGATAACAGAGTCATTTAGAATATCATAGACATTTGCACATATTGGTGAATTTCAAGTTTATATTATATCGAAAGAAATCTCTATTTAAAAAATTTCTTTATATTTTATACGAAAAAGGATATACTGCTAGTCTACTATAAGAATAACCCACTAATTCATCCGTCCGTATCGCTTGGAGAAAATTTTGACGAAAAATTTAGTGGGATGTCGTCAATTTGGCGACTATCTAAAATGTTGCCCAATTGACGAAAATGTAGCAAAAGTGATAAAAAGGTCACAAATTGGATAAAAAGGACGTTAATGGGAAGTAATGTTTTGCGAATTTTGAGTTCGGTCATACAACTGATATTCCGTCTATTATATAAAAAATGCTATTTCCTCTATTTATCTGTGACGCTTGGCAATACATTCGGCAAACTGGACGTATAATCTAGCGAAATATCGCTAACTAAGAAATATTTCGCCCCAGATTGATGAAAATTTCGTCAAAAATGCAAAAATAACGCCAAGTTAACAAACATGACGCTAAAGGGAGACACTAATTATTAAAATATTTTAATGTATGGACTATATTACTTATTGAGTTGCTATCAATATTGATAACTGAAAATTTTGAGTTGCAAGAAATATAATTTAATTGGGTACTTTGAAATAGTTTTACACGCCGTCATCTGGAAAAACGTCAAATGTACAATTCAATGTTCTAAATACTGGACCGTGGATCATATACATAACTGTGAAAGAAGTCAATTCATTGCATTATATAAGGAAAGTGATGTGCTGCCCACATCAGATTTTTTAGTTGTGATATACCTGGATTTGTTAGATTCAATTGTCCTCATCAAAACATTTACCATCTCATACATAATCCTCGTCAATACAATTTTCTTTAACATATGTTAAACTTGATTCTATACATTATGGAATTCCTAATGTTTCACAAGTTACAGTAAAACGACCGTATTTGTCAATCATAATTTTGGATGCTAAATGAACTGCCTTGGATGACGCAGACGCATATCGTTTCATAGCAAGCCAATCGCTGTATAAAATACGTATTGAAAAGAACTGGCTGTTTGCAGAACATCAAATTTCAATAACATTAGCTGATGGAATATATCGAGATACAACGGTGTTATATACGACTGTAAATGCGACCGGAAGACAAGTTCCAACATTAATGCTGTACATGGTTAATGGGTTACATAAAGAAACAATTCTAGAACAGACGTTTTAGCAAACGTTAACGTAGATTTTAATCATGTTACCAATGTTTGGTATTTCAGAGATTTTCCAGAAGTCACTTTACCTTTGGCTAAGAATAAAGTATCTACTATAAGTAAACTTTCAGTTACAGCTGCTAGTATTGGATCACCTTCCGATGAGGAAGATTCCGTAACTATAAATAAAGCAGTCAAATTGAATTTCTATTCACCGTTCATGGTGATACATACTTTCGCCGAACGTGGTAAACCAATCCCTATGGTTGAACATCATATAGAAACAGGGAATGATCCGATTGCTATTTCACCATATAAAATACCATAGAAAATTAAAGTTCATGTACATCAACAACTTCATGACATAATTAATAACAGAATTATTGAAGCATGTGAAAGTCCTTGGGCCCAAGAACTTGTCTGTCACAAGTACTCACTTGTCTTAGTACCAAAGAAAATGAACAAATAATACTACTAGGCGATTTTAGGCACTTGAATTCTGTAAGAAAATCAGACCTATATGCACTTTCACGTCTTGAAGAACGGTTAAATTTTAACAGCCGAACTGAATTTATGACAACATGGGACGTGAGATCCGGATATTGACAGATACCTGTCAGAAGCTCAAGCAGAGGTAAAACTGCATTTACTTCATATTTTGGAACTTGTCGATTTATGTCATTTGGGAATAAAAATGCTCCTGCTGCCTTCCAACGTTTAATCGATTTGTTCCGCAGATGACTACCAAAATTTACAACTTATGAATACCTAGATGATCTCATTATTGCGTCCGACATCTTTGGAAGCTATCTCAGCAATTTACAAGCTGTTTTTAAACGACTAGATGACTTTTGCTTTCGAATTAATAGGAACAAAAGTAAATTTGTTTGCTCAGAAGTTAATTACTTAGGTAATCTTGGCTTACTAAATACGCAATGCATATAATGGTAGAGGAGGATTGCGGCTCCTCTTTCCCGTTTAAAGCAGCTTTTACAGCTCGGGCAACGCTCACGGAACCACTGCATTACAAAGGTTGTTCCCCGAAATGTGCATAGTTAGAAGCACTCGCACAAGGAGAGACAGAACGACCGATAACGTAGGCTAAGAAGCGAACATTTGAAAAACAAGACGGTGCCTGTTAAGCCGGTGCCTGTTCTTGTTGATACCCTATCAACCCCAGAAATACCCTATCAACTTCTTGAAAAAATATTATAATTCTTTTTTCAACGAAAAACATGTAATCAATGCATTCCAGAGAGACTTTAATGAATTGCGATAGTTTCTGCAGATCTGATGGAAATTTGCCCATGCGCACCATTTCTTAACGTTTCTTACTTAACAGGCACCGTCTTGTTTTTCAAATGTTCGCTTCTTGGCCTCCGTTATCGGTCGTTCTGTCTCTCCTTGTACGAGTGCTTCTGACTATGCACATTTCGGGGAACAACCTTTGTAATGCAGTGGTTCTGTGAGCGTTGCCCGAGCTGTAAAAGCTGCTTTAAACGGGAAAGAGGAGCCGCAATCCTCCTCTACCATTATATGCATTGCGTCTTTAGTAAGCCAAGATTACCTAAGTAATTAACTTCTGAGCAAACAAATTTATTTTGTTCCTATTAATTCGAAAGCAAAAGTCATCTAGTCGTTTAAAAACAGCTTGTAAATTGCTGAGATAGCTTCTGTCTCTCCTTGTACGAGTGCTTCTGACTATGCACATTTCGGGGATCAACCTTTTAATGCAGTGGTTCCGTGACCGTTACTCGAGTTGTTGTTGTTGAGACCCAGACCGTCCGACCTACCAGAAAGGAGTAAGGTAACAGTTGCGTTGCCCGGGTTATAAAAGCTGCTTTAAACGGGAAAGAGGAGTCGCAATCCTCCTCTACCATTATATGCATTGCATTTGGTTTCCCCTTCTGTACTCTATACTTCAACCTTTTCATATATATATATATATATATATATATTATACATGAATTAAGTTAAATACTCAGCCTTGAGGAGGAATTTAATTCTGCTGACTAATCATCCAATTTGGGCTGGTGCTGTTCTCCTCTCTTATCGGCATTATGGCCGTGTATTTGCTTCTATAGTGATGTTAATATTACTTGAATTTTTTATTATTACATATTTCTAATATATATATACACTCTTTTTCACAAAAAAGAAGCACCCCGAAAAAGTGATTCAATCATCTCGAAATTTCGCATCCAAATTCGTTTGTAGCAAGTATGTAAATGATTAAATTTACAAGGCCAATGAGTTTTAATTTCGGTCATACTGCTCGTTTCTACTGTGCAACTAGCATCCTATAAAACAAGTTAAAACTGTGGACGGTTTATCTTTGCTCGTTATCGGTGTTGCAATTCCGTGGGGATACAACCAATAATGCTGTTACGACGTTGCTGAAGACTTTATAAGTAATTAGACGAGTTCAAAAGTGGCCGTATATTCGGGATGCGTGAAGCTGGCTGGTCATACCGAGCAATAGTTAGCCACCTGCACCTAACGGACAATGTCATGCAAAGGTGCTAGCAGCAATGGTTGCTGCATCGACGGAATAAAGGCTACAGACTGTCAAGATGCACGGATGAGAGGTAAGATCGGATGATCATGCAACAGGCCCGAACTGGTCCAACGGCATCATTGTTGGCCATCCAAAGTGCTACAGACTTTTCCATACCACCCGTGGCACCTTCCACCATCTCACGGCGTTTGGCTGATGTGGAGTTATTCTCACTTCGGCCTTTAAGACGTCTGCCCATAACCCCACAACATCGGCAGAGTCGTTAGGAGTGGTGTCGTAGCCGAGCATCATAGTGGCCAGCAGAATAGCATCGCATCGTGTTCAGCGATGAATTACGTTTTAGTCTTTCAGCAGATGACCATCGGGTACGTGTGTGGAGGCGCCAGGCCAGCGGTCCCAATCATCCTTTGTTTTACACAGTTAAACAGTCATTACCCCTGGTGTGATGATGTGGCGTGCTCTTGCAACAGCAGGTCGCCCCTAGTCATTCTGCGTACAACTTAAGAGTTCAACGATATGCTGATGAAATCCTGTGGTTGTTTGCGTTATCCTCCATGTTACGTCATTCTGGGGCCATTTCTCAACAAGATAATTCACGCTGCATATGTCTCGTATATTTGTGGATTGTCTCTGTTCTGCTGATACTGTTTCTTGGCCAGCAAGGTCACCAGATCTTTCGCCAATCGTGCATGTATGGGACATGCTAGATCGCCAGATTCGGGCATTCCGAAATGTAGCAGAACTGGATCAACAGTTGAGGAATGCCTGGCAGAATGCATCCCTGGATGACATTACGAAATTTTATCACTCCTTACCTAGACGTATACAATCATGCATTGTCATCAAAGGGCGTTTCAGAAATTACTGATTTGAAAATTCAATCTGCAAATGCTAACCATTGATGTGTCCTGAGGTCTTGATTGTGTCGTCATTTCATTATCTATGTATGAGCTGTACACATATTAAATTCCAATAAAAACAGTCACTTTCTTCATGATGCTTCTTTTTTTGCCAAAGAATGTATATGCATATATAATTTATTTTGAGTTATATTTTTTATACACTTTCGGATATGTCTTTTGTTTTATTTATCATTTAATCGAATGAATCCATATTCATTAGATTATAAAAATAGACTTTCTGCTTTGTCCCTTTATATGGATAAGTTACTTACTATTATTCAGCCAGTTAATTAGTTATGAATATTTATAGTAGCGGATGATGCTTAAGTATGTATCTCCCCATGTGAACCTGTGGTAAGGCTTTCTTGTCATTACAACTGTAATACATATATTTTATTAAAAAAGAAATATATATATATATATATATATATATATATATATATATATATATATATATATATATATATATATATATATATATATATATATATATATTTATATATGTATATATATGTATATATATATATGTATATATATGTATATATATATATATAAATGCATATATATATATATATATACAATTATGCATAACTGCCACCGTAATAATTAAGTTCCACTTCAATTCCACTTTTCTGTTGCAAGATGGGAAGCTCTGATTTCCTAAATTGAGTACTCTTGTCGATACGACACACTTATCTTAAAGCGCCAGGTGACCGAATTATAATATAAAAATGTATTCATAACAAACATTTTTGGATGTGATAATATTGCAGATATCGAAAAATGTATTTTTGCTTGTGCTTCATAACATTTTTATGTAATGTGAGCCCAGATCACGTCATTTTGATTGATGATATTAAATGCGGTAGCAGCTTAAGTATTGCAATTAGCTTCTTTTTGACATAATATCCATGGTAATTTTTTCGTCACATCAATATTCTTTTACTTTTCTCAAAACTATAAAAATAGGATTGACACATTGTTTTGAAAAGGAAAATTAGTTATCCCTGGTAAAATTCTTATTTTCACGATTTTAGAGCTAACTTATGGTAATAGCTGAAAGTTAGGAATTTAGTTTATTAAATTAGGAATTCTTAATAGTAATTATATACTTTTAAGAACGCATGTAACAGAACTCTACAAATTAACAAGAAAAGTGAAATATTTACAATTTAGCGCTAAAATTCCAACAGGTACGAAGTTGTGTATGTAAATTTTATAACCTCCCATTAAAATTATTCGTATTGTAGTAACCTGTCTCTGAAGTAATATAATTTGAAAAATATTTCGTAACTTATAAATTCGATATTTCTGAGAAATGCCATTAAAGTCTTATAAAAGTGAAAGATATATTCTCATGAATAAAAATAAACATAAAGTGACAAAAAATTTGGTAAATTACAAAATGATAATTTTATTTTTGGAGGTTGTCAAAATGTTTGATTGCCTATTATGCAACTTTAGTAGTTATAATTACTAGCACACTCTACACATATATTATTACTTCTGGATCTAATTTAAAATATATATTTAACTAATGAAAATTGACTGATTAAATCAGTATGACTACCATACCATATTATGCAAATTATCTATTCTGCAGATATTTATTACGATCGATAGCCGAATCAGTATCAGAAGGGAAAGATGAATTCATGGTAAGGTTACTTAAGTGCATTTCTCAAGTTATAATGATTAATAGACGCAAAATGGCTAAACTTGAATTTGACTCCACTAATCGTAGAAGTAGTGAATAGAGTTTACAGACAGTGTACCAATTGACAAAAGATTTGACGTAGGCAGCGCATAACATTCCTCATATATTACAGATAATTTACTTATTTCACAATGAATAAATGATGTATAATATGCACAGCACACTGGAACACGATGTCAAAATAATCCAATGTGAGCAGCACATGGCTTTTTCTATATAATGCAATGAAGTGACTTCTTTCGCAGTAAATTAATTATGAATAAGGTCTACTGCACAATGTTTGCATCATTGAATTGCACATTTGCCGTATTACGAATTACAATATATAAAACTACTTCGAAGTACCAGATTAACTTGCATTTTATGCAACTGTGAATTGACAATTATCAATATTGATAGCATCCGCAATTAGCGATATAGCTCATATATTAAAATACTTTAATAATTAATTCATAAATATGGCATCGTTTTCGTTAACTGAGCGCCATTTTTGCAATTTTGACGATATTTTCGTCGATCTTGGGCGAAATATAGCAAAGTTGGCGATATTTTGCAAGATGGCGACATTTCGCTTAAATAGTCGACAAGTTAGTTGCCAAGCGTTACAAACAAACGGAGAGAAGAACAATGCTCATCATATAAATGACTGTTGTCGAATTGTTAGACATCAAATTACAAAACTATTGCAAAGTTTCTTATCTCGCGAATGGATCGAACTAGATCCACCACAATAATATCATCAAATGTATTGCATAATTCACTCTTTTGCAAAAACAATGAGCATCCTTAAAAATAATCCGATCATCTCGATATTTCGAGTACAAATTTCTTTATATCTAGTATGCAAATGATTAAATTTGCAAGGCCAATGATTGTTAACTTCGTTTCTACTGCGCAACCAGCATCCTATAAAACAGGCTAAAAATGTGGACGATTTATCTTTGCTTGTTATCGGCGTCGCAGTTCCGTGGAGACACAACCAATAATACCGTTGCGAAGTTGTCGAAGACCTTATAAGCAATTAGACGAGTTTGAACGTGGTTGTATAGTTGGGATATGTGAAGCTGGCTGGTCATACCGAACAATAGGCCGACACCTACACCGTCGAACGGACACTACTGTCCAAAGGTGCTGACAGCAATGGTTGCTGCAAGGAACTCATCGGCGGAATGAAGGCTCTGGAAGGCCAAGGTGCACGAATGCGAGGCAAGATTGGATGATTGTACAACAAGTCTTAACTGGCCCAACAGCATCATTGTCCGCCATCCAACGTGCTACAGCCTATTGCATACCACCCGTGGTATATTCCACCATCTCACCGCTCTGCTTGTCTGAGTGAAGTTACGCTCAAGGCAGCCTTTAAGACGTCTGCCCATAACCCCACAACATCGACAGAGTCGTTTGGAGTAGTGTCGTAACCGAGCATCATGGCTGACAGCAGACTGGCATCGTAAAGTGTTCAACGATGCATCACGATTCAGTCTTTTAGCAGATGACCATCGGGTACGTGTACAGAGACGCCAGGGCCAGTGGTCCCAATCAGCCTTTGTTTTACACAGGCACACACCATTACCCCTGGTGTGATGGTGTAGGGTGCTATCTCTTATGACAGTAGGTCGTCCCTAGTCATCCTGCGTTCAACTTTAACAGCACAACGCTATGTTGAGGAAATCCTGCGGTCGTTTGCGTTACCCTTCATGTCACGTCATTCTGAGGCCATTTTCCAACAAGATAACGCCACGCTACATACGGCTTGCATATATATGGACTGTCCTTGTGCTGTTGATACTATTCCTTGGCCAGCAAGGTCACCAGACCTTTCGCTATTCGAGCATATATGGGATATTCTAGGCCGCCAAATATGGGCACACCGAAATGTAGCAGATCTGGAGCAACAATTGAGGAATGCCTGGCAGAATGTATCGCAGAATGGTATTAGGAAACTTTAACACTCCTTATCTAGACGTATACAAGCATGCATTGCCGTCTAGGGAGGTTTCACCAATTACTGATTTGAAAATTCAATGTGCAGTTGCTAACCATTGATGGATCATGCGGCCTTGATTTTATAATCATTTTATTACCTGTATATCAGATGTACGCATATTTAATTTCAATAAAAGCAGTCACTTTTTCATGGTGCTTCGTTTTTTTCCAAAAGAATGTATTACGTATGAAAAGTGAACATATTTCACTATATGTAATACTTATTTAATTTTACGTGGTTTCTTTGATAAACTTACTTTAAAATGTACAATATCTCGAGAACGGTTCATTTTAAAATTTTAAAATTTGTGTTAATCGTTTTCTAATGAAAAATTATATAAGATATTATTATTTACGTAACAGTATTGTAGCTTTTGCGTTTAAAATCAATAAGCTTTCTGTATTGACTGATTCGAAATTTTATAACAAATTGTATTCGAAACGCTTCATTCATTCATGAGATATCATTTTCACAGACACGTGGAAACACGTACACGCATACATCACCACAAAAACGATTGATTTGAGTTTAGGGATGCATGAAACTTGCTCTTCTTTCGAAAACTTGAATTCAAATTTTCAACATCTTTACAATACTTTTCCTGCACATTATACTATGTATATAGGGAAAGTAATAGTTTAATAATTAATTCATGAATGCGATGTCATTTCCATTAGTTTAGTGCCATTTTTGCACTCTGACTATATTTTGTCTATCAGGGGCGATATATCATCAAGTTGGCGATATTGTGCTAAATTAGTCGTCAAGTTTGTCACCAAGCGCTGCACACAGAAGGAGAGAAGATATTTTCTTATATAAAAATCACTATTGGCGAATTATTTGCCGTAAAATACAAAACTATTACCCAAGTATATTTTCTCTTGAATGGAACGAACTAGATTCACGAGAATGATGTCAACAAATTAGCCGCATAATATTGCATGAAAAGTAAACATATTTCACTATAGTTAATATTTTTTTTTAATTTTATGTAATATTTTTGTTAAGTTTATTAGAAAAGCGTGCAATATCTTGATTACGGTTCATGCCACAATTATAAAGTGTGTGCCAATCATTTTCTAATGAAAAATTACGCAAGAAATTATCATTTACGTAACAGTATTTAAAGTTCTGATTTTTTAATGATTTTTTCAGACTTCCATTCGAAAATGTTGGGGGGGGGGGGGGGTCTTCCAGAATTGCGATTGTTTTTACAATCCACAGCCTGTCAGTGTTCAATGATTGTAATATTTGTAACAAATGTTATTCAAAACGTTCCATTCGTTCTTGAGATATCGCTTTAATAGACTCATGGACACACACACTTACACACACACTAACGCACAGTTACGCACACACACAGTTACACACACGCATAGTTACACGTACATACACACCCGCACAGTTACACACATACACTTACACTCATTTTTTTTATTTCTAGCAGCAGCTCTTGATACAAATCATTCACTAGCGTACTAATACATAACACCAAAAACACAGGAAAAAAACTATTACAAGAAACAAAAAACATGAACAAGCATCAATAACAACAATAAAACAAATATAGGAAATACATGGACGGTAGCCAAAAACACTAATTCAAAACAGTCAGACAGCTTGAAGGGCCTGCATCCTCTCCCTTGCACTCCAATACCTTTTGTACATGTCACCAGAGAGTCCGGGACAGTGCATTAGATGAACAGCGTCCACAGCTGCGTTAGCACCACACATGGCACACTACACAGTTTGAGCTTGATATTAGATTAAATCTGTGAAGATATTTAGCTAAACAGTCGTGACCAGTTTCCAGACGAAACGCTGCAACTGCATGACATCTCGGAAAACTGGGGATCTTTTTAAGCGTGGACTTCTAAGTCTTGTTTTCGGTTAGCCTCGACTGTACAGATTCAAAATTATTTTAAACACTGTTACTTACACACATATACATATATACATACATACATACATACATACATACATGCATGCATACATACAAACAGATATCACCTGAAAAGTGTTCTATTCGAGTTCAGAGAAGTATGAAACGTGCTTTTCCGTCGAAAACTAGAATTCGAATATTCAAAAGACAGCGGATAGTGAATGTTCTATCTGAGCAGGGAGTTGAAATACTTCTTTTGTCCTGTGTTGAAGGGCAATTATTTGTCAAATGACAGATAATCTTTATTACGGATAAGGTTAGATGGCCTCTTAATGTATTGCACATTACATTATCTGCAGTAGCGTAATGGGTCATGCCAATATGAGGAAGGTCTTAACCGGCAATTTCTGGCGCCACTTCCCCTCAATTTAGAAATATGAAGTTACCTTTAAGTATTAATTTTACAATTTCTATAGAGTTACAATCTTGAATGTTGGTGAACTAAAGTTCATGTCATGGATCCGAAGAATATTCCTACATATAAAGATAACTAAGAGAGATAAATCCTATATAAATATTGATAATTTTTAGAAAACCAATTGCTTCATGCATGAGCAAGTCAAGCTGAGTTAACAAATTACGTTATACATTTTGAATTTATTATTTACTTGGTAATTGTTCTCTTAGTACACAAAGTTACTCTACAATTGCTCTGGAAGACATACAATGCTTATCATACTGACAAATCCATAGGTGGTACAATTTGAAATAAACACATTTTGTTGGATTAAGAAGTAAATTACATATCGAAAAAGTAAATATTTTAGTTTAACACTATTTTCTTTAATTTTATTTCTTAATGTAACAATCAATTTGTACAAAATATTGCTGTTCACTTGTAAAATTATATATCATACAAATTTTAGTGAATTAAACTCTCAAAAGATATAGGTTCATTGAGGCATAGTTACGTTTCTAAGTTAAGGTATATTAATTTGAGTTTTTTCACAAAACTAGAAAAGCTGAAAAATTAAAATTCTCAAAAATGCATATGATATATTAAAATAATTTTTAAAAATGTATAAAGATCTTTAATTAATACTGCATAAATAAATTAACATTTTACTCGAATTTCCATTATCAATTAAAATAGTCATTTGTGTGATTAATGAAAAATGAACATTGAAAATCTGACGAATAACATAAAATTATTTCCGTATTAGGACTATAATTTGGCCTTTTTGGTCACAGGTAACAAAATATTTGACTGCCATATCTGATAGTGAACTATCAGCTTTAACTCTAAAATAGATCCAAGAAATATAGTAACAGAATAGGCCAAATGAAGAAAATAGGAAGAAATTCTGTAGGAAAAAGATTCTGAATGTGAAAGGGACTGAGTTTGAGTAAAATTTAGGAGACATGCGAGGTTCTTCATCAAAGAACTGGGAACATAAATGTCAGTCTGCTACAAAAGACGAAAACAATTGCACTTAGAAGGGGGCAGTTAGAAAGTGTGTCTAGTATATATCTCTGAAACAGTTTGTTGGGACAAAACAACATTTTCATTTTGAAAAGGTGCGAGGTATATAAATTTTTGTTAACAAAAATGCAAATCAATTATGTATTTGAAAGTGTGCATTACTCTTCACTTTTAGCCATACATCATAATTCTGTCTATCTGGCAATTACCAGTTTATAACAAACTCAATAAACACATTGAAAGAAAATACAAATTAAATTGTATTAAAAATATAAGTTTTACCTGACTAAAAATTTAAAATATGACAATAAAAAATTACTTTAGAGATAGATATGCATATATTAAAATTGACATATTTTTTAATCTCGGAATATGAATAAAATTCTACCTTGATAATATAGTTTCTTTAACAAACGCAATATAAAATCTAACTTAACTTTAGTAAGTATTTGCATAGTGGTAAACTTATGTTCATATAGTTCATAATATACTCGTACAAAATACTACTTTTATTTGAAGGTTTTTCTGACAATTAAGTCGTATTTTTTTCGGTTTTTGAAATATGTTTTGGCGTGATTTCTCTTTACAAATATAAAACATTTACTTTTTATCGCTTCCTGGGGTGAACATACAAAAAAAAAAAATTGCGCATGTAAAATTTTGAAGTTTCCCTTCATCAAAAACTGCAACACGATATAAAAAAATCTGATGTGGGCAGCACATGGTTTTTCTTATATAATGCAATGAATTTACTTCTTTTACAGTGAAAAAATGATGTATAAGATTATAAAGAACCTTGCCCCAACCGGGAATAGAACCTGAACATACGAACTGGCCAGGCGACCCATTACCGTTGAGCTACTGGGGATGAAATTCCAACTCTTATTGTCCGAATGGATGTATGAGATCCATGACACACTCTATTTAACGTTGAATTGTACATTTGTGGCTTTCGCGTATGACAACATGCAAAACTTTTTCGTACCCAATTAACTTATATTTCGGGCAACGCTAAATTAATAATTATCAATATTTTTTTCATTCTCAATAAGTAATATAGTCCATATATTAAAATATGTAAATAATAAATTCATCAATTAGACGTTATTTTCATTAATTTGACTTTATTTTTACAATGTTTATGATATGTTCGTCAAA
This sequence comes from Amaurobius ferox, assembly GCA_951213105.1. Taxonomy (NCBI): domain Eukaryota; kingdom Metazoa; phylum Arthropoda; class Arachnida; order Araneae; family Amaurobiidae; genus Amaurobius; species Amaurobius ferox. The sequence continues at coordinate 27,274,571 of OX578141.1, read as the reverse complement.
ATGGGGTCAATATTGATAAGTTGGCTATATGTCATAAAATTATTCACCAAGTTTGCTAAGTGTATCGCCAAGTGTTGCAGATAAATGGGGATAAGAGCTTTCTAATAGGAGTATACTAGAAGGTAGACCCGTCATATGACGGAATTAAAAATTTGCAAAACATTACCTCCCATTTAGCGTCATTTTTATCAATTTGGCGATATTTTTATCAATTCTGCGGTACTTTAGTTAATTTTGTATTGATCAAAAATTCGTCAAGTTGGCGACATTCCGCTCATGATATTGAATTTTCCTCAATTCGTCGTCATTCTTATTGATTTAGCTTCATTTTTATCAATTTAGCGAAATTTTTGTTAATTTGGCAACATTTAAAAATATCGCGAAGTGGCGTCATTCCTTCAAATTGGTCGTCAAAATATCTCCAAGCATTATGCATGAAGAAATAGGTTATTTTTATAGTCGATAAATGACTATTGGCGTCCAAATACAAAACTATTACCTAAAGTATATTTTCTCATGAAAGAAACACGCTAGTTCCAGTAGAATAATGTTAATTAACAAATTTATCGCATTTTATTACATATGAAGAGTGGCCATATTTCACATTTTTTTTATTTCATGTGATTTTTTTATAAATGTATTAGGGAAATTTACAATATATCAAGAAAGGTTCGTGCTAGCATTCTAAAATTTATGTAAATCGTTTTTTAATAATAATTTACATAAGAAATGACTATTTAAATAACTTTAAAGGTCTTGGTTTTTTGATGATTCCTTCAAAATTTCACTCTAAAATTTAGGGGGTTCTGCACATTTGATTTCGTATAAGAACAATAGACTTTCTGTATTCACGGACTGCATTTTTTTTTACCAAATTTCGTTCGAATTGCTCCATTCGTTCGTGAGATATCGTCCCAACAGACTGACACACACACATACGCACACAATAAATGGACTCCCAGTATTCACGGATTAAAATGTTTGCACCACATTTCATTTAAAATGCTCCACTTTCCCGTGGGATACAATCTTCACAGACTCGGTGGCAAACACACACCCTCACCCACTCACACATTATCACTCACACACACATGCACACATCCACACTTACTCACTCACGTACACACACACACATACACATACCCTCACTCCCTCCCACACTCTCACTCACTCACACACCCTCACTCACTCACTCACACACACGCGCATACTTACACACACATGGACCTCACCGCAAAAAAGATCGATTCGAGTTAAGGAATGCTTGAAAGGAATGTTTAAGGAATGCTCTTCCGTAGAAAGCTGAAAATTTGAATTTTTGACCCCGTCCTAATACTTTATGCATTATTGTATGTATATAGGAAAATTAATATAGAATAAAACTATATTGAAACAATTTTTCCAAACACAGTCTTTTCAACAGCTATGCCACCGCAGTTTTTAAATTCAAACATATATATTTGTATCATTGCGCTAGGTATTTGTGTGACTCAATTTGAAGTGGGGTGATGCTTTCAAAAATTTCAAATTATTGGCAAAGTCTTTTCGATCGAAGTAGTCGCCATGACGTCTCTCGTGGTGTAGAATGATCCGACCTGTTTTGGTTCAAAATCTAATTCTGCAATTGAAAGTTCTCTAACACAAAAGTAGTAGAGCACATTTCCTTTGAAATTTATTTAAAACGCAAATATAGTAGGATTGAGTGCAACCCAAATTTTTTTAATTCTAGAAAAACTGTAATTCTATGGAGATGAGTTATCGTCAGCAAGATAAGAGAATCGTGTACAATTATAATATAAGAAGCTTAGACACTTAGCAACTTAGACACATAGTGTTTAGCTTTGCAAAATGTAGTTATATTTTTAAGGAGTTATCATTGAGAGTTTACCCACCCAATGTCAATTTCTTCATACATGTGTTCTGTTTGATATCAATTCTTCATACATATGTTCTGTCCAATATGAATTCTTCATAAAGGTGTTCTGCCCAATGTCAATTTCTTCATACAGGTCTTCGGCCCAATGCCAATTTCTTCATACATGTGTTCTGTTTAATATCAATTCTTCATACATATGTTCTGTCCAATATGAATTCTTCACAGAGGTGTTCTGCCCAATGTCAATTTCTTCATACAGGTCTTCGGCCCAATGCCAATTTCTTCATACATGTGTTCTGTTTGATATCAATTCTTCATACATATGTTCTGTCCAATATGAATTCTTCATAGAGGTGTTCTGCCCAATGTCAATTTCTTCATACAGGTCTTCGGCCCAATGCCAATTTCTTCATACATGTGTTCTGTTTAATATCAATTCTTCATACATATGTTCTGTCCAATATGAATTCTTCATAGAGGTGTTCTGCCCAATGTCAATTTCTTCATACAGGTCTTCGGCCCAATGCCAATTTCTTCATACATGTGTTCTGTTTAATATCAATTCTTCATACATATGTTCTGTCCAATATGAATTCTTCATAGAGGTGTTCTGCCCAATGTCAATTTCTTCATACAGGTCTTCGGCCCAATGCCAATTTCTTCATACATGTGTTCTGTTTAATATCAATTCTTCATACATATGTTCTGTCCAATATGAATTCTTCATAGAGGTGTTCTGCCCAATGTCAATTTCTTCATACAGGTCTTCGGCCCAATGCCAATTTCTTCATACATGTGTTCTGTTTAATATCAATTCTTCATACATATGTTCTGTCCAATATGAATTCTTCATAGAGGTGTTCTGCCCAATGTCAATTTCTTCATACAGGTCTTCGGCCCAATGCCAATTTCTTCATACATGTGTTCTGTTTAATATCAATTCTTCATACATATGTTCTGTCCAATATGAATTCTTCATAGAGGTGTTCTGCCCAATGTCAATTTCTTCATACTAAAAAAATTGCATCACGGTGAAAAATTCAGTATTTTTCAAATAAATGCTTAATATAGCGTAGCAAACCCGAATTGCGCATCATATTTATCAGTGCATTGTATCAGATAAAGAGAGTTAACAGGTGAGGTAATGTTAGACGTGCCTTATATCTGCGGGTGAGTCGGACGGTCTGGCTAGGAGAAAAGTCAGCGGCTTAGGGCACAGTTTATTCAATTACGACCGTGAAAGAAAATTATTGTAATTACTTTGAGCAACTAAGGGTTTTCTAGCCGCAAAATTTTCTAAAAGATTAAAATGTAACTAATAAAGTAAAATTCTATAAATCATATATGTTTATAATCTATAAACCTACAAGTAAAATTAAACACATTAAATATCCATTCAAATGCGTTACTGTCATTTTTCAGCATTAAAATCTTAAAAATATGTGGGTGATAAAAAATTTTGAGCACCACTCTAGTTAGCACAATTTTGAATCAAGTACTGCAGTAGTTTAAATAAGGGTCTTTGAATCTTAACCCTTGACATTGGCTAAAAAATAAATCGCTTCTCGATATGGTCAACATTGGCAAAATGAAATCCAAAATAACTTTGCCCCCTCCCAATTCAGTACATCGACGCTCTTTCAATCCAGCTTTTAAAGATTATATTTATGTTTTTAATATCTGCATGTAGAATCTAGAAATACACATCATTGCAATTTTTAACACTTTACAACATAGTTGAAAAGTGTTTGTTACTGTGGTCATTTTGTCTGTCTGCCTGTCTGTTTGTCTGTCCTTTCGCACAATAACTGCAGTAAAAATGATTTTAACAAAATGAAATTTTATTATGTTGTTAAGACGGTCTGTGGGACATATGTAAATGTAAATGAATAATATCCCCCAATTCGTTTTGGATTGTAAACGAGTTGAAAAAATGAAATGCATTGAACCCTCAGGGACCTAATTTTTCAAACATTTTTAAGCGAAGTTAAAATTCACAAGTTGTTTCGATAATTTTAGGTAATATTCAAATTATCCCATAAAATATATAAAGTAATTTCAACAAAATATGTTCTGTAGTTTTTTAAATAAAAATTAAAGTAATAATTACACCCATATAATATGAAGATATCACTTGGCCCACTTCAAAATAAAATATGGCATCCAACTTTTTTCCCAGAGTAAAAATCGTGATTTTTTAAGTTCTTTTAAATTTAGATTCAGTGTTGCATCCGTCCCAAAACTGCTTTAGTTTTGATTTTTTTCTGCGCATCTATATTCTGCACTAACGCAATTACAATATTCTTCAGTTTAAATGATCATTAAACTTTGATTACTTCTACAGTGAAGCCTAATTTTAACGTATGCAAAATGTAAACAAGCCAAGCTGTAAGATGAGTTGTAGAAGAATTGCTAAAATTTAACGCAAAATTATTGAGCTCTGGAATCTGGAATATAGGTGATATAAATGAAATATTCATTGATTTTACATAGAGAAGCAGATGATTTTATAACATCGCCTTTTTCGATGGAGGTTTAAGCATTGAGTTAGAAAGTACTTTTACCTCCATGGTTTTAAGTTTCCAAGTAAATTAAATTATTATAGTACTGTGATAATTTATGAAAATGTAGACAAGTAACTGCAAGATGAGTTGTATAAGAATTGCTCAATTTATTTACACAAAATTGTATAACTCTTGAGTCTGGAATGAAAGTGTATGATTGAAATATTCACGGCTTTCACATAGAGAGCTAGACGATTTTTAATTTGATGACGTCATTTCAATAAAATTTATTTTTTCGATAAAGTTTTAAGTTTTCAAGTAAAATAAATTATTGTAGCTCTGTGATCATAAAATATCACTGCTGAATGTATTGCACCTCTAAAATGTTCATCGATGAATGCATCGCATTTTCGAGGTGCGATACATTCAGCGGATTGCATTTCAGTTGGAAAGTGTTATCATAATCAATGCTTTATGCATGATTGATCTTTCTTGTTTTTCTATTGTGATATTTAAAGATCTTTTTAATTTATATTTAGTGTTGCATCCGTTCTAAAAACGCCATATTTTTGCTTTTATCTGTGTATCTAAATTTTTTGTCAAAGCAATTACAGTATTTTTTATTTTAAATATACACTTAACTTTGATTATTTCTACAACTAAGCCTAATCTCTATGGCATGCAGAATGTAAACAAACCAAGCGATTGTAAGATGAGATGTATAAGAATTGCTGAATTTATTTTCAAACAAAATGAATTAGCTCTGGAGTTTGGACTATAAGTGATATGAATAAAATATTAATCGATTTTACATAGAGAAGCAGACGATTCATATTTCGATGATGTCATTTGTATAAAATTAATTTTGTTTTTCGATGAAGTTTTAATTTTTAAGTATAATATATTACTACAGGACTACGATAATTTAAAAGACATCAACGCTGAATGTATTACATTTTAGAGATGTTTAAATAAAATTGCATTTCAGTTGGAAAGTATTTCATAATCAATGCTTTATGTATGATTGATCTTTCTCGTTTTTAAATCGTTTGGCTTTTAGTAATTTGTAAAATATATCGGTAAATCTTTGATTTTTTATCCGACCATACTTGGCATCTAAATTTACCTCTAAGAAACTTATCTGCACCATATATAAACATATTTTAAATAATTTCAGAGTTATTTTTTTAATTGGTACCGTCGTACCCTCTATATTTATAAATAGGGGGAGTAGCACGCAAAAATTTTATCCTACTACATTCAGTAACGTAAAACATACGTGAAACTTACGTAAAACTTACATTGCATAACCAAATTAAAAAGAATTGATTTCGTTGTAAAGGAGATTTGGTCGGATAAAATATATCAGTAATAAGGGAGCAGCAATACTAAGTTTTTATCCAACTACATTAAGCAACAAACGTGGATTATAAACCATTTACCTGCACCATATACAGCAATTAGACATTTTTGAGTAATTATCGTCCGACAAAGTACATGGGGATTAAAAATAGCATAACTTGAATGCACGGCAATTTTTTTTTCAAAATACTTACTAAATTGATTTCGGTGTTACTTGCATCAAAATACATAAAGTTTTACTTCAATTATTTATTTTGGTTTTGTGTGACTTCCATTGGTAAAAGAGTAATATTTCAACTGAAGTTCATTTCTACCCAATCTAAAAGAATGTGTTTTCACTTCTGCAACTGTGGCGGTGCACATTTCGACATTACGGAATGTCAAAGGTATCGGCTGGTAAAGTGCCACCCAATTTAGACCGGACTCAAGTGGGGGTGACATACAAAAAGAGTGTACCCTCCTCCCCCTGCCACCAACCTCTCGGAAGGACTATCGGACCCACAGATTTACGTGTTCTCACTCCGTATAGATACGAATAGAGTTTGAGAATTTCTGGGAATCGAACTCGGATCCTGCGCGTGTAATCCCCCTGTCTAAATCACTGGACTGCCCCACCCCTGCAGGTAATCTTGGAACAAACATTTGATGTGTATAATGAAACCCCAGAGTAACAAATCAAACTATGTCAAATTGGATGAACGTGGTATTCATGCTATTTGTCCTGCTCGACCAACACTAGTCCCTATATTTAATGACCCGTGAGGTAAAATTTAATGAGTTTTGCTGTAAATGGATGACTATAAGGATTCTCGTAGTGTTTTGAATGAATTTATATACGCTTTTAAAGTTCTGGAGTTATGTTCCAATTATGCACTATATCATTAATCAGGGCTCAGCACGCGTAATATGTGTCCAAAAATAATCGGTTACGAACTCGGATTGTTGTTGTTGTTGATGAAACCCAGACCGTCCGACCTACCAGAAAGGTGTAAGGTAACTGTTTGGACGGTCGGGAAGTGCCACCCAATTTAGACCGGAACCCAGTGGGGGAAGCATCCACAGGGACCGTACCCTCCTTCCCCTACCACCAACCTCTCGGAAGGACTTTCGGACCCACATGTTTAACGTGATCGTACTCCGCATGAACACGGCGGCAGTTTTGGCAGTGGCTGGAATCGAACCCGGGCCTACCGAGTGCAACTCCAGCGCGCTAACCAATGGGCTACCGCGCCCTCGGAACTCGGAACCCCGCGAACTCGGATTGTGAAACAGTAATTTTCTGCCAAATATAAACATTTCAAAAAATATCGTTACATTTTAGAGGGGGTTATTTTTCTTACTAAACGACCAGACCGGCTGGTGAAACAATAATTTTCTTCAAAAATGAGCATTTCAAACAATATGGTTAGAGGGGGTTATCGTTCTACTAAGCGACCAGACCGGCTTGTGAAACAAAAATTTTCTGCAAATATGAACATTTCAAAGAATACGGTTAGATTTCAGAGCGGGTTATCGTTATACTAAGTGACCAGACAGATAGACAAAAGCACATCGCTTCCAAATCATAACGAAAAACTTAGTGATGTCATTCCCCTACTTTAATTATATATAAAATATTTTTTACAATGTATGATAAAAGAAAAAAAATTAAATTTAAAATTAATTATATTACACCATGGTCAACTTGCTTGCATAAAATTGTGTTCAGGAATATTATTATAATCAATCAATTATTAAGGAGTAAACGTGAAAATGCAAAGGTTACTGATAGAGGTTATTGTGATAGGGAATTTATAAAAGAAACTATTAAACAAGGATATCCAAGGGGTTTCCTGATCAAAATTATAGCAAAATTCTACGGTTTAACAGCAACTAATTATGAGGAAGTGTTTCTGAGCGACTGATGCAACTTATGTATTATGTTAGGACACGAGAGGGATATTTGTCGTAGGGAAGAGTGTGAAAGTTGATCAAAATAGGTTTCACATGGCGTAGTAAAGGTAATGATAATGTTGAAAAAAAGGTATTATAGAGTAAATATTTTGGGGGAATTTAGTTATATAATAGTCCGAGAGATTTGAAGAAATGACGTATTGGTGAGAATCAGGAGATTGTGTGTATGACTTGTTTCTGCAGGCTTTTTTCGGTATTCTTAAGTTTAAGAATGCGGCATTATGGTGCAAGGTGTTTCCAACTTTCTTTCCAATGGTTTTTGTATTTTTGTGTTTTAATAGGCTATATGTTGTTGGTATTGGGGCCATCCATTGATAAGTATCGGCTTCCGGGAGTGTTGCCATGGCGTGAGGCATGCTAAACCAGAGAGTGGGGGTCACAACTCCCCTAGGCCAATTATTGATACTTTATATATATATATTTCATATATATATATATATATATATATATATATATATATATATATATATATATATATATATATATATATAATATTGTAAATACAAAAGTACGATACGAACCCGATTATCAAACTAATTGAACGCTCGGCACTTATGTGAATTGTTGAATGTTCTGTCATTCGGTTTTAACTTCTTATTTCAACCAGTCTCAATCCAATTTTCTCTCCACTCAGTCCATGCATTCACTTCTGTTATACGTCTTTTGCTTTGATGTTCCAAGGAAATTCGGCCACAGACACATAACGGCTCCGGGAGTGTTTCCTTAGGAGTAATAGCTGGCAATAACCGGGAACAAGGGGTCACAATCCCCCTTGGCCACATTTTATTTCCCTGTTGGAACTTATTTCACATCTCGTTCTTTTTTGATCTTCTTATATATATATATACATATATATATATATAATATTACAAATCTAAGAGATTTTAGTGTTTGAGATAAAAAATATATATTTACGCTGTATCTGAATATGTATGGCGCATAGCAGCCGTACTCCTTCAGCCACCTATATAAAATTCCATAAGAATCGAAAGAATAATGAAGTACCGTACCACAAATTAGTCGTGGGGTGGCTGTGCCCACCACTCCCCGGTTAAGCATGCGTTACACCATGGTAAAAACCCCGGGAACCATAGCAAACCGGGGACCATACCGCCACCGGGTTATGTAATTGTGATGTGGCTTACTTGCAAGCAGCAATAAAACAAGGTTATCCACCAGGGTTTTTGATGGATATTGCAAAAAGTTTTTACAACATAACTTTAACTGAATGTTACGAGAAATACCCGCAAATAAGGGGTATAAATAACAATAGTGAGAGGTTGGAATGAGAGATTCAAAAATACTTCTGGTAGTGTAAACTACAAGTATGTGGTAGAGGTATATATTGGAGATTTGTGCATTAGTAGCTGTGAAGTTTTATGGAGGTTATTAAGATGGTTTGGTGTATTGGGGTTTATGTTTTCATTTCAGATATATATTTTATCTGTTTATAGAAATATTTGGTGTTTTTGATGTAATTCAATGAGGTTTTACTTCTGTGTTTTATTCCGGTGGTCTTTTTCCTTCAAGTCATTTATATGTTTAATGGTTTATGCCATTTCATTTGTGATGTATCGGTTCCCGGGAGTGTTATCGCGGCGTAAAGCTTGCTTAACCGGGGAATGGGGTCACAATCCCCCATGATCAATTTGTGGTACGCCACTTCATTATTAATTCGATTTTTATGGAATTATATATATATATATATAGATATATATATATATATATATATATATATATATATATATATATATGTATATGTATGTATATATGTATGTATACAGGGTGTCTCAAAAACATTAACCTCGTCTTTTATTCCTTAAATATTGATCTTAGACATATATAATAAATATAATAAATTACATAGTTGCGTAAAAAAAGGTACAGAATTTTATGAAATGGATCAAAATTTTCAAGAGAATTAAATTTTAAGAAATACAAAATTTAAATTTTTATACGGTCCCCCGTACAAAAACATTTCCAAGGAGTAAAATGTGCCCCATACACTAATAAGGTGATGTACAAAATTTCAGCGTTTTATCATAAAAAGTCCTAGAGATTTTCATTTTAATTTGTGATTAATCCCTCACAAACTTTGTTTAAACATATCTTTGGGACTTTTTATGATAAAATAATGAAATTTTGTATATCACTTTATTAGTGTATGGGAAACATTTTACTCATTGGAAATGTTTTTGTACGGGGACCGTATAAAAATTAAATTTTGTATTTCTTCAAATTTAATCCGCTGAAAATTTTTATCGATTTCATAAAATTCTGTACCTTTTTTTTCGCAACTTTGTAATGTATTATATATGTCTAAAATCAATATTTAGGGAATAAAAGCCGAGGATAATGTTTTGTGACACCCTGTATATATACCTTTTGGGAAAACGGGAATTACGTGGACAGATTGTTATGTAGATTTATGATGTCTAGCAAGCCACTCAATGGCATCAGACTGCAAGACGCCAATGTGTTGCAGTACATGACTCGAGAGTTTAGCAAAAGCCATAAATTAGGGGGCATCCAACATTAATATTCTTTTATTAATGTTCACCACATTGCATATCTTTTACATCCAGCACCACACCTTTCTTGTAAAAACATAATCGAATGACAACTTGTTGAAAATTTCTTGAAAACATAATCGATAATGAAAAATGGCAGCTATGTGTATAATGCGTTATCGTGAAAAAAAAAATTAATTTCTGGAAAACTCATTAGGCCCTAAATAATCGACATATTCTTCATTTTATAACCATAAATGACATCCAATATGTTAACTGTAATTAAAAAATAAAATAATAACTTTCTTTTCTATACCATAAAAAAATAATATCGTTTTCACATTGAAGATGACAGCATCTATGGACAGAATATTACGAACTGGTCAGCATGGAATAACAGATATCAGCAGAAAAAAATACTATGTGCCACCATTTCGCAAACGTCAATTCAGATATTGGCTTCCATTGTAGATATTGGCAATTTGATGCAGATGAACGTATAATAAACGTGAAATGGAGCCACAAATGCTGTTATCTACAATTGGAACGCGATCTATATTTTGAAAAGTTTCTATGAGCATGAATAAAAATAATCGATTTTATCTTGTATTTTTATCTGAAAATCATCTTACGCTTTTCTGTTATTCAAAACAACTATTAATGTTAACATAAGTTGTAAACTGAGTAAAGATGGTTAAAAAGTTCAGCAAGATATTTCACTCGCTTTTTGAGTGTTCTCAATAGCTAGTGATCAATAACGCCTGCGCACTTCATTCTGAACATCAAAAAACGTTTCAAATTTAAGCACAAAGACAGAAAGGAGTATATTTTTGAGAAACAACGCGGTAGAAGTATTTCAAATATCTCTTTATATCAACACCCCTCATCCGGAAATTCAAAATATCGTTGATTTTGTCGTTGACCTGGAGGTTGAGACGGATTGAATAAGACTAAAATCAAGATTCTACCTAGAGTGGATGTTTTTGATAATTAACTAAAGTGGTTTTGAGTTATTTTATTATTTCTTTGTACCAACTTCGAATTTTTGAAATTTTAAGTTTTTCTCTTGATCTCAAATCTGAGATGGATCGAATGACACTCAAACCCAAATCCTATCTATAGTGGACGTATTCAATAACTTTTATACATCACACTCATTGAGATAGTTCAGTGTATATTATATACCATTTTATGCGTAACTGGAACGAATAACTCTGTACTGCCCATGTGCTGAATATGCATCCGGTTCTTAAATAATATATTTAAAGATAACACCATTAATTATGTAAATTACAAAATCAGTGTCAATCGCCTTCAATATCAGATGAAAAATACCTAGTTTAAGCGCAAGCATATCTCAACGCTTCACAAAAAAATTGAGTCATTACCATGCACGCTTTCTGCAAAAGTGGAAAAAAATAAAAATAAATAAATAATAAATAGCAGTCCGTGTGAAGTGGGTTAGTTGCTTTTATACGATTTCTTTAGAAAAAACACTAAATATTAAATTACATATTGATACAAAAAATGTTTAATTGGAATGCGAAGATATACACACAACTTTTTTTGCCCCGGCCACTCAAATTGCTGCTCAAACCCTCCGGTGAGTCGAGCGGCCTGGGTTATTTACGCTACTTTTTGCCAAACTATAGAACTGTGCAAATCTTAGTTTTTTGGATGTGATGAAATAAGTATCAGTTAACTTAAAAATGCAAATTTCAATGTATTTAAAAATATGAAGTAAATGTCCTACGGATTCAGTTTAATCACCATCGATGGACTGAAGGTTCTTTTATCTATCCAATAATATGAAGATAGAAATGCTGTAAGAATATTTTTGGACGCTAAAAACCGATCAGTGTGAAAATTATTCAAAATTGTGCTAAAACAAAAAATAACTTAAGAATAAATTCAATCCAAAAAAATTATATTGCCGAGGTGCACTTTTCGGGTCCTGAAATACCTGTGTACAGAATTTCATGGCTGTATGATACTTAGATTTCCCGCTACAAACTACACACATACACACACAAACAAAAACATTTTCCTTTATTAAGCAATATCACAATAAAAATAAGTCACACTTCTAATGGATTGAAATCTTCTAAAATTTATATGCACTTTAAGTTCCAGCAAACTAAAAGTAATTTAAGAGAAATATATTCACTTTTCCACGAATCTTACTTTTAACACAGAAATCTAACTAATTCATAATAGTATTTGTCACATCCGTTTGTTATCAAATTGTATTCATTGTTTTAAGCATTAAGAAGGCAAATATATAATAAAACACCTTTCATAAATTAATTTTTTAAACTATACAAAGGTAATTTATTAGAAAATAAGTTCAGAAATATAAAACTGATTGGTTAACCGTTTTAATAGCTTTTGAAGGCCAAGAACACATTCCCTGTCTCTTACTTTAGTGTCATCCCTGTTTCATGGAGGAAAGGAATTTCCAAGTGTGAAGGTTTTCAGATAAACATTCCAACATCTAAATAAGCGGAACTAGAAATACAGCGTTTATGTCAAACTGCCAGTTCAGCTTCTATTGGAAGAATGTTTTCTAATTTTGGAAATGTTCATTCTAAACTTCAGAATCGATTAGACATTGAGAACAAAACAGCTCACAAAATGTATAATGGACTCCAAATGTTTAACCAGAATACTAAAAACATTCTGTGCTATCTTTATAAATAAAAATTTTAGGAAACTTTACATTCATTTTTATTTTTGGCATTACATTTAAAATACTTTCTGGTATATTTATTCAACTTGTAAATGATATTTATTTGTTTCCTGTTTTGCTATATTTCTAGAAGATAAAAAATAGTTTGAAAACATTTGCATTGTAATTATAAAACAATTTGCATTGTAATTATAAAACAATTTGCATTGTAATTATAAAACAATTTGCATTGTAATTATAAAACAATTTGCATTGTAATTATAAAACAATTTGCATTGTAATTATAAAACAATTTGCATTGTAATTATGAAATAATTTGCATTGCAATTATTAAACAATGTGCATTGTAATTAAAATATTTGCATTAATAGTCATAATGTGTGGATATTGATAATACAGTATATAGCGTTCCCCAATTTTGAATTATATTCATTTTGCCCGCATGTTTTAGGTTGTGGCGGATTTCGACAGTTTAGATGGTTTTTGACTAGGTTTAAGCCATTGCCACGCAAAAAAATAATTTTTGGCGTCAAATTGCCAACCTTGGTCAAAGGCGTATTAAGCATCCTTGAAGCGCTTCCGCAGCAGGTGAAGATGTGTTTAAGCGCCATATTTGCAATTTTCTGCAGAATAAATTTTCATAAAAATTTCATAGTAATACGGGCATTCGGTTTTGAACACCTATTTACGCTCTTTACAAATACATATACACGTACTAATGAAAATAATTCCCAAATTGTCCGAATTGTCTTCAGGATGTCTTTAAATGTTCTTAAAAATCGCCGGTTTCTCTAGAAGTTCCTCTTCCTAGAAGTTTCTCTTCTTAAGAACTTTCTCTATTCAATAGTATGAGAAGATAGAAAAATATTTCTTTTAGTCATTCATTTTAGATGTATCTAAATTAATTAATTGTAAGTTGGATATCCATATCATATAAGTGGTAAATCATTCGATGTTTCAATAATCTAGCGTGACGTAGGCATCACATGACAAATAGGGTATATCTTGAAAAGTGCGGAATTGGGCTGATCGGAAGTAAATGCACATGCGCAGTTATCAGAGCTGATATATGCCGTGTTTGTGAATACTGGAAGGGGGGTTATTAATGAGTGCGTCTTCTAATTATCCATTACTTTCAATATTCATCATTTTAAAAATATCAGTAAATTATCTTTCAAATTAATTTTGACAAAAAAAATGTACGATTCAAACTGTGGCCACGAAAGAATGTTGAAATTTAACTTACGGTAAAGCCCGTAGTCCAATATTTTAACTTAAAATATGTCCAATTATCTTTCAAAATCGTATTCCCTCAAGATTCTCCGATTTTAACTTTAGGCGGTATTAAATGTTGCCATTTGTTTTTGTCCATTTTTTATGGTTAAATTACAATATTTAACAGATTAAAAGTATTTTATATGAAATGAAAAACACATTCTTTCTGATGCTAATGAATTTTATTCTACGTTGCTGATGTTACTTTCCAATTTTACAGATTTTATAGAAAAATTCAATTTCAGCTTGCAAAAGTGAAATTTCATTTTTAAGTTGCGATCCCTCACGAGAAGTTTTTTCTTTTTCACAACTTAAATATTCAGACACTGTAAAAGTTGTATCGCAGACTTTACTACTAGTTTATTGAAAAGTATTTGAAGCTAGGAGATCCAGTCATTATTTTCAGCTCTGCGAGGGAATTTGAGGAATTCTTCCCGTTACATAAAAAGATCATCTTAGTGCTTTCATCGGGAATTTTTTAATAAATAACCAGTTTCTCGGTAATTAAAAACATAAAATTTAATATTTTAAAATTTAAACTTTTGAAGGATTTTATGTTAACTCATTAACTGTTAACTAAATCAATCCTAAAAAAAACGTCAATTTCACACCTACATAGCATAGTTTATATATTTATTTTGCTAATTTAAGTCCGAAATTTAAATTTTTGAAATTAAAATTTACAAATAATTTTTAGTTAGCCAATTATGTGTCAGATAAATCAAACCTGAAACAAATCCATCAATTACACGCCTCTGAAGCTTGTTGAACTTTTTGTCTTAAAAATAATTCGATTTATGTCAGAATCAATAACTTTAAGCAAGTTAGATATCATTCTTAATTTTCAATTCAGAAAGCATTTTAATGTTCTCACAGAGGTCTGTTAAAACAGTTTGTACAATGATTGGTTTAAAAGTGACAAGCGCTTTAACAAGGGGGTGCGGTAGCCCAGTGGTTAGAGAGCGGCAATTGCACTCGGTAGACCCGTGTTCGATTCTCTCCGCTGCCAAAACAGCAGCCGTGCTCACGCGGAGTACGATCACATTAAACATGTACGTCCGTAAGTCCTCCGAGAGGCTGGTGGTAGGGGAAGGAAGATACGGTCCCTGTGGATGCCTACCCCACTGGGTCCCGTTCTAAATTGGGTGGCTCTTCCCGGCAATCCAACCAGTTACCTTACACCTTTCTGGTAGGTCGGACGGTCTGGGTCTTAACAACAACAACGCGCTTTAATACGGGCAAGTATTATATATAAGTAGTTTCTCGCTTGGTTGGCGGTTGCACTGGCTTCTTTTCCTTCCTTGAATGTCTTTTTAGGGAAATCATTGTGCAGGGTTGAAAGTTTGAGTTTTAGACGGAAGCAAATGTTTCAAGCATCCCTGAGCTCGAATTGAAATTTTTTTAGGTAATGTGTGTGTGTCCTTATCTATGTGTCTGTAGAAGACATATCTCACGAACGAAGGATGGAGCATTTCAAACGAAATTTGGTAGAAATATCATAATTAGTGAATACTGGAATGAATACAAGGATTATTAGTATACAAGACTCCCAATTTCCGAATGAAAATTTTAAAATATCATCACAAAAACGAACCTTCAATAATGTATATAAATGATGATTTTTATGTAACTTTTCATTTGAAAACGAATGACATAAATTTTAGAACATTAGCATAAACTGTTCTTGAAATACTGCACTGTGTTTTCAAATAAATTCATTGCAAAATTAATGAAGTATTAACTATTGTGAAATATGGTCACTTTTCATGCAATATTATGCGACAAATGTGTTAACACCAATCTCGTAAATCTAATTCGTTCCATTCGAGACAGAGTATACTTTGTTTATGAATTTCGTACTTTGACGCGCCAAAATTCGTCAATAGTCATTTCATCAAAACAGAAATGGCCTTATCTATTTGTATGTAACGTTTGGCGATTAATTTGATAAACTTAATGACGAATTTGGAGATATATCGCCAGCGTAGTGATTTTTGTTATTATGGTGCTAAATTTACAAAATATCGTCAAAATTGCACACATTACGCAAAATAAATGAAAATGACTCCAATTTAATGCACTATTAAAACTATTTTAATATGTGAACTATATTGCTTATTGCGGCTGCTGTAATTAGTGGTAACTGTTATGTTAGTGATGAGCGAAATATAAGTTAGTTGGATTCTTTTAATTAGTTTTGCATTGTGTGATCTGAAAAGCGCCAAATGTAAAATCCAGCTTTAAAAACTTTGTGATGTGGATATTATGGGCGACTGAAGCGAAGTCCATTTTCCAATTCTAGCGAGGCGAATTTAATATTTTCTGAAATTTTGGGATCGTTTTTACTCCAAAATTACAATAGGTAGGAAAGTGAAAATTTAGACACATATGCAGAATCTCAATTTTAATAATTAAAATTAATTGTAACAGAGAAACACCCATTTAATCAAGCATTCATTTGATCAAAGCGTGTGTATTGTGTTCTAAACGTGCTCCTATATACCTGTATTAACTACATTTTTGAGATTTAAATACGGTTTTAGATGTTATTGTTTTTCTGTATACCAATTTGTTTAGTTTAATGTTCAAATTCTAAAAACGTATATGCTATTTTGTATTGGGATTCCCAAATATTGAAATTAATTTTTTATACTTCCAATTTCATGATTATTCATTAAATTAAGTTTTAATTGGAAAATTCTCACCGCTGACATACTTCATATGCACAAGTTCATTCATGGTAAATCCCGGAATTTCGCTGGTATGTATCATTTTTTCACTGTGAAAGAAACAGCGGGTATAACGTTACTTAATGAAGTTGGTTTTTGGCTTTGAAATAATGCGTGAGTGGATTGCGGACGTACGCCTTCGCAGCTTGCTTATACTTGGTCAAGAACTTCTTCAAGAAGCTATTACAAGTAAGAACTGCTGAAATGTCCAGTGGTTCTGTTGTAGCCACGTGTGCGCACACGCAGCGTGTTTTTTATTTTTATTTTGTTCTAGGTGGGCGTATCGTTAAGCATTCTTTGGTTTTCAAGAATTCGTTGCGAGTTCCAGTTAATTTTAATCTGAGTGTTATATCTTAAATCTCATGCAACGTATTCGTTTTAGTATTTAATACAGTATATCATTTTGCGAAATTTTATCTGTAAGGGAACCGTCATATCGCCAAATTCAAACCGGCATACCATGCAGTCTTGTACTCCCGAAATATAATACTTTCAGGAAGATTTAAGGATACATTTAGATTTCAAAGTACAAAGTGACTCATTCACTGCACAACCCCCTTTGGGTAAGCTGGGCATTAAAACAATGAAAAAGTGTTTGATTTGAAATCTAAATGTAATTGACAGTACCGTGTAGCATATCATAAGCAAATATGAACATTAAATAATAAAATATATGCAAATTAAATCTTAAGTTACATGCTCATATAGATGATCGAGCACGAGGGTGAATCAGTCTATATTTTGTGATTTTCTAATAGACGTAACTAAAAATTGATTGCAACTAGAAATGTGAAACCATTGTGATATGGAGCAGTTCCCCTTCTTTAAAAACGTTATTTGTTTTTAAAGTTTAATTTCTGTATCATTTTTTTAAAGTTATATTTTTGTTTAACTGATATTTATACAAAAAATATTTATTCCTAATACAGAAAATACACTTACTCATAATACAAAAAATACTTACTCATAATACAAAAAATACTTATTCCTAACCGATTTCTTCGTAAATACGATAATTACTTTCGTAAATACGATAATTAAGAATAGAGGTACAAGTTCTCGACGAAAATAAGCTTACCAATGTTACTATGCATGCTTAGCAATGCTGTCATATAAATATAGATTAAAAGTACTAAGGAAGCGCTAAGTCATTCATTAATAGTCGGCATACTTTATTTATTTATTTTCTTTTATTTTAGATTGAAAATATGCTATACATGTTGTGCCGATTATTATTTTTGTTGATTAAAATTAATATTGTCAAAAATGCATTTTACATTAAATTAATTATTTATTAGTATATTAATTATACATGTAATCTGTTCTAACTTCCTGCTGTGTACATTGCGTTGGTGGCCGCAAAACCCACCTATTTCTGTGCTTAACGGGATACTAAGTTAACAAACTAAAAATTAAGGTTAATAGTAAAGGAACAAACATTTATTTATCACATACTCAATTTACACTCTTTAGTTTTACAAATTAAATAAATATCACACATAGTGGAATACCTCTCAATGGTAGTTCGGGGGGTGTAATGCCAGATGAATTGATATTTGGTTGGAGCACGTGGTGGGATGCATTAATTAGCTTTTCCTTAAAAACACAAATTTAGACAAAGAGGTTATCCTCATATAGTTTAATTGTACGGTACCTGATCTTCTTTCATATAACTTGGGTAACACCGATGCTTTGTCACACTTTACACTTGCAATACCAGATGAACATGAGCTCTCCTTCGAATTCCTATATCAGAGACGCACACACAACTCTTAACTCTGCTACCGTCGCTTCTTCTTGACTAGTCTAACTCCAACAGCCTGCCTTGACCAATTCTGACTCCCACTTCGAGCAACTCTCACTTATATCCCTTTTTCGGTCGGCGGTCCACGTGCTGAAATCTAGAGCTGAGGGCTAATCCGTAGACATGGCGTCGCCGTCTCGGTTGCCGCCAAACGGCTTAACGTGGTATGTAAACATGGGCGTGGTATGTAAGATATGGGGCCACCTGTATATTATCGCCCATCTGCTTAGCGTGGGGATAATCCGCCCGCATTCCTGGTTCCATTATTTTTTAATCCTTCCAAATATTTATTACTTTACATTTCTGGCATTACATTCTCACCCCCCCGCGAAAAAAAAAAGTCCAAAAGTTACTCTCCCACAGTTTCACCCCAGTGGTAAGAAATTAAGTTCACAATGGTTCCTCGCAAACACACAAGTTCATCCATCGTGAGAAAGGCTGAGTTCCACTTTTTAGCCTCGTACAACTCATAGCTTTGATAGTTCTTTGTAGTTTCTTGATAGTTCCCTGTCAAGTTAGTCCATTATTCATAATTGACATAATGTACCATAAATTACATGAGGATTACCAACATTCACATTATTATTAAATTGTAAATTTTGATATATATTATTTGCAATGCATAATTTTCATTTCTCCTTTTACATAATTATTTACATACGACATATCATTACATAACAGCATTCATTACTTTATTATTATTATACATTTTCTTGTTATCATTTCATTTTGTAACATATTGTAGTAGTGCAACTATCAACTTCCGATTCTTGGTTATGGTTGAATTCCATACCACCATATTATTTATAAATTACTTTGTTATTTCACTTTTTTTTTTGAACTTGCCATATATGTAATGTCAGAAATACATAACATACTTTTTGAAATATACTTATATCCACAATTTAAAACATAAAACATATACATATACACTCAATTATCACTTTCTATTTATGACATTAATTACAAACTTTTTACATATTTTTCATATTCTTTGTTTTATGAAATTACTATTTACAACAATTCGAGGGCGAAAATTATACCCTCTGGCATTATAACAAACCTAATCATCATTTCTATTATTTTCACAGTTTAATTGCTTTTCTTTAGTGACCTTCCCTTCCTTAATCTGACTTTGATCATTATTTCTAATCACTTTCTCATTTTGATTTTTTTCTTTGTCCTGTGTGTGTGTGTGGTTTGATTCGCTTTCGTCACTATCTTTCAAATATTGTTTTCGCTCCGCTGCCATGTATAGTTTATTTATGTGCACTTTATAAGTTTTATTTTCATCACTTTTAAGACATATTATAACATTATTATTTCGGACTAATTTCGTAATTCTAAATGGTCCATCATATCGATCCTCTAATACCCTTGGTTTTAGGAACTTTTTTAGGTACACTGTCGCTCCTATAAATATATCGTTTTTTCTCACTATTTTATATTTCTTTATTTGTTTGTCATTTATCAGCTTTTGTTGTTCCGATGCGTCTTTCACGACTTTATCTATATTTTTTAAATGCTGTGCCACATAATTTTTATAATTATTTACATCACTATACATTATATCTATTTCTTCCTTACTTGGTATGTTTGTTTGTTTAATATTTTCAAATGGCAATGATAAATCTCTAAGATAGAACAGGAATGAAGGCTCAAATCCTGTATTACTGTTAATAGTGTTATTCACATAAAACTTAAACCATTTTAAAGATTCATCCCATTCAAACGTAGTCTTTGACAAACACATTATACATTGTTTCATGTCTCTGTGTATTCTTTCACAACGACCTAAAGAACTTGGGAAATAAACCGAACTGTATCGCCTTTCAATATTTAATGCATTTGTAAAATCTATGTATTCTTTACTTTTAAAAATTTGAGCATTATCGCTTTGAATAATAATTGGAACTCCATAAGTTGTCACGAAGTTTGTTAGCTTATTCACTATTGTTTTAGCAGTAATGTCTCTGACTGCATGTATCGTGAAAACATGTCTACAATTGTAATTACAAAATTATTTCCTCCATTACTGCGCGGTAGTTTTCCTACGCAATCCAGTTGTAAATATATTCCTGGTTTTAATATTTCTGGCATAGCCTGAAGTCTGGCTGGTGGTATATTTTTGTGTTTTACTAATAAGCATTGATTACAAGACTTACAAAAATTTTCCACGTCTTGGAAAGCCCCTATCCAAAAATATTTTCTTGAAAGTAATTGGTATGTCTTTTTTACTCCGAAATGAGGGAAATGTGCTATCTCTATTATCTTTCCCTTTAGCGAGTGCGGTATTACAATCTTATTCTCATTTATTTTCCTATACGTTTGTCTTTTATTTTCCTTCTTTACCATTAACAGTTTATTTTGGCTATCAATATAGTATACCTTGTTATTGTGATATCGGTTTCTTCCTTTTTGTAATTCCTCTCTAATTTTACTTAATTTTTCATCTACCATTTGTTGCTCTAATATTTTCTCCACATTTATCTCATCATTTTTAATTAAAGTATTTACATATTTGATTTGGTTATCATTGTCAAATACATATCTCGAGCAATAATCACTTGCGTTATTTTCACCTTTTTGATATTTGAATTTAAAATCATACTGACTTATGTCAATTAGCCACCTCGATATGATATTTGGCATTTTATCTAATTTTATGTGGTACATAAGGGATTTTGCGTCACTCAGCAAGGTGAAACTCCTTCCGAACAGATATTCTCTGAAGTGTTGTAAGGATGCGTGTATAGCTAGCAATTCTAGCTTTATTGCAGGATAACGCTTCTCTGCCGGGTTCACAGGTCTTGAATAAAATTCGATAACATGATCGACTCCATTTACCCTTTGCATCAAAATACTACTAATTCCCTTACCTGAGCCATCCGTAGTTAAGACAAACGGGTTTACTTCATCAGGCTGTCTTACAACTGGTTCTTTAAAAATTGCATTTTTTAATTTTTCAAAAGCTTTTCTACATTCATTATTCCACTCGAACCTAACATTCTTTTTTGTCAAATTTACCAACGGTTCTGCAATTTGTGCATAATTTTTTATCAGACCTCTAAAATAGTTTGTTGTCCCAAGAAAGCTTTTTACTTGTTTAACCGTTTGGGGTTGTTTGAAATTTTGCACTTTTGCACAGTTTTTTATTGATGGGCTTATACCATTCGCATTTACTTTATATCCTAAAAATTCAATTTGCGATTTGCATATCTGTAACTTCGCCGGGTCGAGTGTTAAATTATTTTCTTTCAATCTTTGGAAAACAATTGTGATTTTCTCTAACATTTCGTCGTTATTTTGTGCGCATATGACTAAGTCATCTAAGTAAAAGTATATTTTTAACTCTGATAGATCTCCTAACACTTTGTTCATTAAAAGTTGAAAATATGCTCCTGAGTTTTTAAGACCAAACGGAATTCTTTTAGGATTAAAATTTCCCATAAAAGTTGTGAACGTTAAGGCCTTTCTATCTTGTTTTCTTAGTTCGATCTGAAAAAACGCCGCCTTCAAATCCATAACTGTATAAATTTTACTACCAGCGATATTTTGTAATATATCCTTCACCTTTGGTAAGTTTATTGGCAAAAGTGGTAAATACGCGTTTATGGCCCTATAATCAATAGCAAGTCTATATTTAGGTTCTTCATTTGGTTTACTTGGTTTCTTTACAAGAATAATGGGACTAGCGTACGTGCTTTGTGAACTTTCAATAATGTCATTTTCCAATAATTCCCTAATTTCTTTTTGCGCAATTTCTCGTACTGCTCTCGGAATTGGGTATGGTCGACTCTGAATAGGATAATTGTGCATAAGTTCGATTTTCGGTACTATTGCTGATGTTTTACCTAGGGTAGCATATGACTTTGAAAAAACCTCTGTATTGGTCATCATTAATGCAATAACTTTATTTCTATCTTCCTTATTTAAGTGCTGTACTTGAAAATCGTCTGGAGATATTTCTTTCTTTCTTAATTCCCGAATTTGTTGATAATCTGTTTTATTTAAATTTTGAATATTATTAATTTCCAACGTGGGTTTACTGCTTTTATTTTTTGTATCAACAATTTCGATTTGTTCTTTTATTATACCCACGTTCATATTTTTATTAAGTGTAATTTGGCAATTTTTTTCATTGTATAACAACATTCTAATCTTATTTTTATTTTCTATACTTTGGATCGCTTCATCCGTGATTAATGTTCTTGCCATTTTTATTGGAGAAAATAAAACATCCTGTCCCTCATTTAATTCCTGTGACAAAATCAATTGGACTATTTCTGACTCCCCTGGCTTTAATGTTATTTTTCTTTTCAATTTAGCGAAAATCTGCTTTTCCTCTTTCTTTTTAACATTCTTATTCTTATTACTTTCATTAGAACTTGGTAACCATTTTTCATCATTTACATTATCGCGAGTGCTACAATTTTGCATACTAGCGTTTTTTCTATCGTTATCGCTTTCATTATCCTCGCTTATTCTACCTTCATTCTCATTATTGAATTCATTACAACAATTATTTATTTCCTCATATTCGTCGTCATCATTATCATCGCTTATTCTATCTTCATTCTCATTATTGGATTCATTATAACAACTATTTATTTCCTCATATTCGTCGTCATCAGTATTATAATTTTCATAATTACTATTATATCTATTTTCATCGCGAATTCCCTGGCTTTGTGGTTTTTGTTTTGAATTCTGTATTGGGTTTGTATTTTCACTTTTATACAATTTAATCGTAGTATTCCCAAATTGTACTTCGTTATCTTTTGTATTTAAAATTGCTTTATGTGAGGATAAAAAGTCGTAGCCTAAAAGCATTTTATATTGCCCCTGAAAGTTCTGTTTTGTCACGAAAAAATAATTTTTGCATGCCTTTTCCCCAATTCTAAATGAAAATTGAATGCAATTTAAAAATTCTATATTTTCTTTAGTAAACGTCTGAAGTATTACTCTTCTGGTTATGTATTTTATTTTTACATTTCTATTCTGTTTTAGTTTTTGAAATGTTTCCAAATCTATAATACTAACTTGAGCTCCACTATCAATTACACTTATTATTTTTATTCCTTTGCAATCTATTTCTACCATCGGTAATTGTGGGCTAGATACGTTCTCACATTCGCTTGAAAGGATACTTTTGGTATCATATTTTGCTTTATCATTATTTTCATAATATTGTCCTCTCTCCAAATTTGTATAGTTTTGCCAGTCAACTCCATTTTTGTTATTTCTATATGTTTGTGAACCGAATTTATTTATTTCTCTGGAATTTGTACGATTCGTTCCTTGGTCCCAAATTCCAGCTCTTAGTTTAAATTACTATTATTATTGTTTCTCT
Source organism: Amaurobius ferox (assembly GCA_951213105.1). Classification (NCBI taxonomy): domain Eukaryota; kingdom Metazoa; phylum Arthropoda; class Arachnida; order Araneae; family Amaurobiidae; genus Amaurobius; species Amaurobius ferox. Next base: position 27,250,516 of record OX578141.1, on the reverse strand, counting down.
CATATGTGTTTGATCTTATATTTCTTCCGTTGCGCCCCCTAAAATTTCCTCTTATACTTTGCCTCTCTCTATTTTCTACGTTGGTTTCTAATTGATCGTAATAATTTCTTTGATCATTATTATTTCCTTGATATTCCCTATTATTTCTATTATATCCTCCTCGTTCAAAATTTCTGAGATTTTCGTTTCTGTTTCCTCTGATATAATTTGTTTGCTCCAACCCATATTGCTGATAATTCATTCGTTTGGGATTCCTTGCAAATGCAGTATTACACTCATTGTACCAGCAATCTGAGAAATAATGTCCATTTTTTCCGCACCCTATGCAAAAAACAGCTCGTTCCATGGATTGATTTGGTATATTTTGCAATTTTAATTTATTAATTTCTAAAATCAAATCTTGAACCTGTGTTGTAAGTAACATTTCTTTCAGTTCGTTATGTGATTCTTCTGGAGTCCTATCATTAAGAATTATTTCAAACAGTTCGGCATCTTTTATGGCATCTTCAAACCGCTGCGGATCTTTTTTCTTCACTTCAATTGCCAAATCAGGGCGTAATGCGCTAATGAATTTTCCCAACATTATTTTATTGGTTATTTTCTCTACCTCTCCATCTGTTGTATCCTTAAGGTTCAAAAATTTACGCGCTGCGTTTTTTATTTTTAGCACAAGCTCGTCCACTGACATATCAGGCGTTTGTTTTATTTTATTGAAAGCGTCCTGTTCTTGCGTTATCGTTATTCTGTTTGAAAATTTTTTTATTAGTAATATTTTTATTTTATCAAACTCCTTTTCGTTTTGTAATTCAGGGTTTTGAATTAAAAACTGCATAGCCTTATCTTTTAATCTGGTTTTAATGATAGCCACTTTATGCTCTTCCTTCCAACTTGCTAACTCCGCTAATTCATCAAATTGTTTTATAAAGAAATTTATATCTTCCTCCTTACTCCCACTAAATAATGGCAGGATCTGCATTACTGGAATATCCATATTTTTATTATTTCTATCCAATTTACTATAATTTTTATTTGATATTTTTGAATCTTCTTTCAAACTTGAACTCCTTGTTATAATTGAACTTTTCACCACTTTTTTAACTGGTCCCATTCCTATATCCCATTTTTCTAATTATACCTTCGATCTCATTTAGATGAACCATTTTTTCCATTTCATTGATAAAACTTTACATAATCATACATATAACATAAGGAGAAATGAGAATTGTGCACAATATTTTCACAATCACCTATGTCGCCACCAGTTGTCCAACCTTATCAATATTTTTTTTTTTTTTATTATTATTCCTTTTATTTTTATTAATTTCATAAATCCTTATTTTATTCCCGTTACTGCTAAAGTCACGAGCACCAAAATTGCCGATTATTATTTTTGTTGATTAAAATTAATATTGTCAAAAATGCATTTTACATTAAATTAATTATTTATTAGTATATTAATTATACATGTAATCTGTTCTAACTTCCTGCTGTGTACATTGCGTTGGTGGCCGCAAAACCCACCTATTTCTGTGCTTAACGGGATACTAAGTTAACAAACTAAAAATTAAGGTTAATAGTAAAGGAACAAACATTTATTTATCACATACTCAATTTACACTCTTTAGTTTTACAAATTAAATAAATATCACACATAGTGGAATACCTCTCAATGGTAGTTCGGGGGGTGTAATGCCAGATGAATTGATATTTGGTTGGAGCACGTGGTGGGATGCATTAATTAGCTTTTCCTTAAAAACACAAATTTAGACAAAGAGGTTATCCTCATATAGTTTAATTGTACGGTACCTGATCTTCTTTCATATAACTTGGGTAACACCGATGCTTTGTCACACTTTACACTTGCAATACCAGATGAACATGAGCTCTCCTTCGAATTCCTATATCAGAGACGCACACACAACTCTTAACTCTGCTACCGTCGCTTCTTCTTGACTAGTCTAACTCCAACAGCCTGCCTTGACCAATTCTGACTCCCACTTCGAGCAACTCTCACTTATATCCCTTTTTCGGTCGGCGGTCCACGTGCTGAAATCTAGAGCTGAGGGCTAATCCGTAGACATGGCGTCGCCGTCTCGGTTGCCGCCAAACGGCTTAACGTGGTATGTAAACATGGGCGTGGTATGTAAGATATGGGGCCACCTGTATATTATCGCCCATCTGCTTAGCGTGGGGATAATCCGCCCGCATTCCTGGTTCCATTATTTTTTAATCCTTCCAAATATTTATTACTTTACATTTCTGGCATTACACATGTGAGAAAAGCTGCAATTTAATGTCCTGTTAATGTTTACATTTAATGAATAAAATATGATATAACTATTTCTTTAACGTTGTCAATGTGGTTATATTTTGAGTTTTTCGAAATAAATGTTCAGAATAAAAATGACGGGGCCTTCTACAATGTGTTTGAAAATGAAACAATAGAAATGATTTTACCCAATTTAATTTGAACCCTCAGTTTATTCGAGAGTCACCATCCCCACAGATAGACATTATTGGAAAAAATAACTGATTCTTATTAAAGACTGTTTAAGGTGCGTCATTCATTCACACTTCAACAAATCGGATCTTTAACGCAATCCAAAGCTGTATTTTTTAAAAAAGAAATTATTCTTCTAATCAATAATCTAAGCAACTTTTGTTTATTAACATTCTATTCTCAACTAAAATATGGATACATTCATTTCTCTTCAATATTATTACTTTCCATATATATAGTATAATGCATAAGGAAAATATTGTGACGGGCTCTAAAATTTGAATTCAAGTTTTCGACTGAAGAGACCGTTTCAAGCATGAAATGTCTGTGTGTATATACATGTGTATGTATCTGTGAGTTTGTGGAAACCATATCTCTCGAACAAATGGAGCGTTTCGAATGAAAAATTACAATCAGTAAATTCTGGAAACCTATTGATTTTAAATGAAATCGAATATTCTGAACAACCTCTCCCCCCCCCTCAAATTTTCAAATGAAATTAAAAAAAAATCCATAGAAAGCCAGAACCTTTAATTATGTTACCTATATAATCACTGCTTATGTAATTTTTCATTACAAAACGAACTGATAAACTTTAGAACGCTAGCATAAATGGTTTTAGAAACATTGCACTATTTCAAATAAATGTATCAAAAAATCACATAAAATAGTATTAACAATTTTAATAATTGTGAAATAGGTTAACTTTTATATATTATTTTATTCATATATGATATCATTCAATAGATTTGTTAACATCATTCTCGTGGATCTAGTTCGTTCCATTCATAAGATACTTTGTTGTTGTTGTTGTTGAGACCCAGACCGTCCGACCTACCAAAAAGGTGTAAGGTAACTGTATGGACGGCCGGGAAGTGCCACCCAATTTAGACCGGAACCCAGTGGGGGAGGCATCCACAGGGACCGTACCCTCCTTCCCCTACCACCAACCTCTCGGAAGGACTTACGGACCCACATGTTTAACGTGATCGTACTCCGCATGAACACGGCGGCATTTGTGGTAGCGTGCAAATCTAGCGCGCAAACCACGGGGATACCGCACCCGAGATGGCCAACAGCACGCGGTGTTCCGAGGTGGTTACCCACCAAGTACTAACCGCGCCCGATGCTGCTTGACTTCGGTGATCTAACGAGAACCGGTGTTTTCTGCACGGTACGGCCGTTGGCCCATAAGATACTTTGTTGAGACCCAGACCGTCCGACCTACCAGAAAGGTGTAAGGTAACTGTATGGACGGCCGGTTTAAGATACTTTGTTGAAGACCCAGACCGTCCGGCTCGTCCTGAGGACATGAGCAGCCATTTGGACGGCCGGGATGATATTGAACCGGCCATTTGGATGGCCGGTTTAAGATACTTTGTGTAATAGTTTTGTATTTTGACAACTAACAATTCGCAAACAGTCATTTATAAATAAGTAATGAATTTATAAATAATTATCTCCGTCTGTCTGTAACGATTGATGATACATTTGGCGACTAATGTAGCGAAATATCGCCAACTTTGCAATATTTCACCCCAGATTGACGAAAAGTTTGTTAAAATTGTAAAAATGAAGCCAAATTGATGAATTAATTATTAAAATATATATGGACTATATTGCTTATTGCGATATCAATAGGCTATCAATATTACTAATTGTCAATTTAGAGATACATGAAGTAGAAGTTTATTGGGTACTTCGAAATAGTTTTACATGTTATCATCCGAAAAAGCGCCCAACGTACAATTTAACATTAAAAACATTATGTGTTGATCTTAAATATCATTCTTTCACTGTAAAATAAGAAACTTCAATGCATTATATGGGGAAAGTCATGTGCTGCCCACATCAGATTTTATTTTTAATGTTTGTGCTAGTGAAAGCGTCACAAAAACTGAAAGTCAGTCAGCATTTTCTTAAACATGTTTTACTATTATTCTACAAATGATACACTTTCTTCATATTAAAGTATCCCGTTGTTGTACTTGGCTTATTTCAGTTTAATTTTAAAGCAGAAAAAAAAATAATAATATGGATAGTGGTGAGAATCAAACATGTTCTTGTGGACTGTGTCCATATACGCTACCTATTACAAAAAATACCCTGTCCCTGTTAATAACTACTAAACTTACCTCACGACGTGTCAGTAAACTTCTTCTCCTGCTTTATTTTATTCTTCAAATGACAATATTTTTTTAATATTTTAGTAGATTTCATTTCTTTAAATATTTTATTATATTGTTGCGAATATATATTATGTGTGTTCCTCATATTCACTCCCCGCAAGGAGAAAGCACTTTTACAAGCAGGCATTCCTCTTACGTGAAAGTAGTGTTGCCGTATTTTGCCAGGAGCATGGGTACCATATTGAGCGAACAATCGCCAACGTGTCGACTTAGGGCGATTTTTTTAATTTACTAGAACTTTCTTTAAATATGGACTAATTTTTGAATAGGATCACTTTCGAGACATTTCCATGGAGAGTATATAATGGAATCATCGCTCAATTCAAGAATAATTTATGTGATACGAGTCAAACAGAATTGTGAGATACGTTAGTGATTTGAGAGTAGTAGCAGATATTTTGTGAATCATTTAATGGTTGTTTGATTGTTTCTGGCAGTTATCCAGTGATCTGGTAAGATAGTTATCGAGCTATTCGTTGTATAATATTCCTGTTTATACTTATTAGTCCTTTAAAATAAATACGTCAGTTACCCAAAAATTTTGATGCATTTTTACTTTCCCTAATCGAGCTTTACTACACTTTATTTTTTCTTTCCCTATACATGCTAATGTATAGGGGAAGTATTGGAATCGTGTCGAAAATTGCAACTCGTGTTTTCGACAGATCTAAAACTTGAGAGTACTTGATAAACTATTAATAAGTAAAATAGACTTTGTGCGAAAGATAAGGAAACAACGTGAGTCCATTCCTCCTTAGGACATCAGGTTTGTTGATTATCTTGTACTGAAGAAAGGGATCCAGCGTATCCTCGAAACAGATGTACGCTGCATTATTGTGTTATTGTGTTATTAACACAATTATTGTACATTATTGTGTTATTAACACTTTACAACATAGTTGAAAAGTGTTTATGACTTTGTTCATTCATTCTGTCTGTCTCTCCGTTAGCACGATAACTGCCATTAAACTGACTTCATCAAAATGAAATTTTAGTATGTTGTTCAGACGTTCCGTGGGACATATGGGAATATAAATGAATAATATCACCCAATTAGTTTTAGATTGATCCTGGGTTGAAAAAATGAAATACATTGAACCCAATGGGACCAAATTATTCTAACATCTTTTAAGCGAATTTAAGATTCACAAATTGCTTCGAAATTTTTAGGAAATATTCAAATTATTCCATAAAATATATAAAAAACTTTTTAGTAAAATATATTCAGTACTTTTTAAAATAAAAATTAAAATAATAAATGCACGTGAACATTATATGAAGACATCACGGGACCCACTTCAAAATAAAATATGGCATCCATCTTGTGTCAAAATCGTCATTTTTAAAGTTCTTTTTAATTCATTTTTAGTGTTGTATCCGTTCTAAAACTGCTTTATTTCTGATTAAATTCTCTGCATCTACATAGTGAAACAACGCAATTTATTTGAGTTTAAATGATCATCAAATTTTGATTATTCCTACAACAAAGTCTAATTTTCTCTTATGGAGAATGCAAACACCAAAAGATGTAAAATGAGTTGTATAATAATTGCTACATTTCTTTAACGCAAAATTATTTAGCTCATTGAGTCTGCAATATAGCTGATATGAATGAAACATTCATTGATTTTACACAGAGAAGAAAACGATTTATTCGATGAGTTTTAAGCATAGAGCTAAATTACTTGTACCTCTATGGTTTTAAGTTTTTAAATAAAATAAATTATTATATTATTGTAATGAATGAAAGACATGGAAAAAGTTTATAAATGAATTGCTGCTTTTATAGAAAGAGCCAGGCGATTTATATTTCGATGACGTCATTTGAATAAAGTTCATTTGTTTTCGATGAAGTTTTCAAATATAATAAATTATTGTAGTATTCTGATAATTTTAAAAATATTACCGATGAATGTATAACATTTTAGAGATGTTTAAACCAGGCAATTTATATTTCAATGCCGTTATTTGAAGGAAGTTCATTTGTTTCGATGAAGTTTTAAGTTTTAAAATATAATAAATTAATGCAGTATTGTGATAATTTTAAAAATATTACCGAGGAATGTATCGAATTTTAGAGATGTTTAAATGGCATTGCATTGCAGTTGGAAAGTGTTTCATAATCAATGCTTTATGCATGATTGATCTTTCTTGTTTGTGCTTACGTTGCTCGATGTTTTCTTACGGAAAACTATATTTAGCATGACTTCTGTGTGTGGGTCTGTATGTCTATACAATGCATGTATCCACTCTAACTCAGAAATTTGTTGACCAAATTTCTAAAAATTGGGTTGCTTAGCCACTGGTGGGTTGTCCTAGTGCACATTAGATTCTAGTACGATTCGAAAAAATATATACTTGCTATTTTTTTCTTTTTACAAAGCCGCCAACAAAATTCGTCAAAATCTAAAATTAAAAACTACATATGCAAAAATATATCCATTAAATGCTTGTGTTATATGTTATTTTTGACAATGAAAAGAACAAAAGTAACCTTATTACTCTAGGAATAACCGTTGTTGAGATATTTTAGTGTTTTGTATTTTTTTAAACAGCGATATTGGAAATATGTTCAGACGCCAATTAAAAACGAAGACTGAAATAAAACTCCAAATACAGTGTGATGTTTAATAATTATCCGCGTTATTTTGTGCAATTAAGCTCAAGTTAATGAATTATACAAGATATTATAAAGCAAATATATTTGAATCTGTACGGAAAGTCATCATACTTTTGTATCCCGAAGATACATCCACGTTTTGAGAGGATGCGTCGTAACAATATACATTTTAGTTGTTATTCAAAATATTGGATAAAATATTTTTAAGTTTTTTCTACTTTTCGACTTATTTCTATCACTAGAAACGATTTTAAGGTACAGTGTATGAAATACATTTAAAACATTTAAAGGATTATAGAACTTTTCATAAATGGATCCGACCTGAAAATCAAGATACACAGCAAACATTCAAACCCTCAAGCTGTTATAGCGGTCGGACAGTCTAATCGAGAAAAATGAGAAAAGATGGAAAATAAAAGGACGTTCTATTTTATGTCTTTATTTTCCGATCCTGTCGTATATAAATAGATACTATATAAGCGACATAACCTAACTTTCATAACCTAAGATATCTAAAATCACAAAGAAGGTAAAAGAAGTATTTCTCCTTTCCAATAATTTGGAAAATAAAAGTAAAATATTTGAGATCGCGTTCTGCAGTTCTCTTTTTTACGAGCTTCATTTTTGAGGAGAAGTATTTCATTCGAATTTTTTCAAGTTCGCTTCATAAAGTTATTTTCAAAATTTTTACGACTCGTTATACTTGTAATCAGGTAAACAGATGATTAACTTTATGAGTTGAAAACTTTAGTTTTTAGAATACTCGTAATATTTGATCCAAAACAAAAGGAAAGCATGTGTTTTATTTTTTCTTAAAATCATGTATTCGATTCCTATAATTATTAATACAGTAATAAATGAAATATTAAAATGAATTTAGCATTTTATTCTTGTATTCACCAAATCAAACTTGATTTTTAGGTAAGATACTTCAAAATCTAAAAATTGCAAATCGCTATTATTTGAGCTCAATCATTTATTTTACTAAATAGCTATTCTACCAAAGATAGTATAATTCTAATTTAAACACACTCCAAGATTTGACACTGAATCCGCTTCTAAAAGGATTCTTCTTCCCAATTCAAATTATCATTCATAATTCATATGCACAGATACTTCTTACCCATCAAGCAGCCGAACATTCAGAAGCTATTTTAATATACAAGCGTAGACCAAGCACGTTAAACTGTGCTTTTTGAAGTACCCGCTCTCTTATTGCGTGTTTATATATTGTTCTTTTATTATATTAGATGATATTGCACGTGCTACTGCATTCAGTTACAATTCAGTTAGAAACGTCTAATAGCACGCGTTTCACTTATTGTTATACTGTTTGTTCTCAGATTAAGTGCATATAAAACATCCTCTTAGTAGAAGGTGGATTGCAAGCGTTGCCACATGGTTCGGAATTTATTACTTTTCTGATCAGGCCCCAAATTGCTTGGTTAGTTCAGATATTCTCCTTACCTGAATCAACCACGCTGAAGCAGCAGCAGATTGCATTGGAATGCAATCTCCTGCTGCTTCAACATATGCTCCGATCACACGATACGTGTATTTCCACTCTTGCTTTTCATAAACAACGCTAGCTTTTTTTTTTGGATTCTCGGATTCTAATCCAATACTTAGTATTTCCAGATATTGTACAATATTAAAATTTTATATAAAATAATTATCACATATATATAATTGTCTAACGTGTTTTGTTTTTCCAGACCCTTCAGAAGCCCACAGGTGACTTAGAAAGCTAACTCTTTGAACACTTGCAGTATCAAAAACACTTCAGAATGGAATGAAGCTGAATTTTCAATTTAGTACCTGGAGGTGGTTGTTGTTGTTGTGACCCAGACCGTCCGACCTACCAGAAAGGTGTAAGGTAACTGTTTGAACGGCGGGGAAGTGCCTCTCAATTTAGACCGGAAATCAGAGGGGGAGGCATCCACAGGGACAGTACCCTCCTTCTCCTACCACCAACCTCTCGGAAGGACTTACAGACCCACATGTTTAAGGTGATCGTACTCCGCGTGAACACGGCGGCAATTTTGGCAGTGGCGGGAATCGAACCCTGGCCCACAGAGTGCAATTCCCGCGCGCTAACAACTGGGCTAGTACCTGGGGGGGGGGGTGAAATATGGATTTTAAAAGGGCTCAAAAAGTCTTTTTAGGCTCTCCAGTAACGCCCCTGGTTTCTTAGGCTAAATCTTTGCACACTTATAGTATAAACCATTGAACAGAACTAAACGTAGATTTTAGATTTCCACTCTGTTGTTTTATAAAGAATTTTCAGATCCTCTAAACTCTCTAGAAGTGACTAGAAGTCTGAATCGTTATATATTTATAGTATCGACCATTGGACAGTACCTAGGGTAGTTGGATCTTTGATCCCCCCCTGGGGCTGAGATTGTGATTTTTAAATGTCTTTTGAAACCATCAAGCAGCCATCCAGTCATTTAAAAAGATGAATGTTTGCACACTTAAAATATCGACAGTGAGCTAAACTTAATGATCCTGAAATACCCACCGCAGACATAACCGACTGAAACTCGATCACCGGGCAGAACCTAACTGGGTCAATTTTCATTTCAAACAACTAGTTTTGAAGCTAAGCACCATACTTTGTTAAGCAAAAACTAAGTTACAGTATAAAAAGTTGTAGCTTAATTTTTAGAGTGTCGATTTTCATGTCTTTGAGAGGCTTAAATAATACTTTTCCTTGTAAGTTTAATGCTGACTAAATTAGAAATTCAATACATATAGATTTTTAAAAACCTCACTGATAAATGAAAAATGTATATTACTAATATGTTACTGAAAGAAATATTAGTTATTTAACTAATAAGTTCTTAAATTAAAAAGAACAAATATTTTCCTACATGTTGCTTTACTTTCTTTCTTTCGACCCAGATAATCCGATCTACTCAGAGGTGCAAAATATCCATTCAGACGGCTGGGACAATGCCACCCAATTCACACCGGAATCCAGTAGGTGTGAGATCCCCAGGGACTCCTTCCCCTAGCATCAACCTCTCGAAAAAACTTTCCGATCTATAATTTTAAGGTGTCAGTACTTCGTGTTAACAGGGGGATAGTTTGGGCAGAGCCAGGAATTGAATTCGGGTACTCCATGCGCAACCACCGTGCACAGGGTCGTGTTTTCAGACGAGTCATACTTTTGTGTTAGCAATGACAGTCGCCGTGTATGAGTCTGGCGCTGAAGTGGTGACAGGTCCAATCCGGCCGCATCTGTCGCACGCCACACCGCGCGATAATGCGGCATCATGGTTTGGGGTGCCATCGCCTACGATAGCAGGTCACCTCTGGTCCATATTGATGGCACTATGACGGCCCAACAATACATGGATGACGAGCTGCGGCCGGTACCAATACCCTTACTTCAGGGGTACCCAATGCCATTAATCAGCAGGATAACGCCCGACCATACGCGGCATGCATCGGCCAACATGCCCTGCAAGGTACCTAAGTGTTTCCCTGGCCACCAGTCTCCCCTGATCTCTCACCAATCGAACGTGTCTGGAACGTGATTGGACGTCGCTTGCGTGCGCTGTCACCGCCACGGCGTGTAGAAGACGAACTTTGGTAAATGGTTGACAGGGAATGGGCAGCCAACCCCAACAGCGCGCTCATTGACTCTGTACCTAGACGAGTTGCTGCGTGTGTAGCCGCCAGCGGTGGTCCTACAACCTACTGATCAGACGGTGTTATCTCTCAGTGTATTTTAGGTGTATCATGTTGCACTAAACATCACTTATTGTTCGTTGCTATCTCTCTCTGTTCGCAGATTTTCAACACTTTCTGCCCACTCCTTCTCGGTGTCTCATCTTCAATGTGTATGTAGGTGTTCACAGAGAAACGTGGGCTATGATTGTTAGAATTCCCTAATGGTCTAAATATTTTCTTATAAATTTAAAATAAGCAAAGTAACATTTTGGATTTTCCCTTTCAAACCTTTTCCAACATTAATTTTGAGTGGATGATCCAATTTATTCTCTACAAGGACTAAATCCAGTGACACTGAATACGCAAAAATCTATTTTACGCATGTGAGCTAAATACAGTCAATATTGCTTCTTTATGGACCAATACAAGTACTCCAATTGCTCTAGCATGTTTGCAACCATAATTGCTTCATTGATTGCTATCCCATTTATAACTTACATGGACTTGCTTTTATAGAATCCCATATGTGGTTGCAAACTGTCTGTAACATTATTTATAATGCCAACTTGTTAAGTATTAAACATGTAACGTTATGCCGAGTCCGTAACCAAGATCTTAGTGAGAAGGTCAAAGTAATTAGGTAGTTTAACCTCGAGAGTAGACAAAAAATAGGTTTGAAATTCCTTTCTTAAGGGTACGCCATTCTTTTTATATCTTAATAAAATTTGCTTAACTCACGATTTCGTTAAAATTCCTGTTCTTTTGGATTTTTAATACAAAAGAACTCATTCCCTAGATCCTTTAAAGCTGTTGTCATATACATCTGATTGTTGTCTGATACATCTGATTTCGATATAATCTAGTAATGGGTTTCAACCTCTGATTTTTACTCACTCGTATTTATCCCAGTATATTACACTAGGTGAAAGTTACTTTAATTCAGTGCTTATGTTCGCGAATTTATCGCGGCATATTTTTCAGACTGTTACTTTCTACACATGATGAAAGTATGAGATTTCACGTTCTGCACAGATGATAAGCTGCTAATGCACAACTTCCCATAGATAATCGGAAAATGATCTCAATGATTGAATAGGCACTTGGATGCAATATCATAATTTACGACACATTTGCGACATGAGCTAGGCAGTGAAAATTTTCCAGAGAAAAATTGTCAAAACTTCTACAATTAGTGTCTTGCTTCAGAGAAGATGGCTACTGAATGAAACACAGCCATCTATTGGAAGCAATTTCTGTTCAGTGATTCTTTACTTAAACTTGGAAATTCAAGATGCCTGGATTGAACTGAGAGTATATTGTGATGGTTCTCCACTTTAAGAGTTCAGCTCCTTATTTTTACTTCTCATAGGCAGGTGGTGCTCAATAGCATTAATGATTTATCTCATTTTAGAATAAATTCCACAACACATTCGTTGAAAGATTCGGGTGGTTACAACGTTAGAATCAGAAGTACAGTAGAACACATAGAGACCATGTAGTGTCTTCAATACTCCCAAGGAATGGATTTGCATGAGAGGCATTATCTCTGTAGCCCTTGCCCACCTTCACTGAGTGAAAAATAAATTCGCTATGAGGGTACGCATGGGTGTAATTAGGAGCGTCAGAGTTGCCAAAACACACTTTTGGAAAATTATTACATTGCTTGGGAGCCGTCACCTGTGAAATACTTCATTAACATTGCAATAGGATTTCCCCTCAGAAAACGTAGTTTGAACACGATCTTTACAAAATCAGAGAGCTCTGAATAAATTTTCACAATGTTTAAACATTATGTATCCCATAAACAGTCTAGTACGAGTAACAACTTATGTTTAGACGAGTGAAAAAAAATAAAGGAAATACTGTTTAATTTCTACTAGTATCCATCCACGATGCGCTCGCAAGTATTTTAAAATAAACTATTTAACCACTCCTCACTTAATGATCTACCTGCTTGATGACCAATTTTCTTAGTCTGAGCCTCGTTTTGCTTATAAATGTATACTTTACTGTGCACCCCATAGTACATACTAGTATATATGTGCACCCCATAGTACATTTTAGTATATAATGTGAGCCCCATAGTACATATTAGTATATATATGCACACTATAGTACATAAATATATTTTTCAGGGAAATCAATTATATTTACAAATATCAGGAGTCCCGCAAGGTGGATGTAGTAGGAGTATATTGGCGCATTTATATCTTTATCAATATAAATGTACATTTATATCTACTAACTTATAAATATATCGATATGTAGACGGCCTGATCAGTGACACTAATATGGATTTAAATAATATCAAAAGCAATTTCTATCCGGATAATCCGGAATTGTTGAAAAATTAAACTTTTACTAGTGCTAAAGTTAACTTTCTGGATTTAAATATATGAATTGAATTTTCTAATAGAATTATTTATAATTTACATGATAAAATTATTTTAATTTCAATATTAATAAATGATTACCTTTTATTTCTTAAAATTCGGTTCAAATTTTTCGTAACATCATTAAAAATCAATTGGTTTGAATTTATAGATTTTTAGATAAAACGCTTCATCAATCTATATAAATACAAGAAAGATCAATCATGCTTAAAGCATTGATTATGAAACACTTTCCAACTTCAATGCAATTTTATTTAAACAAGTCTAAAATGCAATACATTCCTCGGTAATATTTTGAAACTTATCACAATACTGCATTAATTTATTATATTTGAAAACTTAAACCTTCATCGAAATAAATGAACTTCATTCAAATGACGGCATTGAAATATAAATTGCCTGGTTTAAACATCTCTAAAATGTTATACATTCCTCGGTAATAGTTTTAGAATTATCATAATACTATGATAATTTATTATATTTGAAAACTTCATCGAAAACAACTGAAAGTAATTCGAATGACGTCATAGAAAAAATAACACGCCTGGAACTCTCTATAAAAACAGGATTTCATTCATAACTTTCTCCCATTCATATCATTCATCACAATACTATAATAATTTTTTTTATTTAAACATTTTGTTTAAGACCATGGAGCTACAAAAAATTAAACTCCATGCTTGAAACTTCATCGAAAAAATTCGTCCTTCTCTTTATGAAATCAAATAATATTTCATTCATATCAGCCATGCAGACTCCATGGACTAAATTATTTTGTGTTAAAATATACAGGAATTCTAATACAACTCATTCAATATATTTTGCTGTTTACATTTTACATGGGTGAAAAATAGGCTTAGTTGTAGAAATAATCAAATTTAGATGAGCATTTAAACTCAAATATATTGTCATTGCGTTGTTTCAGTATGTAGATGCACAGAATTTAAGCAAAAATAAAGTAGTTTTAGGACGGATACAACACTCAATATGAATTAAAAAGAACTTAAAAAAATCACGATTTTGAAACAAGATGGATGCCATATATCATTTTGAAGTGGGTCATGTGATCGTTTCATATCATGGTCACGAGATCGTTTCATATAAGAGGTGTAATTATTATTTTAATTTTTATTTAAAAAAATTCTGAATATATTTCGCTGAATTTTTTTTTATATATTTTATGGAACAATTTAAACATTACCTAAAATTTTCGAAGCAATTTGTGAATTTTAAATCCGCTTAAAAAATGTTTGAAAAATTAGGTCCCATATGGCTCAATGTATTTCATTTTTTCGATCCGGGTTCAATCCAAAACTAATTGGGTGATATTATTCATTTATATTCCCATAGATTCTACAGACCGATTGAACAACATACTAAAATTTCATTTTGATTACGTCATTTTTACGGCAGTTATCGTGCTAACGGACAGACAGACAGACAGAATGAACAAAGTCATAAACACTTTTCAACTTTGTTGTAAAGTGTTAAAAATTGAAAATCTGTCTGCCTGTCTGTCTGTTTGTCCCATCATCACGGAAGAACGGCTGAACCGAATTTGATGAAATTTTGTGGGTACCCTAGAAATAGCTCTACTTAAAATTTAGCTTGTGTTTTGAGTTTCTACGAGCAGTGGTTCTCGAGATATTAGTAAAAAACGAAATTTTCGTTTGTCTCATCATCACGGGAAAACGGCTAAACCGAATTTAGTAAAATTTTGTGGATAGCCTTGAAATTGTCCCCCATAAATTTAGTCCACGTTTCGAGCTTCTAATACCAGGGGTTGTCGAGATATTAATGAAAAACGGGACTTTTTCCTAAGAGTTTTACTCTCCAACTCCGTGGTTTATCCAAACGGATAGGATGAAAATCGTTTGTTTAAAATGTCAAAATGAAATAAAACTTTATTTCCGAGTTTGATGCTGGATTTTTGCATTAATTAGTCACTATCGGAAAACATGTATTGTTTAAAACATGAATTTAAATGGAAAAATCTACCTCCATTGGTTATCATTCAGAGGCTTTTACTCAACGATGAAAAGTATAAGGAAATCAAAATGGCTGTTTAATTTCGCATTTTATGAGGAAGATTCTATCTTATATCATGTTGCTTGGCAACGGAATGAAATTAAATGTGTTGTTAATATTTATTACTTTTTGTCCTATTTGAATAATAAATAAATGTATGTAAAAATGTATTTTATAAATGAACGGTTTGATTGTTCTTTTAATTATATAAATTGCGGACTGCGTACATCACTCTCATTTATTTTCGCAAAGAGGTTTCAAGCTCATATATTCTGTTTACCCAATAAATTCATTTAGCCGATTGTTTAAACAAAAAAAAAATAGTAGGGTGTATCTAATTCAATTTTAGTGTTTTCATTTAGTATATACAAACGGGTTCAGGATATTTTATTCCTCAGATCTGCAAATTCAGAGCTACGAATTTGGAGGAATATCGCTAACTTGGTAACTGTTCTTAAACGTTACCAAATTAGCGGAAATGTTTCCAAATTGATAAAAATGACGCAAATCAATGAAATTAAATTTGTTTTTTAGTATAGAGAATTTTTTTTAGAATACAGAATATGAAATTGTGTTTTGTTAGGGGATGGTATTGTGATGATGCTTCATCAATTTGTCGCAAAATGAGACTACAGTCCCACTTGGCGATAAATTTGACGATTTCTTAAGTTATCGCTGAATTGACGAAAATGTCGCCAAACCTTCCATGGAGATAGCATTATTCAGACGATATGATTTCCATCAATTTATTTGAAGAAAATGATATCATGTCGCTTAGCAACGGATCCAATGTGTTATGCGGCATACGATTTTTATTAAATCTTTTCCGATTTGAATAATAAAGATATGTATAAAAAATAAATTTCATTGACATTGCATTTTTGACTGGATAATAACAATTACGGTCTTCAGGCTTAAACATTATTATCATTGATATTTTCGGGGACTGTTGATTCATGTATTATTGATATTTTCAAATTATTATGCCATTGTTTATTTATGACGAAAATTGTTGAAACTCATATATAGTACGTTGTACGAGTAATCTTCTACAAATGCACGGATATATCTTCTAATATACGAGAATATAAGTTGCACAGGTATATTGGCATATATTTTGACTTATATTGGCATATATTGGAATCTATTACGACCTTTTGGTATAAATATTACTGGGATTATTGATATTTTCAATTTATTACGTCATCTCTTTTATTTTGGCACATATTTTTGAGACTCATATTGTAATACGGGTAATCTTCTATTAACACACTGGCACATTTTCTAATCTGCGACAATATAAGTAGTACGGGGTTGCATATATTGATTCAATTCCTTTTTTTTTTGTAAATTTGCTTATAAAAGGGGCCAGGATGTTTTATTCTTCAGATCTGCCTGTGAAGATAATTTTGCATAGTGAGAACAGATATTCTTAAACTTCTTTTTAGGAGCAATAAATTTAATATTTTAACAGAATTTGCACATGATTGCGAATTATAAGGTTCTTTTTTTTATATATTCCGTACGAAGAACGGGTATGCTGCTAGTTACATATAAATAGACCTTATTAAAACTAGTAAATCATATTTTATCCATTATATTTGGTTAATAGCATAGTAAAATATTTAGGGTAACTTAGCATTCTTAAATACATTTTATTATGGCTAAACAACTATACGAATTTTATTCAGTCACCATTCTTTTTATTAACTTACTGGTACTTATAGTTATTGTTTCTAATTTTACGCATTTCGTTACACTTTTATCATCTAACAGTTATTTTTCCAGGAGATAGAAGCAAAGTGCCAGTGGTAGGCTTCTCTAAATCCTAAAATCGATTAAAACATTCGAATGTCTATTTGACTCATTATCTCTTATATTTTAAAAATTATTTTATAGCTTTAATATTAATAATAGTCATCATTTTTTTCTATATGTGTTAATTAGCACTTGGTGTATTTTGAATGCAGTTTATCTGGTGGTTATCCCTTCTTATACATTAGAATAGATTTTCTTTTTACATTTTTAAGAATGGCAACATGGACATTACTATTTATGATTGGCAACACCTTCTTTGTACATCATGTTAAGTTGGCATTTTGTGACTGTACATCTACATACGTGTAAGTTAATTCTTTTTAGTTTTTCAATTTTTTCAATTCTATTACAATTTATAGTCCATTGGGAAGATATAATGGCCTTTTGTATTCACACTAACAGGCCATTAAATGACATGTGCTATTTTGTATCTGATGTATTGTAGTCACGTCCTGAAGATTTTACTATTACATCATCTTCAATCCATTGTTTTTCACTCCATTTTTCTTTAAAATATTTATTTTAAATTACAAGGGTAATTTCCTGGTTTTTCATATTGATGACTGACATTCTCTTGAGATATTTCGGTTTGGAAATTGAATTATTTTGTTTGTTAAGGATGTATCACTATTTCTCTTCAATTATTCTATTTTAATTCATATTTATTGCTTCTTATTTTTATCTTATTTACATGCTATTCCAGCCCAATAAGTAGATGTAATAGTACAGTTTTGTAATATATTTGCATTGTCAAACTTATTAGTTTCATATGCTTGGTAGTTTGTATTTAACCCTTTGATATATATATATATATATATATATATATATATATATATAAATATAAATATACACACATATATATATATATATATATATATATATATATATATATATATATATATATATATATATATATATATATATATATATATATATATATATATATATATATATATATAAATATATATATATCGGTTACATTTATTTTGTCCTGCTTCGTATAGCTGTAAAATACTGTATATCATAAATGTAGAAATCCCTTAAATTGTCCTACAAAATATAATTTACTTTGAGACAAGGTCTATCTGAAATAAATTGTTATTTAATATAGTCCCTTCTAAAATTTCATTTTTTTCCTTAAGCGTTCATATGATCGAAACTTCAACGATCCTTATCATATTACTAGCCTCATCAAACAAAGAAAACGCTTTTGCGCTTGAGATATTTTAAAAAGAAATAAAAATCAATTCAGTCGTATCTTGTTTTCTTCTTTTGTGTGTTTTTTTAAAATAATATATTGTTAAAGAAAAATCCCGCTTAAAAGCTCTTTAATTTGACGCAATAAAATGAATTTTGCTTTTATCTTATTTTAGTTCTTTACTATTCATTTTATTAAATTTCTCAAGAGTTATGAATTGAAATGCATTTATGTGTGTTTTTAAATTTATCTGTAATAGAATACATTGAAATAAACGCTAGACTATATATAAAGTTTTAGTATAAAAAAATAATTTTGGAAATAGTAAGTTTAAATTTAAAAGAAAAGAACGTATTTATAAAATCACATTAATACATTTTATGTTATGATTATTGTTTACATTTTTTCACAAAAATGTGTTTTGTTCATCACAAAAATATGTTTGAATTAGAAGTGTATCTTATTTTTAGGAATACAAAAAACAAAGTGGAAGAGGTTATTTTTTCTGCTTTAATATTTTGGGGAGTAATGTATTTACATTAACATACATAAGAATGTAAATTAGCACACAAAGAGCTCCCCGTTTACATTTATTGTACAAAAAAATTAAAGACGTATTTTTGTTAAATGTTATCTAACAGAATATTACATAATATTATATTTCAATTTGTATATCGATAATTCTTATTAGAATATTTAAAAGACATTGGATTGTGTAATTAAGCAATATTTTAAAACTGCAGCTAATTATGATTTCTTTAAAATATTCCTTTGATAAATGCTTATTTTCTTTTTGAGTTGTATACAAAATGAGTGTTAGTATAGGGAAAGTATTTTTCTTAGAGTATGCAATAACAAAGTTTAAATATTATACTGATTCTTCAATAAATTTATTTATCTAGAATTGAGATGGAATTGTCTTTAGTGAGATATTTATATAAATCTATGCACTAACAAAATAGTAATTCAGACTGCGAACAATTATCACCAATTTTGTTAAATGTATATATTTTAAATAACGGTATTAGTGAATACATTATACTATATATATTATACTATATACTTGTACAACGGAACCAGACTATCAAATATTAATTGGTGGGATGTAGTCAAGTGAGTTTATGCAAGAAGACACTGAGAAAGATGCACTGTAGTAATAGAAAGCTGTAATATTTATGATATTATCGATTTTCTGATCACTATTATTGTTCTTTATTAACATTATTATTAATTATTTATTATTTAACTTTATTTTATTAACATGCTTTATTAACTTTATTAACAATATGTGCATCTGTAAATCTTCGTATATTTCGGGAATGGTAAGTCTGGAGCAGGGACCGACAAATTTACATGAGAACCGAAAGATTAACACAGTTTTTGGGTGGAAATTTTTGGTGAAATCTCTGATTTTTTAATTTTTCTTCAAAATTATTTTCTTTTTTCTTTAATATTCAGGATACCAAACAATGACAAATAGTACTTAATTATTTTTAAATTCATCCAGAAGATTTTAAATGATAGGGTGTGAGAGGAGAGAGACTGAGATTGAACTTCCAGCACTTTTTCAGAATCTGAGTTAAAGAAAGAAACCCCGTACCAACTCCAGAATAATTCTTTGCAGTTGAGAATTCAAAACTTTCGTTTACCCGTTATTATTTCTTCAAATGATATAAATATTTTTAAGATGCGTTGTCTTACTCTTCATCTATTACTACAAAATAACACATTTGATAAAAATTTTGGTAAAAGTAGGCTTTTTCGATCAATTGATTGATTTTCAAAAATGTGCGGGATACAAGTGCCGGGCGCACGTTTGATGATACTTCTACCTAAAATTGTATTAAAATTTGGAAAAATAAAAAATCGTTTAATTTTGTAATTAAAGGCTAAAAATTATCAAAAGCGTTGCAGAAATTATTTTTACAGAAACTTGCTTTCATAGAGTTTTCAATTTAGGTGAAATATATAAATATGCACATTAAATAATAATGTGCAAAGTTTTAAGATTCTGGATTATTTAGTTTTGAAGCTACAATCGGTACAAGGTAGAAAATCACAGTTTTAAGGAAAGCGACTTCAATGTAGGGGGGCTTACTGGATATGCGAAATTATTGCTTTACCAATTTTACTCGTATTCTCGTATTATGAACTGCTCTCTAATTGAGGTATTTTGATAATTATTTTTTTCAAATATTCTTAACATTATATTCAATAAACATAGAAAATAAAGAAAAGTACTTTTTTCAGATTTAAGGAGGGATATCCCTCTTTGGGCTATGAGGAGGAGATTCTTAAGCGAAAAAGAAAACAAATATGATCATCAGTAAAATGATATAATATCGGCGGGTTGCAATTGGTCCGTGAGCCGTAGTAAAATTTGCAAAAAATTAACTAATAAATTTATTCAATCCTATATTTTAATCCTATTATATGCTAGATTTAGAAATAATTTAATAGTTATACATTTGGAATATTTTGTTTTACAATATTGGGTTTAAAACAAACACTTTAATAAATAGTTATTTTCATAAAATCTTTAAAAAAAGGAAATTACTTAATTGTTTTTCAATTGTTTTAGTTGATTTAACCTGACTTAATATATATAGTTATATAATTATTAAAATAAACTCTGTCAGTATGTCTTTATTCGAGCCTTGAATACTCAATATTTCACACAACTTCTTCTTAATTGAAAATCATTTGCCTTCTATTTGGGTAATTATCTAATGGATAAATTGAGAGTTTTATGTTCTTAAAATTTTTCATATTTGATAAAAAATATATAATGCATGAAAACCTCTTATTATTCAAATACATATCATCAACACATACATTCCCTTTTATAACCTTATACATTAGGAAACATAAAGTCACTAATATAACTTTGTAAGATAATGATATAAGCTGATATATTTACTAACATAAGCTGATATATATAATAATATAAACTGAAACAATCGCTAATTTAATCTCATATCTTCGTTAATCTTTATGTTTTCAAATATTTGTGTTAAATTGAGTATTGTACCTTACAAGCGCGCCCAAGCCAAGGCAAAGATTGTCTTAAGTAGAAATTAAATGATATTTGACATCGAGTACAACGTTTTCATCGCCATCAAGACTAAAATTATTTTTGTTTACAAAACAACATATTCTTTATAAATGCGGAACTCAAGTAAGACACCTGTTGAAAGCCGAAACCGCTGATAACTTCGCCACCGTTGGGCATATTATAGATAGAAAGCTCAAGACCTCTAAGTCTGGAAGAATAAAAACTTCCATAAGTTTATTCAAGTTAATGCTTATTATTTAAAAATAATTATGACGACATTTATATACGAGCACTATTAACAAAGTTTTGTAACATATTTCTCGATTAACTTAAACTAACCGAGTAAAA
Source organism: Amaurobius ferox (assembly GCA_951213105.1). Lineage (NCBI taxonomy): Eukaryota > Metazoa > Arthropoda > Arachnida > Araneae > Amaurobiidae > Amaurobius > Amaurobius ferox. The sequence continues at coordinate 27,228,689 of OX578141.1, read as the reverse complement.
CAGTCTAAGGAATATATTATTTTCGCCATACATCGTAAAGAGGCGTCGAGTGCCCTTTTGAAACACAAACAAGTAAGTAAAGAAAATCCTTAAGCGTACGTTTTGAATAGTCTGTAAGCCTTACAATAACGATTGAAAATGATGAGTTGCTTTAGGTTTGCCACCGTCCAATCGATTTCGGTCCCGACGCCAGATTGTCCCGGGCCATCCTTCAATTGTTCGGACCTGACATCAATAACTTATCCCCCCGAACTGTCTCTAACCTGAGAATTTGTGGAGGCGGAATGCGACTGGTTGTCGCCAAAACTTTGGCGGCGTTTTCTTTGCCGGATTTCAAAGACAGGAGAAAGGATTGCTAACTTTCCGGAAAGTCATTGTTTCATAAACTTAAATGAACCATTAGTAGGTATGCTAAATAAATTACTCTTAAGTAAGATGGACTAAATAGTTGCAGTTTCTGAGACATTTATGGGTTTAATTAATGCTCGTAATATTTGTTTATAAACAAATCTCACATATAAATACAATGAAATTTTTATTAATTGAGATTTTAAATATTTTAAGTATATGATATTTATCATTAAAAAATATTTTAGTACATTTTAAAGATTGATATGAAAACGTAAAAAATATGTTCAGTAAACATCAGTTTACAGGTGATATATGCATTAAAAAAAGTGCTTGCATAAATTACACATTAACTTGTTCATATATATATGTATTTATAACAAACATATCGTATAATCTAGTTATATGAAGAAATATAAAACATTCAGTACTTCCTTAAAGAAATCAGGCACGTGAAAATTAGATGATAACAATTGTTTCGAGAGCGTTTTATAGTCCTCTTCTTCAGACTAGAAGGCAATGTCTTCTCTTAACCGTTAAGGAAGAGCTGCAAGGTGGTAGGCAGATATATATATGATTGAATAGATAGATCTGGAACACCCAAGGGGAGAAGTCGTAGCGGTTGTAAAATTCATTGAAATCGAGACCCGACCATAAACATATCAACATAGGACGAAAAAGCGACCTATTCCACCCATTATGACGAGCAAAAACTGTCTCAGGCTTTGTTCAAACTGCCTCCATGTTCATGTGAAATACGGGTACGTTAAATATGTGGGTCCGTAGGTCTTCCCGGGAGATTGGTAGTAGGGGAAGGAGGGTACAGTACCTGTGGATAACACACCCACTGGGTTCCGGTCTAAATTGGGGGGGGGAGCACTTTTCGACCATCCAAATAGATGCCTCACACCTTCGGGTTGATTGGACAGTCTGGGTCGAAGTTAAAGAAAAAATATGGAAAGGGCAGCATTGATATGAGATTTAAAATAAAACTGAGAGAGAAACTTAGAACCGTTAAATTGGCACCAAAAATAAGGAAATGGTGAGAAATTAGAGGAGGAAATAGAAAAATCCATATAAAATGGGAAAGACAGTAAAATTACAATATAGTAACTAAATAGGAGTGAACATGATGAAAGTATAAGAGGCATACAAATTAGGATAACCATATACAAAATTCACACAAATATGTAGTAAATAGCAGAATGAAGAAAACAAGCTATCTCGGAGGTTCATAAAACATACAAGCCTTCATAAAAATAATAAACATTAAAACCAGTTAATCAAAATGTAACGAAACAGTCACCAATAACTACGGAAATAACTTCAATTAGGAAAAACAACCAGTTTTTGAGTGCTACATTAGTCACATTAGTCAAATAACATGCAATCAACCTACTTTAGCATTACAAAAGCACAAAGAACAGAAATTTAGGAAGTAACTGTTGGCTACTGCAGCTAAATGTATCAACTAACTGCTACAGTTATACGATCAAATTCCTTTAAAGGTAGCAGCGAATGTAATAGAAAATAACAATATTATAACAAAAATAAGGGCATCAATCTGTTTTATAAGCTATATAAGCTAACTTTACACAACTAAAATCAAATAACATTCAATCCAACCACTAAACATTACCAATCAATGAAACCTAAAGAGTAATATTACAAATTAGAGGAAGTAAACCGGTTTAACTATATGTGCTAATTTTATCCATTAAATAAATGCTGATCAAACTTCATTAAAATTAAAAGTAAATAAGTTTAATATTGAAAAGAATATTCAAATAACATGAGAATAAACTACATAAAAAGTACCTAAACATAAATCTGTAACATAGAAGACTGTAAACAGAAATAAGCAAGTAGCCAGTTTCAAAAGCTTATTAGCTAGCATTATCATCTAAATTTAAAAAGAATAAAAAGTAATTGACCAAACTACTTTGAAGTACTAGTGAAGGAGATTGGAATTAAAATGGAAATAACGAAATAAAGGAAAAACAAACGGTTTAGGAAGCTACATTAGATAACTTTTAAAGCTATAGATGTGTATAGAGAATCTTTTCTAAGCAACGGAGAAGTAAGGAAGAAGTAAAGAAGTTAGGTGTTTCTTACTTAACGACCGTCCTGAAATATCTCTTGATAAGCTCCTTGACAGCTCTCTTTGTCTGACTAACGTAAGCCAAGTTACACTGACAACTAACAGAATAAATACCAATTTTTCGTAGACGTGGAATACGGGTCGGAATTGGGATCTATGAACTGGTAAAAAAACTACTTTAAATTTGAATATTGATAAAACTCGAGAAAGCTTAAAGGACACTAAAAACGTAAAGCTATTAACTTTCTACGCACGAAAACATAAGCAGAAGAAAGCGCGTAAAATGGACTCTGTATGATAAGTTTTGCAAAAGCTTTATCAATGATAGAAGGATTAAAATTCATACATTTTGCTAAACAATTCAGGAACTTATTTTCGGAAGCTAAGCAAGTTAAATCAAAGTATAAGTTGATGGCAATATACAAAAATCTGTAAAATGCAGGTAATTTCTATTGGAGAGGATGGTTTAATAAAATGTAGAGGCATAAAAACAGAGATATATTTACAAAAACAGGAATTTTAATAAAATAATACGTTTTTGGAACTAGAACATCTAAGAAAAATATTTGGTGGTTCATTTTAATTGCTTGTGTAAATTGAATATAAGTATCGATAAAATTAACAAAATTCTAAACAGAGGAGAGATCGAAGGGATCTCCAAGAATAAATGTATTATCTACATACCGAAACCAGCACTTAAAAGCAATTTTTGAAATACCATTTACTCGAAATAGTGCATGTACAAATCACAAAGAAAGAGTGACAAAGGATTCCCAATCGGAAGTGGGAAAACTTACCGAGCCCATACCTCCTGTAGAATTTGATTTTGAATCCATATAAATCATCATCTACAGCCGATCCTATGAAATAGACGTTTCAAGGTAAATTTATATACAGTAAATGTAAATTCTTATTAAATTACTATATCTATTCAATAATTTTATGCTCAATCCATATTAGTTATCATCTGAGCTCTATATTAATCTTGAGAAACATATATTTTAAATAAAATGACAATTTTTGAACCGAAAATGGTAAAACAATCGGAAGATGAAATACTTATTGAATCTCATATGTTCTCCGGAATTTGAGATTGAATCTATATACATTTCATTATCTAAGCTCTATCTATAATACATCTGTAGAAATAGTTGCTTCAAAAGAAGTTTAGTAAAATCAATAGTATGACAATTGCTGCCATCAAAATTTAGGACAGCATTAATAAAAAATACATTTTAATACAATTAAAACCCGGCACTTTACGAGGCTTATGTATTTTTACCTCAGGTAAGAGTTCAGCTTCCGAGATGCCTGAATCTAAAATCGGATCACCAACCGGAAAGTAGATATATATATTTTTGGGCAAAAAATAGTTTCTACAGTACTCACCGAAAAAGTCCTACAAAAAAAGTCCTACCGAAAAGTCCTACCGAAAAAGTCCGAAAATGGCTAAAAGTTGTCTCTTTCCAGAACGAAAACATTAAAAATCGACCAAATAACATATGGGTTCTTATAAAGAATCACTTCTGTGCGAATCTCATGCGCAAAGAGGTATCTTTGAATGTGTATGTGGAGGATTTAAATATTTTTTTAAACACAACCGTATCATGGTTTAGGAAACGCTTGTTTCCACGCAAATCCCTGCCTACTACTCTCATTTTTCGTTTCAGTTCAAGCTATCATTGTCAAATAAAATAAAATTATTAGTTTATAGATTGAATTTATTTTGATCTCTCGTGGTGATACGCATTCTCACAGTACCTGTCATTTCAAAAAAGGCACTAAGATACAGAAGTATATGAATCTGCGACCGTAATTTGATGATCATCATTTATAAAATAATTCGGAGAGAAGACAGACTTTAACTTTTAACTTTTTATTCAAAAAGTACTTGCAAAAAGATAAGGTTTCCTGTTGCAAAAAACATATATGTACCCATAAAAAATTGAGCTACAGCCTCGAAACTTGCCATGTAAATATCATTTTAAGAGTTGTGCAAATGATCAAACTGTCAGCGCACATAATGTTGCATCATGCAACGCTCATGAGGACTACTCATCGTGCAGCATTGAAAACGACCGGTGTTCTCACTCACATGCAATTGGAATTCGATTTTGTGATTTGATACTGCAAATTGTATGCAAAGATGCCTTTGAGACATATTCGATTGCGCTATAAACGAATTTAGAAAGAGGTCGCATCATAGGCCTAAGAGATGCTAGTTGATCCAACAGACGTATCGGTTGGTCTCTTTGTCTGGGAGATATGGTAGTTGCCCTGTGTTGGCAACAATGGATGAAAGAGAGCGCAGATGCAATCGTCGCAGTGACACAGGATGTCCCAGACAGGCAACTGCTTGAGAGGATAGTGCAATCTGGAAAGTAGCCGCATCCACAACAATAACATCGCTATCAGCCAGACGAGGGACTTTGCCATCCTCTAAGAATCCTGTTTCAATACTATTCGTAAACGACTGGCAGAAGGTAGTATAGTCAGTCTGGATGGCCCCAATGGGAGGCATGCTATCTTTATTAACTTTCAGTGCAGACGACCGCCGCATACATATGTGGATTAGAACTGGCCAGCTTTCCGATCCCGTATTTGTAGTTGAGTGGTACACGGCCATCGCACGTTGTGTGACAAGTATGGGGATCTATGTCAAAACAGAGACGATCTCCTCTAGTTGGGCTGCAAACCAACCTTGCTACCTTGTCTGATATAGCGTCTGGTGCATTTTATGTTCCCATATCCTTATGCTGAAATGTTAGAACGTGCAATAACGTTCTTTTCTCGGTGGCCTTCCTTAGTTAGAAACCTGTTTAGCTTTAGCTATGGTAATTATGTTTTTGACTGTGCTCAAGTTGTTTATGTGCCTTACACTGTTTATCCGATTGATTGTGGTTTTCCTGTCTGTGGGGATCTCGAAAACCCAGGCCGTCTGACTCATCCGTAGACTAAGAGCAGCAGTTTGGGCGGCCGGGTCTGTGGGAATGTGTTCCAACTGACTGCTATGGTGGTTAGTTGGCTCGGAGTCTATGAGTGGTATCGTTGTGAAGGCTTGATGGGTGTGACTTGGCAGGATGTTGGTTGTAATCCGAAGGAAGCAACGGCTGCTGCTTGATCATGCTTTCGTTACTCATGTTGCCGTTCCCTAACGGACTACGAGCGTAAGCCCCCAGATCTTCCCCGTCAGTGGACAGTAATCTTTGATGCTGCCGTTTGGCCGCCAACCAGTGCATGTGCCGGGTGTCCCTAATTTCGTTGTCAGGACGACGATTTACTTTACATATACCTTAGGGTAAGGCGGGTGTTTCTTTTGATTAGCAAAAAAGCAAAGCTCGACCACATGCTGTACGACTTTCTCAACAATGTATTTTAGGATTTAATACCCTCCCATAGCCATCCCAGTCCACAGACTAATCGCCAATTGAACGGGTCTGGAATGTGCTGGGACGGCAACCGCAGCCTTCCCAGAATTCCACAGAATTAGTTGATCAGTTGCAACATTTATGACAGAATCTTCAGAGGAACATAAGTGACTTAATTGGCTCTATGCCGCACTGAATATCGGCTATTATAGCTGTCAGCCGACGATTTACCATTTATTAAAATGTCATCTTCTTACTGCTATCACTCCTTAATAGAACGTTTATTTGTTGCCTAATTCTAATCATTTGTATATCTCTTCCGAGTTTCGCGGTTCTAGCGCAAATCCTTGTGAGTGCCTATATTTTTTGCAACAGAGTGTATTTCACTTATGCCGTTGGGAAATTATGACAGCTTAAAATTTCGAGCTCTTAATGTTAAATTAGTTGTTGTTGAGACCCAGACCGTCCGACCTACCAGAAAGGTGAAAGGCAACTGCTTGGACGGCCGGGAAGTAATGTTAAATTAGTGTAGTTTTTCTTTATTATTTCCGACATAAATCTCCTATCAAACTAATTCCACTTTTATATTCTAATAATAATTGATCCGAAAAAATATTTACCATTTCTCATCGCCAAACAGATTTTTAAAATTAATTACAATTTAAGAAATTCATATTTGAAGAAACATAAAGAGAAACGGAGATAAATGTTAACAACAATCGATTCAGTACTATCGGAATCCATACTGTGAAACATTGAAGTTCATTCCCATTAGTACTTACTGATATACAGACCTATATTCGAAACTGCACCATTTTGAAGATTTTGAGGACCATCAGTCAATTATTGATTAAAAAAAAATATTTCAAAATTGCAGTTCAATGCACATTTTGGACTCTGTTATTGAAATTTTGTTAGGAAAAATCCATAATTTAAAGTGTAATTAGAAATATTTGAAAGTCTATACAGATTAGATTCGTGCGTGCTATGCAGCTTTCTCGTTATATAACTTTATGTTTAATATTATACATGCTTTTACATAACATAATTTGAATATTGAATTTCATTCAAAATTCCAAAATTAAGAGTAATAAATTGTGAAATTGTAGATTAAAATAAATGTATATATTCCTTCACTGTGAGGAATATCCTTGAAGAATAGGTAGGAAAAGACTACATTTGCACACTTGTGACTTTTTGTGGTCAATTGCATAACAAATTTGGTCTATCTCGTTTAAAATATAAATTATAGCATATATTTCATGATTACTTACGATTTGTTAATTGTATTTAGAAGGACTGAAAACGCTGAAATGACCGAAAAAACATTTTTTATGCAAATTTTCTTCTGTTGCTATGTTTGAAAGTAAGCTATTCTATGAAAATTTGGTTAGAGTTTACTTTAGATTTCCGCTTATGGAAAATAGGAATTATTTCTGCAGGGTACAGTCTTTGTCCACAGCGTGATAGATTCTATGCCGGAATGCATCCAATAAGTTATTGACAGAAAATGGGAACCTTGCGTCTCATTGAGATGCAATGTTTTGTGTATATATTAGCGATTATAGTAAGTTGTATCAAATTAAATAGTATTGAGCTTCTCAGTATATATAAGTAATTTTTGCCTTTTAGTTAAAAAGTTTAAAACAGATTGTGCAAAGAGCAAAAAGCATGTGTTAATCTCGTTTAATGACTTACGTGATACACATTTGTATGTTAGAAAAATAAAAGCCAATAGTCTAAGATATAGTGTAGAATTTCTAATTACATCAGTCTGAATTGAGAGGGAAAATAATTTTTTGGATAATTAGATAGCCAATGATGTTCACGCAACTTCGTGAGAAAAATTAATCCGCGTCCCTGACTGCACTCATATTTGTGACTTCAATAAACCTCAATTAATATTAACATATCTATGGTTCAAATTGCCATTTATGCTGCCCTTAAAATCCACAGGCTCTAGACACCACAAGTCTTTTGATAAGATGATTTTGTAAAGAATGTGCTACATAAATGAATTAGAAAATATATAACTGCAGATAATCCGTGACCTTCATTTTACTAAGTTTCATTTTACTTTAAATATATAGACGGTCTCCGAATGAGTTTTCGTTTATCTTCCATATTTGTGGTCGGAATCGTAGACAAACACATTTTTATGTTAACATAAGAAATCTTATACTGACATAGAAAATGGATGTTGTTATTTGAATATTCAAATATAATTATCAGCTAAATATGAAGATGACACCCTTATGTAAATGAGTTACATATTTTGTGGAGACTAGAAGACATTTAGGCTGTTTAATGTATAACGATTTATGATTTCTAACAGGCCATACAAGCGCCTAGACTGGTAGGTTCCAGTTTACAGCAGCCTTGAATCGAGAGGTCATAAAAGTCATAAATAAGGGGCTTCATTTACAGGTGTAGTCCAGCCAGAAAAGTTACTGGAGGCTAAAGTTGAAACCATGGGATTGGATAAAATGTTAACCGATCAGGAATTGTTGTAGCATCGCACTGAGGTCAACCAATGATGGTCGAAGGGGGTATCAGGACCTCAGGTCTAGAAATGTTTTCTACATGAAAATAAATACTCTCCTTTAACAAAGGAAGTAAAAACGAAACATATTCAGTGGAATTCAATCTTTAAATTAGTGAAAATGATTCAAAGTCTTTTTTTTCAATACAAAAATGTTTCTATAGTGTTACAGTGTTTTTTAAATGAATTTCCTCAGTTAGTCTTGAAGTTAAACCATTATCAAATTGGACAGTATTCGGCCCCTTTAGATAACCCAATGCATTCAATGTCTGATCGAAGTATAAAGAATTCGAAGTATAAATAAAATAGATTTTGAAATATAAGTACAAAAATAAGAAGATTAAAAAGTATAAAGAAGGAAGTATAAAAAGAAGTATAATACAAAAAAAATGTGAAATACAATAAAATATTATACAACGTGGAAAACTACATAATTAATTAGGCACGAGCACAGAAATATATTCCTATTTTATCTGTCGGATGCTTCTGTTAGAATGAAATATATAATGCTTATAACACAAAATACGCTTGTTTATAACACACCTATTTATAACACAAATAATTTATCTATGATTTGATTTGACACTTAAAGTAGTAGACATTTCTTTAAATATTAAATATGATAATTTTGAATATAAAGTATGTAGTTATGTTTCTACAATAAATATAATTGGAGATTCACAACTACTTCGATAAAACGCCAAATCTTGTACCTACCTAAACAACATTATTTTCTCTTCATCTGTGAAGGGTATATTTTAAGTCTTAGCTATAGCTAGGAGAGAGTACTTCTTTTACTAAAGGAACTATTGACAGAAAATAGCATTCGCTGGCTTCATTAGTTGCGAACCGCATTAATAAGCTCTGTCTTCCATTGAAAGTTGATGAAAAAACAGCTTCTCCATTTCTACAACGTCTTTCAGCTTAATCCTGTTACATCGGTAAAAATTGAATTTTACATGGTTCGGAGAGAAACAAGTATACAAAGAGTTTCTTTCTAAGATAATTTTATTTATGATGAATAAAATATGATACAAGACTTTAAGTAAGAATATATTTTGTGGTTCTTTTATGGTTGTATTACAAGGGATCAATTTTTTAGCTATTTGAGAGCTTCTCAGAGTTTAAGAATTGTATTCTTGATTGCAAATGTGTTTATTATTTTATTCAGGGTTTTCAAATTATTCTCAAAATTAATGTATCAGTATAAGTTTAAAAACCGAAGAACTTATAGAACATATTTATAGAACATACAGTTTTAATTACATATCTAGTGAATTAATGTTAAAAATTAAAAACAAGACAATATGGAAAATTTATTATGATAATAATGCCGAAGATCCTGATATTATAGTAATTATATTCGATAAAGCATACAACCTTCTCACACATTTAAAATTTATATTTTGAAATATTATGGTCGTGGTTCTGAATATTAAATCGAAAATATTTAATTTCTAATCTTTTTAGATCGTCATGCTGCTCCTGACTGACATCTCTCATGTAATTTTCACCCAATAAGATATGATATTATATTTCATAAAGTGAATTATGGCTGTGTATTAAAAACATAATGAATTTTAATGAGAGGCACTCTTGGCCTGCAGCATATATATTAGGATCGTGTCTAAATCAACGCAATGATTACTCTGTAAAAGGAAAAAATAGATTCATTAAACTCAACAGGGTTTAACCATCGAGGTCTAATTATAATATGGAGTGACTGTGGCCACATTCTCTCCATGCTATCAGGCTCGTCAAGCATAAAACAACTGATTTTAAGCGAAGAGGAGAAGGGTCTCCATGAATTGATGTTTTACCACAAAATCTATGTAGTTTACATTATGGTTTTATTTTACTTATTTTAAAGGCGAGGTTGATAAGATACTTGTTACACTGTATAACATTTTAAAGAATATTTATAAAAAAATAAATTGGATTAGAGTATTTTTGTTTGTTAGTATAAATAACGTATGGTACAATCATAATAGATAAACAATGAAATAAATACAAAATGTATAATTAGATAATACAACGTTTGAAAATTTTTAAAGCTTTATTAACTACATACACATACACAAAATGTTTGAAAGGATTTAGCAAAACTACTACTTTAATAACCAGAGGGTCTCCATCCCCTGTCTCCTGCCGCTCTCCAACCCTGTAACTCGCTTCAAAAGACGGCGAACTTTGACTCATTCTTACTGGCACTAGCTTCGCCATTTGTTTCGCAGGCGTAATACCCCTTTAGCGGATTGGCTTCTTTTTCTCCAACTCTGACCAACATTCGCAATAACTTCGACGATAATTTTGCAAGCTCTTTCAACATGTTCACAGCACACAACCGCTCTTCTGTCCTCTGCCCACTAACGCTCGCTAACCTTTGGAGTTCTGGGACTCCATCCTCCTCTCAACTCCAATATTCACCATCACTCGTTTCGCGAGATGTTGCATAACGCTTCCTACGTAGGCATAGTACAAACGTTGGGTGTTACCCCTTGTATACTGACTCCCAATAAGCCCTGGACTCTATTCGCGAGTAATTTAACATCGCCCACAGATAGTAAATATGTAACTTTGTTATATATTTCCAACAAATAAACATATAATATCAAACAATAACAATAACCAACGATAAAGAAAATCTAAAGATAGTCAATGATAAAGAAAGTCTAAACGATAGCATTATTGCTAAAACTATTAAACGCGTTATTTAGCTGTCTGTATGTTTAAATTTTTAATTGTTCAAATCGCAAGGGGTCTCCGCCCCTGCTCGCTAACCCCGTAACTCTCTTCGTGAGTCTGGCCAACTCGCTGGCGCTGGTTCTGAAAGTTTTTTCATACCTCCTGTTGCACAAACGTAATGTGGTCGTTGGGGTCGGTTCTTTATTCGCAAGCACTCAAAAACACTTGGAGTTCGCTTCCCAAGATTTTTCATCCCGACTGACCTCACAACCACCCTCGTGTTCTCTGCTCGCCGACGCTCACTATTCGCCAGAGTTTGGGTGCTCAGTCCCCCCGTAACGTTTGCTACGCAAGCGTAATATAACAGTCGAGTAGACAACAGATGGGACACAATAGTCGATCGCGAACCAGTAGAAAGCGGCAACTCGCAAAGCGAGTTGCGTAGGTCGGGGATCGTCAGTGAGCAGGGGGCTGGTAAGTAAATTATGTTCCCCCTAATAAATTTTAAAATATTAAAATTTACTGTCCTTTCGTTTCTTCTATATGGAAAACTCTTGTTTAACTCCCATTTGAGCTTCTCATATGACATTATTTCTTTTTGAGTATTTTATAAATATTTGATGAAGATAGTATTATATGAATGCATAAATCTAATTCATTTAAAATTATTACTTTTTACCTTCTAAGCAAAGTGCCTTAATAGGCTCACTTCAGTCCCATCTCTGTAATTCCGAATTTCAAACTTTAATTTCTGTAAGATAGTAGCGTCTGAAAAACATTCTGAAACATTACTTTGGTATATCATACATGATGTAAGTAAAAATGTATATATTGGTAGAACTAGTTTTAGGTCAAGAAGCACATTATTTAAATTATGATGAGGAAAATGGGAAATTCTTTAAGAGCTAAGATTTCTCATTTTATTTAATCGTTCGCTAACGCACGATCAAAATGTCGGAAATCAAATACTTCTCCGAGCAAGTCACTGTAAAAATAAGACTAAGCTATACTAAAATACTTAGTGTTGAAAATACTTGTAATTTGATGGTACATTAATTGATATTTAATTAGTGAAAAGGGAAAGCTACCTTTATAATCAAGATGTTTAGTTGAGTAAATTAATTATAAACACTAACCTATAATACTTTTTAAATATACTTTACACTAAAGTAGAAATGAGATCATCTTCATATTTCAATTTGAAGCCATATTAAAATCCGACCAAAATAATATAAGCCTATTTGTTCTAAAAAACACAAATCTACTAAGTTGAAAGCAATCCCGATGTATGTTAAAATTATAAAACGTAGCATAAAAAATATAAAAAAAGTATTGTTCTTTAAAGGCACGTACACTTTAGAACATACATTTTTGTATAAAATGCACTGAAAAGTTTTAAAGTAATATCAAGCCGAAATTTCAAAATATGATTTTAAATGTAAAATGTATACGACTCGGCTAAATGCCCGTTCGTTCGTTTGACCCAAACTGTCTGTATTTTTCACCCGTAACTGTAAAATATTGAATTTGCATCAACACCAAATCTTGCAGGTCGCCAACCTTCGCCAATTTCTCAAAAGGAAAACATATGAATATGCCAAAACTAACAATATAACTATCGGTAAAGTAACTCAAACACCTTAAAAAGATTAGAGTGACATTATAAATTTTCTGCAATATCCCAAACACTAAAATATCCTAATAATACAGCATAAAATGCCATGATATTACTAGTTGAATGAAGGATATCATGTTAAAGTTTAGCAAAATTTCTTTTAACCATATTTGTAAAATATATAATAAAAGAAAAAAGTTAACCCATACTATTCTTTTAACGTATTTCTCCTTACAGTCTTATGCACAACGATATGAAAAAATATTTTTTGTTATATAAATGTATCAGACACACTATCTTTCAACAATCGCCTGTGAAATGCAGTGTTCGTAAATGATGCTTCATAAATGTATCCTAAGATCATGAGAATTTATTTTCGGCAGTGATTGCAATCTTTAAGCTCTCTCCGTTAATTATAGTTCGGTGGGTTTAACGTTTTATTTCGAAACTCTAAAACTCGTTTAAGTAGCACCGCATATGTATACACGTCAATGGCAAATTGCAGCGGATATGCATAACAGGAATTCCGAATGGAGAACACAGAAAAACAAGTATATAGGCTCGACCAATAAGTGAAATTATGATACAAGGCGAGGCGAAAGCATGACGCAAAAGTAAGGTACGTCTCAGTTTTTGAGCATTTTGAAATATGGTATTGTGCAGATCGATGCTCTTAAACCCTGTAAATAGTCACGTATAATTTGATGCTACTACTACACTCCACAGCACTCTTCTGCTGAGTCCTGTTATTGCTGCGCTCTATCCATTAAGGTCCTATAAGCAACAGATAGTCAAGAATAGACATTTCTTCCGGCACGTGTTGTATATGTCTGTCTTTCTCCACCGATTGATCTTCGAACTGGTGGAACTCCGGAAGTTGGAATAATATGACCTTAAACATTGAGACCTGGGAATATTGGTAATTGGAACAGAAAGCGTTGCTGCCCCAGATGTCCAACTGTCATCTTGTTTCAAGATATAGGCTGGTTTTACTTTGTCTATCGACACTGTATCTGGTTTTCCATGTGAATACATTTAGTATCACCCTTAAGAACAAGATATGGGCTCTTATAGGTCTGTTGTAACTGTCGTTGAAACGAGTGCCATGGCGCTCTATAAGTTATTATACTAGTAGATTGTCATGTAGTCTTTTAACATTGAAACCAGTTTGAATTATTCTCTTGCCAAAATTTGAAAAATATACTTTTCGTCTGTACAATGAGATAGGATTTAAAATAGATTCTGCATCATTTTAGACTATTTCAAATTTTTTCCTGTATATATTTCACAACATTGTGTTAAAAAAATAGAAAACAGAAAATTGCAGAAAACAGAATTATTTTTTTGTGATTCATAAGTTTGAAATGAGAGTTTCTAGTTCACAATCAATCAAAATTTGAATCATACTGCAACATCGTGCAAATTGAATTTGCTAGTCGTTTCATTCAAAAGGAGTTCAACTTTTATAAAAGATTTCTGCCTACTTCTGATATGAACGAAACTCTTTCAGTTTTCTACTAGATGCGATTGTAAAATCTTGAAAAGATCTTTTTATTTTAGCTGCCAAAACGATGAATTTTATACATATTTTTCAAAATGAATGTAGCGAACTTTACTATTATCTTGTAAATGTTTTCCTGTCTAGACTCAAATCATAGGTCGCCATTACCCTTAAGAATTAACAAAAGAAATGTGATTTTCCTGAGGTCATATCCATTTAGTTTTCTCTTATCCTTTTTCCTTGGATCATAAAGCTTCTTACGACGTCTCTTCTTTTATCCAACATACAATAACGTTCCGGAAATGCTTCTCTTCGTAAATAATCTTGCATTTAGGGTCGATTAAGAGCTGTATTTTTAAAATATGCTTCTTGTCAGTTTTTAGAAAGATTACTTTCGTTAGTTCTAATTTTGAATTTTCGAAGAAGATCAATTTATTTCCTCTATTATAGAGTAATATATTTTATTTAATACACATCGGAAAGCTTTGAGTGAATATAAAATATTTTTAATATACAAAAACGTCCTTAAATAGAAGTATTGCTCTAAATGAAACTTTTTTTTTAAAATGGTCAGACACTAGAATTTTCGTCATTCGCCCTATATTCGGCCGGAATTGTGAACCATTTCACCGTACTAAGATGTTGCCCCAGATGCACCAGAGAGGGGCGGAACACATTGCGCCCACATCTCACAACATCCATGTCTTACATGGAACTCGAACCCACAACGCGGCGGCCGATCGATCGCTTGGAAACGCTTGCCCTGACCGTTCGGCCACCGTACCGACTCTAAATGTAACTTGATAACATGAATATTAAATGATATATTTTGAATATTTTTAATGAGAGCATCAATATTTCTACTTTATCCCATATTTCCTTATCGTTCTAAAAATAGGACAGCACACATAAGTGGATTTTATATAAATTATTTTGCATATTTTAATTCAATTTAAAGACAATATATTGTTTAAGAATCATTAACTATATATATTTGCCTTTGTCGCAAGTTTAAATTAATGTTGGATATTTTTTATTAATTTTTTAAAATGTCGATTTCTTTTACATTTTCAGCACAAAAGTTTTTTAAAATTTTGAGCTCCAAGAAAACACATACATATAACTTTATTAAGGTAATATTCCATACTTTTATACCAGTGAAAAAGGATCGTCAAAACAAAATTATCTAGACGATTAATTTTCTTTGAATTTGTGACTATCCTAAAAATAGGACGGGATACAATCCATTACTACCTAACCCCCATCAGTTAGTAATAGTATAACTCATTTCTTTCTCTGTTACATTCCAAACATTGTTACTCTACAACTAACGCAGGTGCCTAACACATGTCTGACAGGTGCATATCACGTGCCAGACAGGTGGAGGGGGGAGTAAATTGGTCTCAAACAACAGCTCAAGATGTCAGTTTGTACTTTGAAATTCATTGAAGCAGACCCTAGTTTCTCTCGTTTTCGTATGCTTACATTTCGTTTTTTTTTTAAATTATTTTGATGCTAGTGTTTTAAAATATCTTGGACATGTTTCACTACCGAGGAATCCTTGGATTTTTTGTGGACTTTAGATGACAGTGATGTAGACGACATACAGTATTGTGGCAATTAATTGAGAAATGTCATTTTTTTCGTTTTATCACACGTAAGCTTAGGAAGAAGCACTCCAAATTAGCTCACAGTTCAAATTGCAGTTATTATCAAAGTAGCAGGTGTTCGTATGCACCTGGTAAGTAGCAGGTGTTCAAATTCCTCCGCCAGGTGGCAGGTGTTCCTCAGTGGTAGTTTCTCAGTTGTTACGGGGCTCATTAGCGTCATGGATATCAGCGCGGAAACACGTGCTAAAGTGATTGCGCTTAGAGAACACACTTCTAAGACGTTCGAGGAAATAGGTAAAATATGTGGAGTGAGTACAGCAAGTGTCGGGAGGATCTGGAAGCGGTTTCAGGAAACAGGAAATGCTGGAACCAACCGCTCTGGAAGATGCTGTTGAAAAGATCAACTTCGACTCGTGACGACAAAACTTTACATCGAATGAGTGTTAAAAATCCTCGATTAACCTGTTTTGACCTGCCTAAGTCCATGGTGGCAGCTGGTGTTGATATTGCACCTTCAACAGTGCGATACAGGCTGTAAGGACGCGGACGGAGAGCACGTCGACCGTGCAAGAAGCAGCTTCTGACGCTTCGCATGAAGAAAAAAAGGTTGGAATGGGCACGGAAATACAAAACATGGACTGGGAGAAAGTTCTCTTTTCTGATGAAACACATTTTGTGGTTCAGGGATTTAGATCTATGTTCGTGAGAAGGAGCCAAGGAGAACCTCTCAATCAGCACCACATCAATCAAGCATTCGCCCAAAAAGATGTTTTGGGGTTGTTTCAGCGTTTTGGGGACATAATTTCTTGTTCCCGTAGAGGGAATGATGAACAGTGCCAGTTACGAAGTCATATTGACCCGAAAAGTGCTTCCAACCATGGCTAAACTGTGGCCCAACGGAGATTGCGTTTTACAACAAGACAGCGCGCCATGTCACACTTCGAAGCGAATCAAAAATTTCTGCTCAAAAAAAATATTACCGTACTGGATTGGCCCTGGAATTCAACAGACTTGAATCCCATAGAAAATTTGTGGGCTACTGTCAAAAAACGGCTTCACAAATTTGACTGTACGACGATGGACAAGCTAATTTCGGCCGTTATTGACATATGGTTCAGAGACGTTGAAATTAAAACTACATGTGCTAGTCTAGTACATTCCATGCCGAAACGTGTCTGTGATGTTATAAAGTCTCGGGGAGGTCATATCACTTATTAGTTTTAAATGTATCCATAGAAAACTTGAATAAAACTGAATTTTATAAAAAAAATGCATTTCTCAATTCATTGCCACAATACTGTAGAACAGGAGATAGTGATATTACCTCCAGATCTCGGTGTCGCTCAGAGCACCGGTGCTCTGAACGACACCGAGAAAATTGACGATTCATCTACATCTACAAGGAAGATAGGAAAAACAATGTGTGATGAAGTACGTCCTAAAGAGGTTGCGGCCACGATTGAAATTTTAGTTTCAAATAGTAATGAACAACATGATGTAAGTCCCAAATGGGAAAAATGCTAACCCAAGTTCAAACGTATTATTAAAAACGTATAACGTTATAAAACCCGAGTTCAAACGTATTACGTAAAACGTATAACGTTAAACGTATTAGTTCAAACGTATCAAAGGTATTTCCTCAGGAGACCATTAAAAACTTAGTTGCCGGTAAATATCCTATTGAATTATTAGAATTGATTTGCTTGAAGATGATTGAAATTACGATTGAAGAATGAGTTATATATTCCAGGCAAAATAATAATCATGTTTTTGAAATAAGCATAGATGAAATGAAGCAATTTTTAGGAATTCTCTTCTACAGTGGTTATCATATCTTACCTCAAGAGAAGATATATTGGGAAAATGCACCCGACATTGGAACTTTAATTACAAGCAAAGCGATATCAAAAAACAGATATTACGAAATAAAGAAGTATCTTCATTTTAAAGATAACTTTTAACGATGACTTGAGTGATCGGTATTTCAAAATGAGGCCACTTTATAACAAAGCTCTTCAACAATTTAGAGTATTTTCTGAATTCTTAAGTATTGGTGAAAGAATGGTCAGATACTTTGGAATACAGGGCTGTAAGATGTATATAAAAGGGAAACCCGTAAAATTTGGATAAATTGTGGATGCTAACTTCTTACAATGGATTCCCGTACCATATTATACCTCACCAAGGTGCAAAGCAGAGCCTACCGCCATCGATACCATGCCACCAAAAGAAGAAACATCTAAAAGCCAAGCCATGAAAACTCCAAAGAGGCAGAAGAATAAAAATTCAAAGGTACAAAAGAAGAAACCAAGTATGAAAATCATGAATGTGCAATTGTCTCATACAGTACTTCCGAATTTACTGTCAATAATTACAAACCCTGAAATACATAAAATTTATATAGATAATTTCATTAATTCATACGAACTATTATCCATAATTGGAAGTAAAAACTACTTTGCTACAAGTACTGTTAGAGGAAATAGAATGTCTAAATGCCCACTTATGCCCTCTGAAGCGATATAAAAAATGGAACGTGGCTCCTCAGACAGCAATTTCGATATGAAGAACAGAGTTGCAACAGTTCGGTGGAATGACAATCGAGTTGTTTCATTAATGACCAATTTCAAAGAAACAAAAAGCATATCGACTGTAGAAAGAAGATTTAAAGGGTGGCATAAAACAGGTAACGATATCAATATGTATTACATCCTACAATAAATACAAAAACGGAGTTGACCTGTTTGATAATCATGCAGCAGCTTATTTTACTTCAATTCAAGATATAAAAACAGTACTGGCCTTTATCTGTTAATTCGTTTAAAACAGCATTTGTTGCTTCATGGAAGATAAGTCAGCTATTTAGTCACCATAGCCTGACCGGCTGGATTTTCGAAGTCACATAACAGTTGCCTATTTGGGACTTTCTATTCCGAGGAAACCATCTTGCAGAAAACTGGGTGTTCACCAGGAAAATGAAGACTTTCAAAAGCTTAAAAATGAGCATGCTATTGTAAAAACCCCAGAAAACCAACAAAAATAATGCAAACTAAAAACCTGTGCAGAAAAACCAACAACTATCTAAAAAATGCAACGTTGGACTATGCCTGAGATGCTTTGTCCCATTCCACCTAAATGAGAACGCATTGCAGTAGATTGTATCATTGTCCTATTTTGGGACAGCCTGTACCGATTAAACTAATAAAAGTTTGGTACGTTTTTTTATTTTATGTGTATACATTGGCATAGAGAAACACAAATTTATGATTTTATAAACAAATATTAATTTTTCCAATGCTTGGTACAATATGGGTTTAATATATTGACTACTAGCAGCATACCCATTCTTCGTACGGAGTATATAATATAAAAAAATTAAATTCACAAGCATGTTCAAATTCCCATAGTATACTAAATAACATTTTTAATCAAATTACTCTGTTAAAATATTTAATTTGAATCTCCTAAAAAGAATTTTAATAATATCTCTTTTCGCTATACAAAATTAACTTCACGGGCAGATCTGAAGAATTTAAACATTTTGGCCCCATTTGTAAACAAATTTACAAAAAATATGAAATTGAATCAGTATACGTAAAATAAAAGCGTTAAAATTGTACTGGACCTGTACTACTTATATACGCGAATATTAGAAGTTATACCCTGAATTAGTAGATTGCACGTATAAAATGAAAATTTCAATAAACCCGTAATCTTTAAACCTGAAGGCAGTATAATTGATTTCAATACATGCCAAAATAAAAGTGCTAAAATTGCATGGAAAGATGCCCGTACTACTAATATTGTCGTAGAATAGGAAATATGCCCGTGTGTTAGTAGAGTATTACATGTATTACAATATTAGTCTCAAAAATCTTTGAAAAAATAAAACAGATGACGTAATAAATTGGAAATACCAATAATCCAAGTAATACTTAGACCAGAGCCGACGTGGTGGTCGAACGGTCAAAGGCAAGCGTTTACTCGTGGTCGTTCGACCTCCGGGTTGTGGGTTCGAGTCCCACTTCAAGCATGGATGTTTGTGTTGTTGGGTGCAATGTGTTCCCACCCCCACTGGTGCGCTGGGGCAACGTCATATGACGGCTAAGAGGTTCACGGTTCTGGCCGATGTATAGGCGAAGATGAAAGAGTCAGTGCCTGGCCATTGGAAAAAAAATACTTAGACCAGAACGCCGTAATTGATTCCAATATATGTCAAAATTTATGCCAATACACATATACTACTGATATTCTCTTAGATTAGAAGATATACCGACATTTTCGTTAATTTATCAACATTTTTAAAAATCGCCAAGTGGAACTGACAGTCCCACTTTGCGACAAATTCTTATTTTCTCTCCAAGACATTGAATTTTCATCAATTCGTCGTCATTTAGTTAGAGTTATTTTTATCCCTTTGGCGACATTTTCGTCAATTTGGCAACATTTTAAAAAGTCGTCAAGTTGGCGATATGCTGCCAGAATTTTCCAATCTGTATGGATGGAGAAGCAGGTTATTCTTATAGTAGATAAATAACTAATGACGTCCAAATACAAAACTAGTACCCAAAGTATCTTCTCCCATGAATAGAACAAGCTAGATCCACGAGAATAATAACAAATTTATCACATAATATTACATATGAAAGGTGAACATATTTCACAATAGTTAATAATTTTTATTTTAATGTTATGTGATTTTTTGATAAATTGATTTAAAAAATATGAAAATCTCAAGAACGGTTCCTTTTAGCGTTCTAAAGTTGATGTCAATCGTTTTCTAATGAAAAAATAAATGTTTTAATTTTGAGACGATTTTTTCAAAATTTCATTTTAAAATTTGAGGGTGTTCTGAACATTTGATTTCGTTTAAAAACAATAGGTTTCCTGTGTTCTCTGATTGTAATTTATGTGCTGAATGTCGTTCGATTCGCTTCATTCTTTCTTGAGATATCGTATGCACAAACTCACTAACATACACACACATATATATACATCACCTCAAAAATGTTTGATTCGTATTCAGGGATGATTGAAACGTTCTCCCTTATTGAAAACTCGAATTCGAATTCTCGACTCCATCACAATACTTTCCTTATACACATGATGCTATGTGGGGCGCCGTAGCCCAGCGGTTAGCGTGCGGGAATTACACTCAGTAGGCCCGGGTTCGATTTCCTCGGCTGCCAAAACTGCCACTGTGTTCACACGGAGTACGATCACGTTAAACATGTGGGTACGTAAGTCCTTCCGAGAGGTTGGTGGTAGGGGAAGGAGGGTACGGTCCCTATGGATGCCTCCCCCACTGGGTTTCGATCTAAATTGGGTGGCTCTTCTCGGTCGTCCAAACAGTTACCTTTCACCTTTCTGGTAGATCGGACGGTGTGGGTCTCATCAACAGCAACATGATGCTATATATATAAGGAAAATAAAAATAATGTAGTAGTGATAGTAATCATAGTCACAGAACAAAACAATTGTAATTAGTATTATTTTTTTACATATTTTGAAATCTTACAATTTGAATTTCTATAGCTAATTTTGCTTCTAGATTTACATCTAGAAGCAAAACAAGATTTACATCATGTACTTTTATGGACACTTTTTTCTTCTTCGGGACTACAGTAAGTTCTGACCGTCTAAGTAATTGTGCCTCCTATATAGAGTGGCCTCGGATACGGAAATAGTTATAGGTTCCGAGGCGATTCAGCCATCTTGTGTAGTTCGTCTACATCTATTTTTGGCTGATCCCTCTTGTTTGGAAAAGGTTATGAAAGAGATTGGGGCTACTCATCCAATGATGCAAGAGGTCTTCTCCTTCGGGATTTTGTAGCTCAACATCAGCTAATACTCCTCAATGATCCATCCAGTACTCCAACGTTTGAAACTTCGAGAGGGAAGAGAGAGTCATTTCAAAGGAGAGCTCTTCTATAGATTTCAAGGGCTTATCGCACAACATTTACAGTAACGCTACAAGTGCTTACCGGTATCCCCCAATAACATTGACAACGCAAATAGAAGCTATCATAGCGCAAGTAACACGCCTCAAACAAACAGTACAGTGGAATAATCTTTATTATGATCGCAAGGTGTCATATAAAAAATATGACATTTTGTGCAAATTTAAATAATGCACATTGTTTGCGAAAAACTTTTAACCTTTTGGAATTTAAATTTTAATTATGAATTTAATCTTTTGCCAAACTGGATTTTACAAGTTTATCTTTTCTAAAGACTTCTTAAAGGCTTTCGCCCGGTCAAAGAGCCATTTTCTTTTCCCACGTGATGTACCATCTGCAGGATGAGCTCACGCTGCAATACAGAACAGCGATCAGCAGCCCCCCCCCCCCTTAGCAGGTGCAAGGATTTTGCATTGCTTAACCCTTAACGGTCAAATTTCTTTGCTGGAAAACTTTGTTTCCCACAGAAACCTAGAACTGGAATTCTACGCCTTTCACGATACACATGGGCTGTCTTATAAAGATGACAATTTTTGCTGTCAACTACAGAAAATAATGGGAAAAAGTTACTCCCACCTCAACAGTACAGCTGAAAATATTCCCAGAAGGGACCACAAAACTTCAAGAGGGAAATAAACATATTTTCCCCACTTGATTTTGCATTACAACAGACTACGTCCAATAAGAACTATTATAAGTCCAGGAGTAGCCAATTACGTGTGCCCTATCTACAGCGACACTGCACAAACTTACGAAGCAGTAAAAAACTAAAAAAAAAATAGAGAGAGAAGCGAAAGATCTGCTACGAAGGTGGAGGCCTGGGACCGACCTCTTCGCACGATATTCATATTTGGTAGAGACGTTTCAAAATTGTTGGTCTGACAGACCTCAGATGATGGCTACAACCTAGATCTCAATTTTCAGGACAGAAGTCCTAAGATTTTATCGAGTGCCAATAT
Organism: Amaurobius ferox; assembly: GCA_951213105.1. NCBI lineage: Eukaryota > Metazoa > Arthropoda > Arachnida > Araneae > Amaurobiidae > Amaurobius > Amaurobius ferox. Next base: position 27,206,000 of record OX578141.1, on the reverse strand, counting down.
AGACATCTGAATTTCACAATGGGTTGTTTTAACGTCAAGAATCTATGGTTGCTTTTGTTTTAGTCAGCTGCAAACCCTGAGCACGGCTACGCTATTGAGTGTCTGAGACGTTGGACATGAGATCGAAGGAACAGAGCCGTACTTTAGGCTTATAAAACGTAGACTCACCGACGCACGGTATAGTGCCTGGTCCATAGAAATCCATTTGTTTTCTATGCACGAATATATAGATGATGTCTACACAACTGTGGGACGTGAAAGGAACCAGTCTATTAAGAACGTGTCTCGGAATGCTGCTCAGATTTTAACTTTAACGAATACTGCATATTCCCAGCATGCCTATAATCTGATGTGGAGGCCAAATTATAATGCCGAGTGCATATAGTGTGCCACCTTGACAAAATAAAAGACTGATACCATGTCGTTGATGACAGCAACAGGTCCCTCAACGTACAAGCCTCAACATCTCATTCTCGTAAGTCACTCCATTTCTAATATTGTGATTTCATTTACCAATGACTCTAATACAGTAGAAAAAGAAATAAGTAATCTAAGATAGAAATTTAAAACAATTTATTGGTATCTATTTTATTTAAAATAATGAATAATAGCAATGCATTAAACAAGTTTAATTGACCGAAAATTAATGATAGCTTTTATTTACAATGCTCAAATCTAATATTGATTCAATACATTTAAATGACCCCCCCCCCCACAGAAACTTAAGGGGAAGAATATAATAATAGTGCGATGAATATTAAAAGGTAATATTGTAATTATGAAACTTACATAACAGTTATGAAGGAATGCAATATAATTTGTAATATATTTAAATAGTGGTTTATTGATTATGCATTAATTTTCTGGCGAAAAAACTGTGCAAGAATTAGAATTGATAAATATTCACTTATCATGCTTATAAATAAAAATTTAAATATATATATATATATATATATATATATAATAAATGTTATTTTGGATCCACACCTGTCTCTTCTTTTGACTCTAAATCTTTTGGAATTAATTAATTAATAATTTGCTTGATTTTCAGATATCTTGGAGTGTAAGTCTCTTTTTAAAATGCTAACCACTTGTGATCTTATAAATTAAATTTTAGTAATAGACCAAAATTAATTATTACTTAATGAAGTATGCAATCCTTAATAATTAAAGTACAGTTGTACACGGTCTATATACTTCTTATTTGTGTATCAGGTGTAATCCACGGCCTTACATCCTGATACAAGGATTGCGAACAAAAAAATTTTATCTGGTTAACGGACCCAGCAGTAGGTAACATTTGCTTACACTTTGCAAAGTCATCACAAGAAATATCTAATTACATAAATATTTATATGGATGGCTCTAGAACTGATTCTGGAACAGCATCAGCCTACTGTGCTTTTTACGATGGCATATGTGTCCACAGGTGGTCAACTCGTCTGCACTATAAAAATAGCGTTTTCCAGGCAGAGCTGCTCGCAATAAAGGAAGCTGTATCTTGGGCTACATAAAGTTTGCATAAGAATTTCATTATTTACTCTGACAGTCTATCGAGTATCGAAACTCTTAAACAATATCAAATGAAGAATCCGATAACTCATCAAATTATAACTATCATAACCCACAGCATCCATCAGAAGTTTTTTATAGGATGGGTTAAAGGTCACTCGGGTGTTCTGGGAAATGAAGTTGCAGACTGTTTAGATTTTGAGGCGGCGTCAGATATCTCTGTTTAGAGTACAAACTTACCATATCCCTGTTCATCGCTAAGGTCACATCTAAATATTAATATCATAAAAGAGTCGCAACAGCAGTGGAATGAAAATGAGAAAGGAAGAGAAACTTGCAACTATTTTCCCAGAGTATCTCAAGAGCAACTGATTTGCAGCAGAGAATTGGTACAGTTTTTCTCGGGGCATGGCTGTTTCACAACCTATCTTTACAAAATCTAAAAGAAAGACACCGAAAACTGTGAAATAGGATCTCCGAAACATTTCGTATTTGATTGCAAACTTACAAAGAACTATCACCTTAAAAGGCCCAGTAGACAACATATGTCAATATTTGCCAAAAACCTTCTGGGTAATAACTGGGCTAAACAGAGAATGAAATCTATAATTCAATTCTTAGAGGAAAATGAACATATCCTGTGAAGTGTTACTGGTAACCCCCAAACATTTGCTCACTGTTTTTTGCATATTTATTTGTAGTACTTGTAAATGTTGTTATAAATACTGCAATCAAATTAATTTTAAATTCACATTTGTTTTAATCATTGCAAATATTATTGTAGGTATCAATATAGTATTGAAAGCCATGGTAATCTATGAGAGATGTATGTATATGTTATATATATAGTTAAGTATGTATGTTTGCATAAGTAGTTTTGTATATTCGTATATATTTTGTATATATATATATATATATCTTTGAGAATTATTCGTGGCATTTTGTATATGTAATAACCAATTTTAGAAATATTTTTATATATATAGTTGCTCCCATTTGAAACAGTTCTGCACATAAGTGTTTATGGATGTGAAATATTTGTGAGATACTATCTGTATCTAGTATAGACAAACGTATTGTATATAATTGTTTATCATTTTTATCTTGGCATTAAGATTTGATTTCTGGTTTTGGCATATATTCCTCCACCATAGGCTGTAATTACTGTAAACCTTCGGGTCGCTGCCTATAAGTGGTTAATCTGTTAATCTGTTTGGAAAAGGTCACTTTGCTGGGATTTGTAACTTGGGATCTCCATAAGTGATACAGCTACCGTATTCTACCGGTCATAATAACTCTAGTTGTATATGGTTCTTTATAGAGTACGTGGCGGTAACTAGAATAACATGGTGTTGTGCAATATATTTATAGAGTCTATACAGCTCATGCTTGAAACGTATTCGCAAACTGGACCAAAGGTCTTTCGGAGGACTTTCCTAAAAAACATATCTTCTGTTTCCTTGTCATATAAAAATGTTGGGAAAATGCTTTATATAGAAGTGGTTTCCTCTCTTTCTTTTCATAAATTCACTTTTGTAACTTATCAATTCTCTATTTTCTTATTTGGCGTTTCTTGAGCAATGCTTCTGGATAATTGAAGTTTATGCTTTGCTTTTCTCATCTGTTACCTCTTTACACTATACAACATCAATTTAAATCGTTAAACCAATCACTTCTTTTAGCTGATTTTCCTTCTGGAAGAACCTTATTTGATATATTCTTGATTATTTGCTGACGCGTAACTCAGTAATTAGGTCTCAGCAGCTTGTACCGCAAATTGGAGTTTAGTTGTAGTAGTATACTTGTAGTTCATCTAGCTATTTAAATTTGGGGAAATCCTACATTTTACGCGCGCTTTCCTATTTAGATGCAAGTTTTTATTGAGTCTGTTCCGAAATTTTGACATCACCAGAAAGTTATTGGAAATTATATTTGCAACTCGATAGCTTTGTGAGTCAATCAGATTGCTACGGTACCCGTTATCAATTAGTACGTTGTCCAGTTCATTCAGAGTATTTTCGTCTAATAATGTCCAAATGATTTTATGTATTTTATTGTATGGTAATAGCATGCTACTTGCTACAATATTTTCTCAGACGGAAATATTAGTAAGTATTTCTCCATGCAAACTAGCAGTACAAAATTTGGATCTTTCCAAAGGTTTCTTTTCCATCGTTAGCATCCCCCGATGACTAATTTAATGTTATTTAACGGATACCTATCAACTGTGTTTTCCAGCAAATCGTACAGTATGCCTTCTGCAAATTCATATTATAGAGAAAATAATGAATTGTTCATTATAGAGAAAATAATGAATTGTTCATTATAGAGAAAATAATGAATTGTTTATTATAGTGAAAATAATGAATGAAACTTTAAAAGTATAAACAAAAATTAATTTAGATTTGTTACTAAGATGACTAATGCATTAAAATAATAAACACTGAAAAACGAGGGATATATAGAAGTTTAAGTCCACCAATAGAAAAAAATAATCAAGCAAATATTTTGTTCAACCTCAATTGTTTCATAAGAGCTTCTATTAAGCATTTCGACATACAAGAAACTGGGTTTCTTATTCCACTTATTGAACATTACTGCTTTTAAAATTTGTACATCTTGATATTGCTTTCTAGTGGCTTATAATCTTTGCACTATAGAGCCCAATAAGTCTTTTGTCGAGTTTAAAACTGGACTACGGGTTGAAAACTCAGTCGTTATTATACCATTATCTTTAAGCCTGACCATTGGCATCAAGAGCTGTTAACAAACTCTTTATCCTATAAAAAATCTAGTCTTATCCACCAATTACGTTTCCCAGTGAGAATAAATGGTCACCATACACACATAGCCTGTTAGACGTATGAGATAATGTGACCGAGAATACAAACCATGTCTTATTTTCCATTGTAACCAATGAGAACGCATACCCTTATGAAACAGTGGTAGTGCTGTTTACTGGTGAGAAAATGTTTTTACCAGTAAATCATGCCAGTAATAGCGAATTCCATCTGAATCGAAAAGACTGATATTTTATTTCATCTGAAAAAATTACTAACTTTCATTCAGCTGTCCAAGATACGTGAATGAGATAAACACCAAACGAGCTTCTTCCTGCATTCTTGACAACAAATCCCTTTACCATTTTACGCCAACCACAATATAAATGGGGTGGAGTCGGCGCTGGGTTGAATGAAGAGGGCAATGCTGGGGAATTTCAGTAAATATGTGATTCCCTTTCTTTTAATCCCTTTTCCTTCACGGATAAATCTACTAGACTCGTGGCGAGTTTTAAACGTCAGCTCCGTTTTGATTATCCGTATTTTGGAGGATTTTTATGATAAGTATTTACACAGGTTTCTGAATTTTCAATCACACTTTTCAAATTTTCTCTTACTCCACTTATACTATCTTCCACTACTGATCCATTGTTCCTACTTTTGCAGCTATTAGTTGAATATGTTTTCCCATTTATGTATTACTAGTCGCCTTTGGCGACCAGCCTGTTCGCTACCCTTGAAAATTCTGACCGTGGCAAATTATGACCATGGAAAACTCGCTGGCGCGACCTACCAGAAAGGTGTAAGGTAACTGTTTGGACGGCCAGGAAGTGCGACACAATTTAGACCGGAACCTAGTGGGGGAGGCATCCACAGAGACCTTACCCTAATTCCTCTACCACCAACCTCTTGGTAGGACTTACGGACCCACATGTTTAACGTGATAGTACTCCGTGTGAACACGGCGGCAGTTTTGGTAGTGGCGGGAATCGAACCCGGGTCTACCGAGTGCAATTCCCGCGCGCTAACCACTGGGCTACCGCGCCCTCCGCGACAATCTCCATAACTTTCTTTTTATTCACCCAATTTAGACCGAAACCAAGTGGGAGCGCCATCCACAGGGACCGTACCCTACTTCCCCTACCACCAACCTCTCGGAAGGATTTACGGATCAGCATGTTTAACGTGATCGTACTCCGCGTGAACACGGCAGCAGTTTTGGCAGTGACGGGAATTGAACCCGGGCCTACCGAGTGCAATTCCCGCGTGCTAACCACTGGGCTACTGCGTCCTCCGCGACAATCCCCATAACGTTCTTTTTATTCACACAATTTAGACTGGAACCCAGTGGGGGAGGCATCCACAGGGACCGTACCCTCCTTCCCCTACCACCAACCTCTCGGAAGGACTTACGGACCCACATGTTTAACGTCATCGTACTCCACCTGAACACGGCGGCAGTTTAGGCAGTGTCGGGAATCGAACCTGGGCCTACCGCTAACTTCCCGCGAGCCAATTTACAATTTAAATTGACCATATGCTAAGCTCTTAATTCCATCATCTTCATTCCATCATTCCATCATTTGCAATATCCATAAAATTAAAATATCCATTTAAAATATCCACAAAACAAAATATCCATTTAAAATATCCATGTAAAAAATCCATGTCGATCCATCATTTAAAATATAAATATAATAACTTCTACAATACATATGCTAAGCTCTTAATTCATTTAAAACCCGAAGCGAGGGAAACGGAAAGCAAACACTAATTCGGTTTTTATTGCCTCACCCATCGCTATGCATATTCAGAACCGTAACGTCACCTTCACCTAGACACAAACCGACGCCATTGAAATGCGTGCTTAGGGAAAACGGGCGATGGGAAATGGGAACTTTTTTCGCCCGCCGATGAATTTTAAAATCATGACTTCTTTAAAATTCCGATGCAGCGGCCAATTTTAAATATTTTTTGACCAGATTGGACTTGTAAGAAAGCCAGATGTTTGAACTTTCTAAAAATGTAAATTATTAGTCGAAATTATGAGTACTTTTTACTATGCGAGAATTTAAAAACCAAAAATCGTTTTTTTGAGCCAAAAGTGACTTTTGTTTTAAAATTTTTAAGAAATATTAGAAATTGACATTGAGATATGAAATTGATACATTTTTACTCGCAATTGTATGCTCTTTCCGGTGGTGTGATTTGTTTTTTTCTACGACGTCTGGATCGTGGAGAAAAAATGGCAGAAATATCAAAAAACGGTTGAAATCGCATAAAACATTTAATAACACAAAAATATAATTAAAATTTTAAAAATCGGTTTTCTCGTGTCAGCTCCGCCCCCAGGTCTCCGATTGCCAAATTTCGTAGCTCTCCGACGCGGTCGCGAAACGTATAGTGTATAAAACAGACACACAGACATTGCATTTTATTATTTAAGATATTTACCTGAAATTGCTGAAATTAAACGTCGGTTGGTGAAAAGTAAATAAAAAAACGGTTTTCGTCTTTATCACAGATAATTACTAAGTCAAAGCCGCTTGACTTTCGCTTGTCAACAATCAACATTTTAGAAACGGACAAGCGCTGTGCTTCAAAGAGCATATGATGAGAGATGCACTGCAGTTACTACTAAAGTAAGAGACACATTTACATACTCGCAGTTACTCCAGCAGAAAGTGAAATTTGCTTACAGCACGGAAAATAATTTCGGACCTGAATTTTTATCGTTTACTGTATCACTCTTGGGTCTCATGACTATGCTTAGTAAAAGGTGTAAAAACTATCTATCTTCATAAAATACACATTCTATAAATTTCTATAATATATTATCATTTTAGCAAAACGCACTCTCCTACATTTTATAACCTAATTTTTGTAGATAAAATGAAAAATATTCATCTCCCTATGGCTTCCACAGTTTGTGTTTGAAATTTTGTTTCATTTCGTTCATTAGTTTTAGCTGCAGATGCCTCCAAATAGGTAAATTTATTTTATGCCCACCCTGTATAATCAATCTATTGTTATATTTTATACTCTGTTATATGCTGTATAAAAAAGTCTTTCAGATTCTTTGTTGCAAAAGAAAAGATAATAAACGCCTGATTTCTTTTATATTAAAAATGGTTTTAATACTGTGTAAGTTCCGCTTGGCCAAATGATTCACTCTCTAGCATTTAAGAGCCGAGTTTGAACACCGATTACGGATTCAAACTCGGCGTCCTTTGTATTCAAACGTGCTACGGTAATCCATAATTCACTTGAAACTGTTGTTTTAGCTCAAAATAGCTCTCGTGTGTTTAAAAATCAATAAAATTCCAAATTACATAATCTCATCTGGTAGAATCAGAAAGCTGCAATAATCAAATGAAGAAATATTTTCTGTTATTTTTTATTGGAAAAGAAACTTTCTGGATCCTACAAAGCAGCTGGATTTCTTTATCTCACAAGACAGTTATAATAAGGAAGAAATATGTAGTTTGCTTTTCGTTGCGTTTGCGTAGCGAAAATCTAAGATACCCACGGTTACAAAATTTGATACAGAGGTATATTAATTCCCGAAAGAAAACACCTCGTCGAAATTTTTAAAATGTGAATTAGTTTAAAAGTTAAGATTTTAATGTGATTCTTTAATACAGCGTCCGATTTTGATTGGTAGTGCTATCTATTGTACGTTGCTAAAATTAAACTGTATTTTACTCACAAATTTGGATGATACGTTTTTATATAATGGGCATGGCCGACGTGGTTGTCGAGTGGTCATGGCAAGCGTTTCTGTAGAAATCGCTCGACCGCCACGTTGTGGGTTTGAACCCCACGTAAGGCATGGATGTTTGTGCTGTGGGCGCAATGTGATCCGCCCCCCTCTGGTGCGCCTGGGGCAACGTCAATGGACGGCTAAATGGTTCACACTCTGGCCGCTGTAATAAAGGCGAATGACGAAGGTCAAAGTGCCTGGCCATTTGAAAAAATATATATATATAATGGGCATGGTTGGCCTTTTCAATCTTTGTCCATCGCACATATTATCGACAAAGTTAAATCCAACGGGCCCAGCCCGATTAGCAGCGCCGAGACCAAGACATATTACGTATGCGAACAGCAGTCTAAGGTGTGAATAGATGTATTCACGTGTGTTTTGTAATTAATTGTGTGCTCGAGAAGTGGCCGATTAAGCCTTTTGAAAAATATAATGAATTCATTCAATTATTCCCGGGCAACCACGTCTACATTTTCTAGTAGTAAATATAAAAAAATGACTTAAATGTACTGTTCGAGTATAAACGTACTGTGTGTGAATATAATGAGTTTTATACTTTTTCAAGTATAGCAATAAATGGATAAAGAATTCAACGTATTTACATATTTAACAGTGAGTCGAAACAATACATGTAATTTCCGTGTATTTTATAGTATGAAGTTTAAGTCTGAGTTATTTGAAATAATTGTGTACAATCCATTAAGTTTAAAGTTCTCCTCACATTTTTTTTCTGCTACATTCACTCAAGCAATTACATTTAACACACATTCAACTAAATTTTCTTTCGCTTATTCTAAAAAGTAATAAAAAATATGAGCGTTTATGAGGTGCACAATTAAACGTAAGTCTCAGCGTACATTTTACGGGTTTAACGGTACCCACATCACCCTCGACGTTCCCCTATTGCCTTATTTTATGTGGAAACAGATGGGCTAGGTCCCACATTCTATGACCGTTTGATGTTGGAATAGATTAGCCACCCAACTGCTTGGGTAAGGCTATTAAGTAAAACCACGCAAAGGTCGTAAGGGAACTAATAAGGAGCTATAAAATGTGCCCCCCTCTTGAATAAATCCCTCCCTCCCTTGTATAATTTTGCAGGAAGGGAATTTAATGCCATTGAAAAAAATAGTCATAATAAAGAAGGCAAGAATATAGTCTGAGATGTAATGTTTGGTCCGCATACATACAGTTTTCTGAGTAAACAAGAAATCTCATTGATGCAAAAAACTGTCTATATTAGGAAATTGCTATAAAATCACACTGATTACAGTTTTAATTAACCAAAAGTAGCATAAACTTCTTTGACGCATATGTTATTTTTATTTTAACAAATTTACATTGAGAAATAACTGATTAATATATATATATATATATGTATATATATATATATATATACATATAAATATATATATATATATATATAAATATATATATATATATTATATAAATATATATATATATATATATATATATATATATATATATATATATATATATATATATATATATATATATATATATATATATATATATATATATATATAAAAAATTATATTGGATTTTGGATTTTATCCAAAAAGTTTAACTTTAACAGAAACACCATACAACCCTGATGAAAGTCTTAATTTTCTTGATTTGTCTCTGTACAAACTTCCTGATAGATCAACTGGATTTCGCCTCTACGATAAACGTAGAGATTTTAAATTTGTTATAAATTTCATTGTTCCTTGGTATTCATGCTTGCATAGGAATGTATACAGAAACATAATTTTGAACCAACTTTTGCGAAGCAAAAGAATCAACAGTAATGTTAATGATCGTTACAATAGCGATATTAACTTCCTCCATGGTGCAATTGCATAAGGCTTTCCGAAACGTTTTCTGTGTAACATTATATGCAAATTTTATGATATAACCGTAACTGAGAGCTACCACATATATTTGGATGCCGAACCTCCCGTGTGTTGATCATGTTAGGGAATCAGTATCATCTTTACACAAGTTAAGAATGAGTACATTCTTATATAATAGATAATGTCTAGCAGATGTATTGGTGCTGGATTCGTCATGGTGGATAGTGGTTATGGTATGGTATCTGCTTTGATCATTAAAATCTATATGTTTGGTTTCTTATTGCCTTTAGTTTAGTGAGAGTAGACATAGTACAGTTTTTAAAATACGTGTCTTCTGGGTACTCCACACTTACATGATCTGTAACCTACTTTTTAAAATTCTTTTTTTGTAATCCTTTTTATAATCCTTTTGAAATTTTGATACTTCGGCATTCATCTTTGTGCAATATATCGGCTACCGGGAGTGTTTTCTAGACGCAAGCTGGCTTAACCGGGTAAGCAAATTTATCAAAGATTGGCCGGGGGGGTCACAACCCCCCCCGGCCAATCTTTGATATATTGCTTTCTTTCATTTTTATACTTTTCTGGTATGATATTAAAATCCGCATTTTGTGCAGCATAGTGCCTTATTCGTGTGATTTTCTGGAATTTTGTATCTTTCACTCATTTATACATATTTATTTATATATATATATATATATATATATATATATATATATATATTCTAATAAAGTCTTAAAATCAATAAATTTTGACCTTGATAAATATATTTAGGGATTAGCTTCTAAATATGCTCAGCCTTTAGAGGCATTTAATATGTGGAAATTTATTATCTTAAAATCTATTAAAAATGCCATTTGGCGTATCAATTTATCTAGATCTATATATAATATGGATAATATAAAACATTCTCTAATCGTATTAAATTTAGAACTGTAACATAAATTATACTCTACTACTGCTAGTAAATTATTACTAAATTATTTAAATGTACTCAACAGCAATTTGAGTGTTATTAGTGATAACTACATTATTCTAAATAATAGTAAAGAATTAAAAAATAAATTAATATCACTAGGTAAAATTATAGGATTTCAAACTTTTGATTTTAAAGATCTATTTAATAATATTAAGATCACTGATCTTTATGATGTCATTTTAGCTTTTTATAATGCTTGCATTACTAATCAATCTCATCTAACTAAATTTATCAATTTTCCTAAACTTCTCCATTTTGTTCTTTTCAATAATTATATTTTTCAAGGTAATAAATTATACTGAGTTGAATTATGCAAGGTAAAGTCTCAGGGGTACCACAAGGGGGCTGTAGTAGCAGTATGTTAGCTAATTTATAAATATATCATTATGAAAAATTCTTTACTTCTAAAGATTATAAAATTTGGCGTATCAATTTATCTAGATCTATATATAATATGGATAATATAAAACATTCTCTAATCGTATTAAATTTAGAACTGTAACATAAATTATACTCTACTACTGCTAGTAAATTATTACTAAATTATTTAAATGTACTCAACAGCAATTTGAGTGTTATTAGTGATAACTACATTATTCTAAATAATAGTAAAGAATTAAAAAATAAATTAATATCACTAGGTAAAATTATAGGATTTCAAACTTTTGATTTTAAAGATCTATTTAATAATATTAAGATCACTGATCTTTATGATGTCATTTTAGCTTTTTATAATGCTTGCATTACTAATCAATCTCATCTAACTAAATTTATCAATTTTCCTAAACTTCTCCATTTTGTTCTTTTCAATAATTATATTTTTCAAGGTAATAAATTATACTGAGTTGAATTATGCAAGGTAAAGTCTCAGGGGTACCACAAGGGGGCTGTAGTAGCAGTATGTTAGCTAATTTATAAATATATCATTATGAAAAATTCTTTATTTCTAAAGATTATAAAATTTACAGATATATGTAGATGATCTTATTTGTTTAGTATTTACTGATAATTATGTCATAGATATAGATCTCTATCCTGATAATTTGGAATTAATTCCTAATGAAACTACTGTTATTAAAAATATTAATTATTTGGATTTAAATCTAATTATAGAACCTACTAATGGGATAGTTACTAATTTATTTGATGAAAAAAAATTAAATTCAATATTAATAAAATATTACCTTTTAATTCCTGCAACTCGATTCAATTGTTGAGAAATATTATACTTAATCAACTTTTCAGAATTTATAGATTATCTGATAAAAAATTTCATGCTTTGCATATTAATAACCTCAAAATTACCAGTAAATTACATGAATATCCAGCATATTTAGTAAATGGTATAGTTAATAAGTTTCGATTAGCCTTAAATTCTTAATAATCTCTCCTCAGTATCTTATTTTAGCCATAGTTCTACATTCTCTTGTTTTCACATTACAATATATTTTCATCCTTATATTTTGCAGCTTCTACAGTAGAATATCACAATTTGCTGCCATTACGCAGCACAGTTTTTATTACTCACTTTAGCAACAGTAGATCACTTCTTTACTTTACAGCGAATGGCAGCATTGGTCTAGTCATTTTTTGCACGTCATGGTTGTACATTTGAGGTGTATTACAAGGTATGTTTGTTTCCTTTCTATTTTTTCAATATGTATGCTTATCGTCCTAATAACACATGTTTATAAATAAAATCTATCTTGAGTTTCAGAAACAAGCATTTTTGTGCTCATTTCGTTTAAATATTAGGACTTAAAAATAATTTTGTTGAAATGAACTATTCTTAATTCTAGAGCTTTTCCACGTGCAAGCTCTAATGCTTGATTACTTTTGTATTCCTTTTTTCGATTCCTCACCATTGACATTTGTTGATTATCTTTAGCTTTCTGAACTGTAATACGTAGTATCATTTCTTCATTATTGTATATATATATATATACTTACATACATATATATATACATATATATATATATGTATATGTATATATATATATATAAAGGGTTAATATGTAAAAATAAAAATGAAGAAGGAAGGCAACGTAAAGTGCTTACACAATGGCGGTAAAAGGTATTGACCTTACTCCCCAGCTATCAACATGCATGTCTTAAATGCCGCGGCACTGCACTCCTGGACGCCAGCACTGACTGTAGCCAACCTCCGGAGTGATAAATCAAAATTACCACAAGACCTTTTATAAAGGAAAGTAATATTAAAAAGTAACTCACACGAAAGCTAACTCACTTACCTCACTAAAGCTAACAAATTGCTTCTCGCCATATTGATATATCAAAGAAAATTAAAGATAGGGGATCTTATATTGTTGGGAACATCTACGAGGTCATAGAGATCTTGAGGAATCATCAAACAAAATTATTTTTCAGAACCTATGATTTCTCTCTAAGAGCTATTTAACAATATTGAACTCAAGGTATTATACCGAATACTGAACTTGTTGTACGGGGAATTTGAAATGCAGAAATATATAGAAATCAACAAATATAGATCTCTGATTAAGATAGTTATAGAAAAAACTACCTATAAATTCTGAATTTCTATAAGCAAATCAAAGGCATCCCCATGGGTGGGGGATGCTCGTCAATTTTAGCAGACATCTATCTTGATCATTTTGAAAAAATGTCCCATATTAACAATGAAATAATTTACATACGTTACCTTGATGATTTGTTAATAGGTTATGAAAACGAAAGTTTTCAAATGAATTTTGAATTTTATCACTCAAATTTAATATTGGAAGAAAATCCACCAACCCAGAATGTCGTAAATTTTCTAGATCTCCGTACTGATTTCAGCCATAATAAATTGTCATTCTATATATATGATAAAAGAATAACTGTATATTCCTACAACAGGAATCATACATTGGACATCTAATTTACACTTGAATATATTTAGGAATGTATTTATTGGCGGTCTAGCCAGAACAAAAAGAATTGTAAGCAGTGATGTCACCAGATTTGAAAGTGACAGAAAATTCTTACAACAGGCATTCAGGCAAAGATATCCAATGCAATTTGTGATCCATTACATCAAAAATTACTACGGAAAAAATGAAAAATTTGGGTTAAGTTTGTGTGAATATTTTAGGTCATTATGAACATTGATTATACGTCTTTGAGAGTAATGACATCACAAACATCTAAACTGCTGAATATGATTGTTTTGATGTTATAAAGAGGAAGCATAGGCATGAACTTAGCTGTCTCTGAGGCTTGAACCAATACTTTTAGATATCACTTTCCTTTATAAAAGGTCTTGTGATAATTTTGATTATCACTCCGGAGGTTGGCTACAGTCAGTGCTGGCGTCCAGGAGTGCTGTGCCGTGGCATTTAAGACATGCATGTTGGTAGCTGGGGAGTAAGGTCACTACCCTTTACCGCCATTGTGTAAGCACTTTACGTTGCCTTCCTTCTTCATTTTTATTTTTATATATTAACCCTTTATATATTTTTAGTGTTTTATGCTGCTGTGCGCAAGTACACTAAAATTCATTTCAATATTTTTCTTTAGAAATCTATCTTTTATATTTACATATATATATATATATATATTAGAATTTAATTTTATTTCATTGTATTTTGTAGGCAAATTTTAAGATAGTGTATTATGAGTTACTATTTCCATTCTACCATTGGATTTACAATTTTAATATTTTATATATATATATATATATATATATATATATATATATATATATATGTCGTGACGGGATTTCTTTTTCTCGCGTCACTTGTGCAAAATTCATAATTTATGCATTATGTTTCAATCTTTATATTTTAAACTTCATTTAACCCTGTCTAATTATTCCTCTTGTCTTTTAAATACATTTTGTATTCTACAATTATTCTGCGCTAAAAGAAATCCTTTACGCCATTTTAATATTAATCTGTAACATTCAGAGAGCATTCAGAGAGAGAATTATTTTCTGACCGTTAAATTTCAGGGTCATTTCAGGGTCACCAGCATATGAGCCGATGTCTGATGTAAAGGCTTTGCTCTCTGCTTGTCAATATTTGTGCAAGACATGCACTTTTTCTTACAATAGCTCGGCTGGGAAGCATCTTGAATAATTCGGGACCTCGTGCAAGGGCCGCCTCTTGCAGGGCACAAATTTCTATTGGATGATTTCAGTAAATAGCTCTCCACCAGTTGAATTAGAGGGGTTGGATTTGGAAAATCCAGTATAAAAGCAACGTCTGGGAAATTCTGGGGGCTTTTTCCTGTCTGGTTACTAACATCACAAGGTCAGTCCGGACCGCATTTAATGTGTTGTCCACCACGGAGTGCGAGATCTGGCACCCCGTTGATTTCAGCATTCTGTGGGCATGGGAAGAAGTCGCCATCGCCGACGGACATCGAGAAATATCCATCAACCGCTGGTCAAGTGAGGAACATCGTCACCTATAATTTCATGATAACTACTTAGACGACGAGCCAGCGAGATTGACACGAGGCCTTTCTGCCGGGTCTGAGTGTTGACGATTGAGGAAGATAAATGATGCCGTATCCCTGACCGGGCCTATGCATCCCGAATGCCTCTAGGTGTGCCGGCCTTTCTACGAACGGCTTATCCCGAGGGGAGAGCGGCGGATGTATGTACCAGCTTCCTTCTCAACATCGACATGTCCTGAGGTAAGAGAATTGACCACTCGTTACGGCTATACCACAGATCTCTGCGGAAGCATAAATAGTAAAGTGTCTACATATTTCTGCATAAACACTGGCTTCCGTATTCAAATTATATCAGCTCTAATTAAGTAATTTCATACTGAATTAATACCAGGCAATCTAAATTCATCTTTAAATAATATTTCTCTGAGTGTGTTTCTCCCTCTGTTACTGTGACCATACTTTTTCCTTTTAATATCATTTATAATGTAAATATTGCCGGGCCACTTTTATCATGTAATGATATATAATTTTGGTAGTAAACCTGTGGCAGTTCAGATAATATAGTTGGTCTTGTGTCCAGTTGGATGCTGTGGTGCTGTTAATGATTCAGCGCAATCTGATTATTCTACTCCAAATCTTAATTACGTTATTAAAATAAAGAAAATACTTTTATCCAAAGACCTGTGTGGTTGAGAATAATCTTCATCTCTTGAAATTGTACATTAACGTGTTTTCAGGTGATGTCGCCTTACAAGGTAAGGGTTTATTTATTGCACTTTTGTATTTATTGCACTGCAGGTCTTTCAGGAATTTATTCCTGGACGAGAGTCTTTCGAAATAGAACCTGGGTTTTTCAAACAGAAGTATCACGGTTTGAATCTTAATTCCGTCATATATACAAATATCTATTTATCTTATTAACTTCGTATCACCTTAGCCCGAGGGAACGCGCGGTATAAGTACTTACGCGAGGACGCGCGGTGGGTCTATCAGACCCGGTCAGCCGTTTTTGTTAAATAATACAACCGAGGATGTCTTTTACCACATTAAATGCATTTGCTATGAAAGAATAGACACTAAATATATATTAAAAATAAATAATTACAAAAAATACTTGCAATTTATTCACATTCTTTGCAAATATAAACGGTGTGTTCACTACAGATATTTTTATCGCACTTAGCACAACAAATTGCAGATTTCCTGTATTTTTTATTTGGACAAATGTGGCATCTTTTCCTTTGGCCACATTTTTGTACCTTTCTTGGTGGCTAACTAGTCTAACTTGAAGGACAATGTTCTATCAGTTGTTCTCTCAATTTTCGAGGAAGTGATTATTACGTGCTTCGGTTTTGAACATGTTCCTTTATCAGCTCCAAAGCAAGTTTTTCAAAAATTTTCGCCAAACCTTTGCATCTTTATTTCGTCATTTATACAAATATTTATTTATCTTATTAAATAAAAATTAAAATAATAATTACACCCTTCATATGGAGAGATCGCGTGACCATTATATGAAGATATCACGTGACCCAATTCAAAATAAAATACGGCATCCGTCTTGTATCAAAATCGTGATTTTAAAGTTCTTTTTAATTCATATTTAGTGTTGTATCCGTCCTGAAACCGCTTTATTTTTGCCTAAATTCTGTACATCAATGTTCAGAAACAAAGCAATTACAATATATTTGAGTTTAAATGATCATCGAAATTGGATTATTTCTACAACGAAGCCCAATTTTCACTTATGAAAAAGGTAAACATCAAAATACGTAGAATGAGTTGTATAAGAATTGCTGTATTTCTTTAACGCAAAATTATTTAGCCCATGGAGTCTGCAATATAGCTGATATGAATGAAACATTGATCTTCCAGAGAAGCAAACGATTTTTGATGAAGTTCTGAGCATAGAGTTAAATTACTTATACCTCCATGGTTTTAAGTTTTAAATAAAATTAATTATTATAGTATTGTGATGAATTAAATGAATGGAAAAATGTTTATGACTGAAATGCTGCTTTTATTTAAAGAGCCAGCCGCTTTATAATTCGATGACTTCCTTTGAAAAAGTTCATTTCTTTTCGATGAATTAATGAGGTATTGTGATAATTTTAAAAATATTACCGAGGAATATATCGCATTTCAGAAATGTTTAAATAAAATTGCATTGAAGTTGGAAAGTGTTTCATAATCAATGCTTTATACATGATTGATCTTTCTTGTTTTAATGATCTTGTTGCATAAAAATACAAATTTTCTGATTGACCAAATTTGTCTAAGGGAGTCGTATAAAAATTTAAAAAGTGTAACTTTTTGAAAATGAATGGGAGGACTATTTCATTAACGTAGTTTTATTTCCTACCTTACTTTCAACATTTTTGCAATTTACAATTGCCTACTTTGACATGGTTTTTTAATGAATTTGTTGCATTAAAAAAATCTGATTGATCATATTTGTCTACGGGGTAAATTTAATGAGAGGGCTATTTCATTAGCGTGAAAAATTAATGAGAGGACTATTTCATTAACGTAGTCGTATTTCCTACCTTACTTTCAACATTTTTGCAGTTTACATTGCCCACTTATTTCCAACAGATAAAGAATTAAAGTGCGTTTCCATCTTTTTGGGACACACTGTATATATAATCATTAATTTTTTTTTCACAGCAGCATTATTAGTCACTTCTTGTTTGGCATTGAAATCATAGTTATTTTTTGTACATCTATCTGCATTCCTAACATATCTCATATTGTATTTCTAGTGATTTTTCCAACATTTACTCCTTATTGCTAACACTGATATTTTAATCTTTCTGATCGGCGACGGTGGATGATATTTCTTTTCATTTCAGCACGAGGTGAGTATATTGTTTTTTTTTAACATTTTTCATTCAGTTGTGGTTCAATGTCTTTCATTCGTTTTGAATTTTTTGATAATGGTACTTCTTTAAGGTCCTTGGGGCGAAAATAGCATTATTCTTCATTGTAACAAGGTTATGAAATGAAAAGAACTTTAAAAGAAAAGGAGGGCAGTTTTTTTTCTTATGGATTATTGTTTGAGCCTCCCCCGATTTTTTCTTAACGACTTGCTTATCATTGATTTCTTAATACAGTATACAACAATTTTACAATAAAAAGCTAATTGAAAGTTACCTTGATATTAATGCATATACAAAGCTCAATCAATCTAAAACAGAAATTGAAAATCGTATCAAGGCTAAATATAAAATTTTAAGTTACAACCTGAATACCATAAAATTCCCATATATAACTCTTATACCTAAACTTCATAAAACACCCATAAAATTTAGACCAGTTACTAATGGTTTTGAAACATACTTAACTTTTGCAAACGTAAGATTATTAAAACTTCTAAAAAATATATTGAAAAAAAAAAAAATTCTGGTGTATTTTTCATTAACAATAGTAGTGAAGTAATTGAGAAACTTAAAGACATATCTGACGATTTACAGAATAGAAGTTGTGATTTCAACGACCTTTTTTGCAATATAGATATAAATGATCTGTTCAGCATATTGACGGAGATGTATGAAAAATATGAGATGCAAAACCTCATTAAAAACATATATACAAATGCCTAATCGAAATGGTCTTGTTTGAAACCGTGCTTTATGATGGAACTGAATTCGACAAACAGCGTAATGGCATTCCGATGGGGGGTGCATGTTCCTCTATTCTGGCTGATATTTACTTGAACAAATACGAGGAGGGAACACATATTTTAAATGAGATTGTATACATACGTTATGTGGATGACATATTATATGCATGCCACGATGACCGGGATCACTTAGATTTTACTTTTTTACCTTCAAATTTGACATTAACAGAAACTTCCCGTAACATTGATAATAGTATTAATATTTTGGATTTGACATTATATAAACTTTGTAATGGTAAAGTTGGTTTTAAATTATATTATAAAAGAAAAGCATTTAATTTAAAAATAAATTACATAATTAATTGTCATTCTTGTCTGCATCGAAATGTTTTCAGGGACATTATTATAAATTCTTTAACAAGAAACAAACGTTTAAATAGCAGTGCTGAAAATCGTTATATAAGTGATCTGGGCTATCTGAAGGAAGCAATCGAAATGGGTTACCCTCTACGTTTGCTCAGTGACATTTTATGTAAAATTTACGGCATAACCGTAACAGAGTGCTACGACTTGTATTTGAATGGGAAAGCACTTTCAGTCTGTGATGGAAATGGACAGCAGCTGCATTACGGAGGTCAGGGTTAACTGTCTGAAAGAAATCTTTTTGTACAAAGTAAGAGTCTTTTGCTTTTCGGTGAGATGTATGCATGGCTTGTTTTTCTTGGTATATTGGTATTGGATGTAAGTTATTTTCATAGTATTTAGTGTTTCTGTTTGTATGTGGTAATGCTCGTTGTTATTGTATAGGTGTAGGGACTGTATAGGTTTTTCAAATCTTTTCTTTTTTACATTTATAGTTTAAGTATATGCACTTGGTTGGCGACATTGTATACGCTTCCGGGAGTGTCGTCATCACATAAAGCTGGCTAAACCGGGAAGTGGGGGTCACAATCGCCCCGGCGAAATTTTGATACAATGTCATTCTTCATTTTCCTTTTCTATTTATTATGTAGTATAGAAATGCACTTGTTTGAGCAGCTTAGCGCCTTTGGATATATTTTCAGTAAATTGTTTTAGATGAGATAAAAGTTATATTGATATGTATATATATATATATATATATATATAATTATCTAATACAGTTAGTTTCTAATTATAATCATCCAACCCAATATGATCAAACTATTTCTTATATGCAAATAATGGTATTAAATAATCCAAATTCGGAGCAAGAGCAGTGAACGAAGTACGTTTCTATGCGAAATTCTACAATTTAGAATTTGATTACTTCGGTGTTTATAGACCCAAAACAGTTTGCTATATCTCTAAAGTATACTATTTATATATATACACTCATTGTCATACAAATTTGCGCATCAAGAAGTATTTGTGGGATCGTAACGAAACTTGGCATGAAGGTACGTGCCAGGGAGATATGCAAATGATTAAAAATGCAGCGTGATTGTGCAATGCTTAATGCCACCAGAGGGCTTGATCTGTGTTCCCCATGGCGCAGAAAAAGGGTACGCAGAGGCTTTTTGCCTGTACTTAATCTGTTGCAGAGGGACGCTTTATCATTAGGGATGCCGTTACGCCGCCATCGAAGACAGTATGATCAACTATCAGAGTTCGAGTTCTAATCATCCAGATGATGAAACCTGGATGGGCAGCTCGGCCAGTAGCAAGCCATCTATGCCATTCTGACTTTACTGTGAGGAGGTGTTGGGACAACTGGATAAAAGCGAGGTCGCATACACGGCAGCTAGGTTCAAGACGCCCTCGGTAGACCAATAGCCGAGATTACCGTCATATCACCCGACACGCAAACACAGTGCCAATTGCATCATTGTTCGTCATCTGGACACAGGCAACACTCTTTACTACGGGCCCGTGTGCTTGCCCATATCATCGCGAGGCGCCTGGCTGAAGGGCATTTGGTATCCCAGCGCCCATTACGTGTGCGTCCAGTGACACCCATTCACCGTCACCTCCGTTTGGAGTGGTTTCGTGCTCGACGGGATTGAACAGCAACCGAGTGGAACAAGGTCGTCTTCAGAGACGAATCGAGATTCAATTTGGGCAGTGATGACAACCGTGTACATGTGTGGAGGCCCCGTGGTGATCGCCTCAATCCTGCCTTCGCTTTACAGCGACACCAGCTCCCACAGCTGGTGTGATGGTATAGGGTGTCATCGCATACGACACTCGGTCACCTCTAATATTGATCCACGGAACTATGACAGCCCAGTGGTACGTTCATGACATCTTTCAGCTACAGGTTGCTGTTGTTGAGATCGAGACCTTCCGACCTACCAGAAAGGTGTAAGGTAACTGTTTGGACGGCCGGAAAGTGCCACCCAATTTAGACCGGAACCCATTGGGGGAGGCATCCATAGTGACCTTCCCCTCCTTCCCCTACCACCAATCTCTCGGAAGGACTTACCTATCCACATCTTTAACGTGATCATACTCCGCGTGAACACATCGGCAGTTTTGGCAGGGGCGGGAATCGAACCCGGGCCTACCGAGTGCAATTCCCTCGCGCTAACTACTGAGCTACTGCCCCCTTTTTAGCCACATGTGTTGCAACTTATGGCAGGACGCTCAGGAGGCATTTTTCAACAGAACACTGCTCGGCTATACACAGCAATGGTGTCACAGGAATGTCTCCACCACATTACCACCCTTCCCTGGCCTGCCCAATCCCCAGATTTGTCACCGAACGAGCATGTCTGGGATCACTTGGGACGGCAAGTTGTACAGTCTACGAGTTTTATTTAACTAGAGACATACTTACAACAACTGTGGAATGAGATGACGCAGGACACCATGCGGGACCTGTAAGCTTCAATGCTCGCCCGTATCGTATCATGTATTCACGCTATAGGTGGCCTAGCAGAGTATTAGAACCTCCGTTCATTTATAGTTTTTCCTGTAATAAATGATCATTTTGCTTTGATTTTGTATCACTTACTTAAATCAACGTTACACTCATGTCATGTCGCAATTCTGCGCCATGAGCCTTTCTTATTTTTCTGCGAGAGAAACATCCTTCTCTCCGTTCGTGCCTGTGCTGTGTTTTTCGCTAACACTTGTTTCCATTGAAATTGCATTGAAAAGCGCATTTGGTCGTGAATTCGTTGGAATGTCTGGACTTAGTGTCTGGCCGGGATGCGTGACGTGAGCTCACTTGTTACTAGGAGAAGCGCGCCTGTCCAATCAGGAAGAGGCGAAAAGCGAAGGAGAACCTTTTTGCGTGGGCTCGAGCGACCCATACTTTTTCTCTTCGAGCTGGAAAATTCCGACTGAAAGGTCGCATCGAAAGTTTTGTCTAGAAAAGAGACAAAAGGCGTTTAGCCGAAATGGCTAACTGGCGGAGATGGGCATTTTGGTTCTAAAGGAAACCGCCCCTGCATTTCTGGAGATGATTGAAGAAGATCCTGGATACTTACATTAATTATTCTGTACATTTTCTAAAATATATTTTTTCCATTTCAGGAATCTATTCGACATCGACGCCGAGCTTTGAAGTAGCTATTCAAATTCGTTCGGAGTGTAAAATCGACTGATGGCTAATACTTAAAGTTTTGGACTCTTTATCCCTCCTCGTGTCCTTTTGAGAACTTTGTTCTACTTAAAATCGTGCACATCTGATGAGAGGTATTTTCTGAAAAGCGTGAAATGTATAATAGCCAGGTAACATTTTCTTTACGGGAATTTTAATGCCGTACAGCACCGGCATATTGACGAATGATTTCTAATATTGACAGGCTCATGTCAAAATGTATTTATTGATAACTTAAAATCTAAATTAAATCATATGATTATTGAAGTGAATTATTGTATGCTATATAAATTTTGAACAGAGCAGAAAGGCAGATTGTGTTATTTTAAATGAAGCTCTGAATTTGAAATTGATTTTTAAAGTAAAATACTTAAGTGTGATTTAAATAAATAATATTTTGATTTTTACTTTGCTTCTGATTTATTTGAAATGCCTTTAATTCCTCTGCTATTCACTGCATGTCATCTAACAAACAATTCTGTTAGACTGAGAAAGTTTCTTGCTTGGGTAAATTTAGAATGGTTGATTAAATTGCTAAAATTCCACTATACGGCTTCACCGGCTCTTGAGTTGTCTGGTGCGCCTTTGCTTTTGTGAGCTGGCAAACCGCGCCATGACAAATTGGTGCTCGTGTTTTTTTTCTCAGAGTACATCAGTGTTAGCAAATTTAAATTTTGTTGAAGGCATATCAAACTATAAAATATTGATTTGTGTTATTTAAGTATTGCAGAGTAAAATGTTCGAAGTAAGTTAAAAAGTTCTTTTGTGGTGCAAAATAATTGAGTTTAATGGGCATGAAAATTTTTTTTGTTTATGTGTCATATAGTAAAAAAATAAGTGCAAAAGCACATAAGCCCAGAAGCACCAACAGTATTATTTGCATGATTGAATTTGCATTTTACATATTGAAATTGTGTTACATATATATTTTTGAGGTATTTGACATACATAAATACACAAAGTTCTATATAATATATGATGTATGAGTAAATTGAAATTTCCAAATACACACACATTAAAAGGTAAATACATGAAGTGCATACATTTATTTTGAAAAGTGAATACAAAAGTTCTGTGCACATGCAAAAGTGATTCGAAGTTCATGATAATGAACAAAAAGTGAAAAAAGTTACACGTAGTGTTTTTTCGGTGCTCTGCCTATACATAAATAAGTGATTTAAGCGAAAGTGAAATCAATTTTCCACAATAAACTGTGCTTCGTGATAAATTAGAATCTGTGTCGGTGAAAAACCTTGTGCTAAAATGCCTAAATCTAGAAATACGAGAGCAAGCAGGAGTAGAGACTCCTCTACACAACGGAATTCATCTAACCGTATTCCTTCGGTGTCTCCACCACGACTTTCTCCAAATTCTGGCAGATCAGCTTCCGCTGTTAGAGACTCTAACAAAATGAAAATCGGAGTTGGTTCTCAGTTTCTTGGATCCATTCCGGGTTTTGCTGGCAATGCAAATGAATCTTTCCAGGTCTTTTTGGAAAAGTTTTTATTAGTGGCTGAACACGCCGAATGGACAAATAGAGACAAAATTTTCGTTCTAAAGTTGAAATTGTCTGGTAGGGCAGAAAGACTGATAAAATCAATTCCAAAATTAAATCAAAGCACGAATTTTACTGAAGTTGTTAACGCACTCAAGGACAATTTTACAAAAAAAGAAAATATTGCCAAGAACGTTGCCGCACTAGTAAATTGCAAGCAAATGACAAATGAGAGTGTACGCGACTATGCGAATCGCATAGAAGCTGAATCCTATGTAGCTTTCCCACAAGATACTGGGTCGGACAATGAAGATTCCCTGAGAACTGCTATTTTGATCAACTCATTTAAAAAGGGGTTGAAAATCATTATTCGAAAAGCTGTGTTATCTGCAAACCCACAGTCATTTGAAGCTGCTAAAGAGATAGCAATATTGGAAGAAGTGCAAAATGAAGTGCTGGAAGAAATGACAGAAGACATAAATGCTGTGAGAATTGAAAATGACCCTAAACATGAAATTGAAGAGCTGAAGAAAGAATTGAATTCTAAGAAGAAAGAATTTGAGAAGTTAAGAAAAAAATTCAGTGAGAACTCAGAGAAAAGAAAGAAAAGACTGAATGAAATAAGAGAAGATCTGGAAAAGAGCAATTCCAGTTTTGAAGAATCTTTTATGGATACGCCCTCTACAAGCAGATACAATGAAAATGAATTGGAAGAGGAAGATTGGGAAGATATTCCAGAAAGAAAGAAACATAAACCATCAACATCTTTCAGAACTTCTACACCATCCAAGAGATCTGAAAATAGAAACCGTTTCAGTCAAAGAAGAACTCCGGTTGCCTCACAGGAAGAAGAGTGGTATGTTAAAAGTCCATATCAAAATTATTCTCCAAGAAAGAACTCTCTAGCTTTTAGAAGACCTTTTCGTAACAGTTCATATAGAAATTCAAATTTCCAGAGAAGAAATTTTTCAAATTTTAGAAATTCTTTTGACAATTATAAATTTCAAAACTTCAATAATTTTGGATATAGAAGAAATAACAGATATTTTAATAATAGATTTGGTAATAGAAGACAATTTAGAGGACAGAATTTCAGAACAAACTTTCAATCTCCACTATTTAATAGACAAAATTCTGAAGTTAGTTACATGACAGAAATCGAGGCTCCTTGCCAAAACAATTTTCCTATTATTCAAGTTTTTGTTGAAGATGTCAAACTAAATGCATTAATCGACACTGGAAGTTCTATAAACATTATCTACAGTGATGCTTTACACAAAATCAACCCGAGAAAAGTACAATTAAAACATACATCCACTATTCTGAGAGGAATTGGAAATCAAAATATTTTGGTTGAGAGAAAAGCTTCTTTTCCCATTATTATTGGAAATGAAAGAGATATGATTGAATGCTGCATTTTAAATACACCTGCCCCAGGAAGGTACAACATGATTTTAGGAAGTACATTTTTACATGAGAAACAAGTGACAATTACTTATAGACATAAACGTGTGAATTTTTTATACTGTAGTATTCCCTTTACTGAATTTACCGAATCACAAAGTTTTTCTGTGATTTCTGATGATGTACAATTTAAACCAGTCGAGAGTTATGCAATAAGCCATGATTTTGACAGAAGAAATTACAATTTTACAAATGATGTGGATTATAGATCCAAAGACACAAATTTTTCAAGAAATTTTAGAGGATATGAAAATAGGTGTAATAATGGATATTTATTTGAACAAAACAAGTTTCACAATGAATTTAGAGATGTTGATTTTAGAGATTTTAATGCAAATGGAAATGAAAGGTCAAATATTGAATGTGAAAATGATTTATATGAAAGACAGATGAATGACAATGTACATACAGACAGATTTTTGACAAAAGACAATACCAGTGACAATGAAATATTTCAGACAGATTGTGATAAACATGATGAAGGAAGTTCACAACAAAACCAGGCAATAGGGATTGCCAAAGCGTTCAACAAATGTGTTTTGAAACCTTTTACTGAGTCTTTTATTAAATTAAAAAGAAATTACAAAATTAAGAAAGACACGACAATTTTACTTGAACCTATCAATAGTAAAGAATTTTCTGCAAACAAAATTTTCGTAGCCAGAAGCATTCATAAAATTCCTGAAAATGACTTTTTGTATGCAAAAGTTGCAAATCCATCTGAGAAAATTGTTTATATAAACAAAGATATGAAATTGGGAACTTTCGAAAACATCCATGAATCTGATATTGACATAAATAATAGAGTTGACATTGAAAACTGTATTGAAGAAAACGAAACATTTGATGCATGGGGAGGAGATTTTGATTTGAAACATATGAACTATGCTCAGAAAACTCTACTTTTGAAATTATTAAGTAAATATAAACATGTTTTTGCTAAAAATATGAAAGAATTGTCTGGATGTGACACTATTTTGCACGAAATTAATCTTGAGTCTGACATACCTGTTAGGCAGAAGCCATACCGCATTCCACACAATTTACAGAAAGAACTTTCACGCCAGGTCAACGAATTGTTAGATGCCAAAATAATCCAAAGAAGTACTTCTCCTTACAATACTCCGGTGTTGTTTGTTAAGAAATCTGATGGAAGTTATAGGTTAGTAGCCGATTTCCGAAAGTTAAATAAAATTACGATTGTAGAAAACTATCCGATTCCGAATATATCGGAATTAATCGATAATTTGTCTGGAGCCTTGTATTTTTCGACTCTGGATCTAAACAGTGGATTTTACCAATTGTGTTTACATCCTAATGATTATCCAAAGACTTCTTTTTCAACACCTGACTGACACTTTGAATGGACCAGAACTCCTTTTGGTCTTAAGAATGCGCCTGCATCCTTTCAGAGACTGATGTCTCTGGTGCTGGCTGGCATATCTGGAATTTATATAGACGACATCATTGTTGCTTCAAGAACATTCGAAGAACATTTGAAAAAACTAGAAGAAATTTTTGTAAGATTAGGTAAACATGGTCTTAAATTGAAACCAAGCAAATGCTATTTTTTCAGAAAAACAATTAAGTATCTTGGATTTTTGGTATCAAATGGAAAAGTACAACCTGATACTCATAATTTGGAAGTTGTAGAAAAATTCAAAATTTCTAAATCAATTAAGAATGTGAGACAATTTCTTGGACTCACTGGATTCTATAGAAAATTCATAAAAGATTATTCTGAACTTACCCTTCCACTAACAGAATTATTGAAGACTAAGAATAATGAAAGTAAAAAGAAATTTATTTGGACTAATGAAGCTCAAAAATCTTTTGAAATTTTAAAAGGAAAACTTTTGTCAAAACCAATTTTGACCCTTCCAGATTTTAGAAAACCATTTATTTTACATACTGATGCTTCAAATCACTCTTTAGGCTGCTATTTGTCCCAAGAAGATGAAAATAAAATTTTGCATCCAATATCTTATGCTAGTCGTAAACTTAATGAAGCTGAATGTAAATATAGTGTTGTCGAAAGAGAAGCATTAGCCGTTGTATGGGCTACTAACTATTATAAACACTATTTAATTGGAAAACCTCTCACAATTTTTTGTGACCAGATATCCCTTTCATTCATATTTAAACTAAAAGACCCTACATCTAGATTGGCTAGATGGATCGCATCTTTATCACAATTTGATTATCAAATAGTACATAAACCAGGAAAAGCAAATGTGGTTGCTGATTATATGTCGAGAAATGTAGATGAATGTACAAATACTATTGACAATATTCCACAAAGATTTGTGTCACAATATAAAGTTATAAATCAGAATGTTAATCAGAATTTTCCAAGTGTAAATCCAAATTCTAATAGTAGCAATAGAAGAGAATCAGAAGTCAATTTGAATCCTGCCAATACAAATGAAGTAAATGAAATTTGTGCTGTTAATAATAATGAAAGTGAAATGCAAAATGAAAATAACATACAAAGTGGTCAATTGGAACAAACATTTACTTGTCCTACCTTGCTCATAAGAATTAAGAATGCTCAAAAATCTGACCCAAGATGCAATAAAATCATAGATCTCTTAGATAAAAACATAAAACCTTACCCACAAACTTTGGTATTTTTTAGAAAAGATGATATCTTGTGGTGTACTCATAGACACCCTAAGCGTAGACACCAAGAACAAGAAAGAGTTGTTGTTCCGCAGGAACTTGTGTCTGAAATTTTATGGCTGCATCATGATTGCCCTACTTACGCACATTGTGGATTTAGAAGAACTTTAGCTTCTGTAAGTAGAAAATATTTTTGGCAGGGAATGTATTCCCAAACACAAAATTATGTAGCCTCATGTGAAATTTGTGTGGTAAATCGTGGTTTTAGAAATAACAAAGCGCCCATACAAAAATTTTCAAGATCCACATATCCATTTGAGCGAATCGCCATGGATTGTGTCGGACCATTACCTATATCAAGATCTGGAAATAAATTCATACTTGTCATAACTGATTATTTTACAAGATGGCCTGAAGCATATCCTTTACATTCAATTAAAACTGAAGATATTTTGAATTGCTTAGAGCACTACATGGCTCAGCATGGTATACCTAAATTCATCGTCTCGGATCAAGGGACGAATTTTGTTTCTAGAACAGCAAGATGTTTTTATAAGAAATTAGGAATAATAAAGAATACTACTACTGCCTACATGCCATCTGTAGACGGTTGTGTTGAAAGATTAAATGGTACTTTGATCAGATCCTTGAAAAATATTGCATATAACGATAAAGATAACTGGGACAAATTGATCCATTTTGCTTTATTAGCACATAGAAATGCCATACATGCTTCTACGGGTGAATCACCTGCTTATTTACTCTATGGTAGAGATTTAACAGTTCCAAATACTTTGATTGCTGGATTTAAACCTCCGACATATGAATCAACATATGATTATGGGGAAGACATGAGATTCCGACTTAAAAGAACATATGATGTAGTAAAAAGTAACTTAGAAAAAGCTGAAAATTCACAAATTTTACAACAGCATAAGAAAGCAAAGATGCCCAATATTAAAATTGGTGATTTAGTGTATCTTTACACTCCCTTTTTGTCTCAAGGCCAGTCAAGAAAACTGAGCTCTTTTAATAAAGGCCCTTTTAAAGTGATAAAACAAACTTCTGCTGTCAATTTTTTAATAAAACATGTAATGAATCCCAAAAATGAACAACTGGTTCATGTGAACAGATTGACTCTTTTACCTCCAAGAAGAGAGGAATTGCAAAGATTTTCAAAACAAACTACTGAAAGTCAAAAATTGAACTCTAAGTCAAATAAACTTACTCCTGTGATCACCGCTGAGAAAGACTCTGTGAAACTAAAATCTTGTTTATCAAGAAATTCAGAAAAATCTTAAAACAAAAAGACTGTGAAAAGAGTAAGATTTAATTTGCCAAATAAAAGGGTAAACGAAAATACTGTTCATACTAGATCAAACTTTCATGCTAATAAAAGTCAACAATATGCACATAGAAATAATTCAAATAACTTTGATAATAGAGGAAATGGAAGAATCATTTACAACAATAACTTTAGAAATAATTATATACCACACCAAAATCAGTATTATATGACAAACAGAAATACACGTACACCTTATAATCTGAGGAATCAAAGATTTGCACAATATTAAATTTTAGTTGAGTTCACAATTTTTCAGAAATTAAATTTTGCAAGAAAGATTTCATTTTTAGTTAAAGTTTATACTTGTTTAAGTTTTTATATTTCAATATTGTCTTTTAAAATAGAATTTATGAAAAAATTGTTGTGATTTTAAAATTTATTGGAAATCTTGCATTTAAGTTAAAAAAGTAAATAAGAAAAAGTAATTGATTTGTGAACTATAATTTATGAATGTTTATATTGTAATTTAAATAATAAGTAAATTTGTTAATTGACTCTCCTTGGACTTTAAAATTTTTCGAGAGTCTTGTTTTGATTGACTTTGATTATACTGATGTGTTTTATTGAAAAAAAAAAAAAATGTTTGATTATTTTGTTAAGTTCTTGAATGAAAGTAATTAAAATGGTGGTGGTAAATTGAATTGTTCCCCTAAGAAAAGGGAGGAAATTTTGAATTTTGGAAAAAGGTAAATGATTTTGATAAAATAAAATTGAAATTAAAATTGAAATTAATATAAAGTAAATATAAAGAATTTAAGTAATTTGAAAGTGAAAATGAAAGGTTTGAATTTGAAAATTTTTGAAAATTTAATGAAATTTTTTTTTGAAGATCAAAAGTAAATGATCTCTTGTGAAAAATGTTTTTGAAACTTTGTTGCTGAGAGAGGTGAAATTTTTGGCTGATGTTTTGTTGAAATTCTGTTCTCTTGAAATTCCATTTCACATTGTTGTTTTTTTTTGACCAGCAGTTTTCAAACATCTACACACATTTCAGTGAGTCATCATATTTCTATGCTGCAAACCTTTTTCTGAAAGCTGGCTGGTGGACGCAAACATGGACATATTTACATTGGATCACAGACGAAGAAGCAGCTTAGCAAATTAAAAGTTCCGAACTTTTGTGGCAGGACTGGAGTCCTGGACGACAACTTGCTCCGAGCCTACCTAGGACGGTTGTGATTGGCCAGGTGGGAAACTGGTGAAGCTATGAGGATGATGATGATGAAGAAGATGATGATGATGGGATCAGCGCAAGCTGTCCAAAAATTTTGATGATATCCGTTGCTTCTGAGGCGTGTCCTGGCGTCCTGTTTCTGCTGCAATCGCTTCCTGCACGCGAGTATTTTTTTTCTCTTTACACCTCCCTTTTTCTAATTTGGCAACTCGTTAGTCCCCGCTGAGTTTGCTCTTTAGATGTGTTCCTGCTCTTTTACACAACTGACGTGAATTTCAGGAGAAATTTTTCTCCTTCTCTCTCTCTCAGTAGACAAATATATTTAAATGTAAATTTTTCTTTTGTGACATGAAATAGTCACTTGTTGAAATAATTTCAGAGTGAAAGTTGTTAAAAGTAAAGTAAATTGAAATTTTAAGATAAATTAAATAATGTAAATATAAATGAATAATTTAAAGTAATTTATGAAAGTTGAGTCAGAATGAGAAAATTCTGAATTGTCTTGATGACAAAAAGAAGTTGAATTAAAGTTAATGTTAAATTTGTTGAATAAATGATGAAAAGTTGAAATGTTGAAAAATTGAAGAAAATGTAATTTAAAGTTAATATGTTGAATTTGAAAGTAATTTAAAGTGAAAGTTAAGATTAAATGAAAGTTTTTGAAATGGAAAATTGAATTAAGAAAATTAAAAATTGAAAGTGACTTTGTTCTCAAAGAATGAGACAAATTTTGAATGAGTAAAAAAATCTCATTACCTGAATATGACAATTTAATTTAAAAATTAATTTTCAAAATAATTAATCCTTTAAGAATTTTTGTGTCACTCGTGTGTTTTGAAAGTGACAAATGTTTGAAATTTTGAAATTTTTTTAATTGTTTATATTGTTAAGTTTGTAAATTCATATTATATCATATTTTATTTTTCATATCACCTGGTTGATCTCAATGTGGTTGATTGAGATATTGTGTGTCAGGCAAATTGCCTTGACAAATTTTTCAGATTTAAGTGTAATTTAAATGTGAATTTTTGTAAAGGTTCCTTTAAGATGTGGTGACGCCTTGTCATCCTTTTGGTTTTCTTTTGATCTTTACCTGTGGCTTGGCCAGTCATTCAGATCTACAGTGTTGTTGCTTTTGAGAGAGGTGAACGATCGCACTTTTCTCGCCCAAAATTTTGTTTTAAATTATTTTACACTTACAGGTTCCTAAAACTCTTTGTAAATTTTTGTGTTTTTGTGTTTTTAAGTGAGAGAAAAATTTTCCTCACTGTGTTCGGAAAATTTTTGCCTCCCAGAAGGGGAGAGCTGTCATGTCGCAATTCTGCGCCATGAGCCTTTCTTATTTTTCTGCGAGAGAAACATCCTTCTCTCCGTTCGTGCCTGTGCTGTGTTTTTCGCTAACACTTGTTTCCATTGAAATTGCATTGAAAAGCGCATTTGGTCGTGAATTCGTTGGAATGTCTGGACTTAGTGTCTGGCCGGGATGCGTGACGTCAGCTCACTTGTTACTAGGAGAAGCGCGCCTGTCCAATCAGGAAGAGGCGAAAAGCGAAGGAGAACCTTTTTGCGTGGGCTCGAGCGACCCATACTTTTTCTCTTCGAGCTGGAAAATTCCGACTGAAAGGTCGCATCGAAAGTTTTGTCTAGAAAAGAGACAAAAGGCGTTTAGCCGAAATGGCTAACTGGCGGAGATGGGCATTTTGGTTCTAAAGGAAACCGCCCCTGCATTTCTGGAGATGATTGAAGAAGATCCTGGATACTTACATTAATTATTCTGTACATTTTCTAAAATATATTTTTTCCATTCCAGGAATCTATTCGACATCGACGCCGAGCTTTGAAGTAGCTATTCAAATTCGTTCGGAGTGTAAAATCGACTGATGGCTAATACGTAAAGTTTTGGACTCTTTATCCCTCCTCGTGTCCTTTTGAGAACTTTGTTCTACTTAAAATCGTGCACATCTGATGAGAGGTATTTTCTGAAAAGCGTGAAATGTATAATAGCCAGGTAACATTTTCTTTACGGGAATTTTAATGCCGTACAGCACCGGCATATTGACGAATGATTTCTAATATTGACAGGCTCATGTCAAAATGTATTTATTGATAACTTAAAATCTAAATTAAATCATATGATTATTGAAGTGAATTATTGTATGCTATATAAATTTTGAACAGAGCAGAAAGGCAGATTGTGTTATTTTAAATGAAGCTCTGAATTTGAAATTGATTTTTAAAGTAAAATACTTAAGTGTGATTTAAATAAATAATATTTTGATTTTTACTTTGCTTCTGATTTATTTGAAATGCCTTTAATTCCTCTGCTATTCACTGCATGTCATCTAACAAACAATTCTGTTAGACTGAGAAAGTTTCTTGCTTGGGTAAATTTAGAATGGTTGATTAAATTGCTAAAATTCCACTATACGGCTTCACCGGCTCTTGAGTTGTCTGGTGCGCCTTTGCTTTTGTGAGCTGGCAAACCGCGCCATGACACTCATATATTTAAAATTTCGTTCGATTCGGACGCGCGTTTCGTTCGATTTCTTAGTGCGCAAATTTTATGGTAATGATACATATAATACTTTTTACCAAAAAATTTGTGGACACTATTGCACTATTGTTTAGTTGTTTTCACGAGCCATTCTGGAGGGAGTTATTAGAAAATTTATTCTTAACCACAGGAAGCGCGCTATCTTTGAAAATAATCAAGTAAGTCATACAAACATTGTTAAACTTATTGTAATTGCTTTCAAGCATAAGCGTATTAACTTTAGCAAGCTCTAAGAATAAGAAAGGCCTAGTCTGTGGAATTTTTCCCCCCAAAATTGAAATTTATTTACCTATAGGGAAGTAAGTTAATGTATTAGACACATTATTTTTTATTTGTAATTATATTAATTTTGTGATAATTAAAATAAAGATTTCAATTTTGTTTCTACATATGTGATATTTAACTTTATAGATAAATAATAGCAAAAATTATATATATGGATTGATTGCCTTGCTTCACATTTCTTTAGATACAGATGAATATAATATTTCGATGAAGAAGGGCAGTAAAATATTTACTGACAGCCATTGTTGTTCTGGTGATTTCAAACGACAATCAAAGTTAGAGCAGCTGTTAAGCATCTTCAATTTTAATTCCTACTCGTCTTGCAATGTACCTAATCGATAAATCTAAGATTTTGCTGTGGAAGAGGCATGCGGAACTTTTTTTAAGAATGCTAACAAAAATTTCGATGACAAATTACATAATGGCAATTGAAACCCTTCAACTTTGTTTCCGATTTAACCCAGGGATTGCGTCAATTAATGTATTCCGAAACACATCTATTTCAGTTTATTTCAACCTCACTGAAGTTAATCAGCCTACAAATCCATAGTATAATATCAAATACATGTTTTACTATATTACATCCATGTTACAGAGAAAGAGGGATATAACAGCTTCATTAACTATGCTTTGCTAAATTCATTATATAATAACTTCCTCAATATCTTGCGTATATTATAATGCATTGCATCTCTCTATCACTTTGGTGGTTGAATTAACTGCGCTATTTAATGAGCGCATGCTGTTAACGTTGTACCTCAAAGATTCATGAGTCATTCCGTTAATAACCGCACATCTCTTATGATATACTAGAGCCCTTTAGGTCCTCGGAACACAGTTAATGACAGTCAAATGATTTATTCGACAGTTTAAATTGCTGCTATTCCACTACCAATGTTCTAGCATATATACAAGGATGTATAGAAATGGAATGCATGTGCACAGACATACAGATACAAAGGAAATTGAAAAAAATTGGGTTTTTTTTGTTTATTAAAATTTATGTTATAATTAACTTCTAAAAAAACTTAAAATATGATGTGGGCAGTTTATGCAATCCGTGCAGAATCAAGTTCATATTTTGATCGTTTATATATCATAAGTTGACTTTAAGTGCACAAAATGAGACATAAACTGTATGCTTATTTCATTTGTAGTTGAAATTGCAAATTAAAATCATTTTTTTTATGTTGAATGTCTTGCACATTTTATAATAACACCAAGCTACTCAATACAAAAAACTTAACTGCCTGGATAGCAGTTTATCCCAGCATAATGCATATTATTCTATATTCTTTCATCCAAATATAAGCATGATATTCACATTTAAGCAAAACATTTAAATATTATTTTTGATTGGAGAGTCGTTATAAAACAACTTTCTGGATAAAAGTTGTCAAACGATAAATTTCATTGGAAAAATAAAAAAATAAAGTTACATAAGAAGGAATTGATATTTTGCAGAGTTGAGACATTACAATTCATGATAACAAAATTTGAAGGCCCTACTTCAAAGACTTTATCATTGACGGAATTTTAATTCTGAGCATTATGTTGTTCAGAAATGAAAGTTTTAAAATCGTTAATTTAATGTTTAAAAATGAAAAAATAAAGTGACTACAAAAATAATAGAAGCTCTTTAGAGACAAGACTGACATCTCACAATGACAAATGTTGAAGACCGTATCTGAAAAATATATATTTTATTTTTAATTTTTATTTTGAGCAATAAGTCATTTTTATCGGAAAACCGGGATTTTTTGGGAATGCTTACAACAACGTTAGAAATTTATATTTAAAATTTAAAATTTCTGTCGATAAAACTGGAGATTTTAGAAGTATATATTTTTATTCCTACTTTGAACGTCGGCAGCTGTATCAATTTCGGAATTCCGCAAGTTCTTAGAATCAATAAAGAAAAGGCTATATCGTTCTTTGGTCTCTTCGTGTTTTTCAGGATTTTTAAAAATCTGTTTAAAAAAAGTTTCGACTTTATAAAAAAACGGCTTCTAGAGGCCGGTTGAAATTTATCTGTCTATCGTTAAAAGAAAGAGGTTCTAACTTTATTTTTCAATGAGAAGATAGATTTTTCGCACATCCCTCTTTTTAGTCCCAAAATGAGGGTTTTTTTACAAATATTTATAAATCTATCAAATTTTTCGAATTTTCGGCCCCTCTTCGGTTCGATAATTACGCTTAAAAAATATGTTCTTCTAGGCCGTATAAGGACTTTGAAATTCCGTTTATATCCATACTTTGTTGTTATTGCTAAGTCTCTTGACTTAGAAAATATTAGGTCCTTAGTATGGCCGCTCCTTAGCCTGATCAATTCTGTCTGAATGGATATAGGGCAATCATGTTGGTGCGATAAGCCATGTCTCTTAGCCGAGTACCAGTGATGGCATGGAGGAGTACTATAACAATTCCTAGATCTAATCAAGGTTTGTTTTCCAGAATCAGTGAGAAAATTGTTCGAAGGTGAGTTCAGATGGTAAGCCTCAATGACTAAGGAGTTGACATCCTCGTTATAAACGTGGCGTACCAAAAAGTTAAAACTTGAAGCTGGGATTTTAGATTATTAAATTCTACTAATTAATATGGCCGTAATTATCGTATTCGTGGAACATTATTATACATTGCGTTGTGTGCCGCTATAGCCCTCCAATTTTATCTTTAGCGCGAGTTCTGTAAAATAATATTAATTAACAAACTACTAAATATTAATTGCACTATTTTAACTTTAAAATCAAAATATTTATTAACAACATGGATCAACTAATAACTCAATTACAACAATGATTACCATTATATGTACCGGAGTGAGAAAGTGTGAAACTATTAAAATGTAGTTATTAAAAGGGTTCAATATGACCTGCGTACGATAGAAGTGGAGCACATATCTTCTGGTTGTCGTTATATATTAATACACAGATAGCACAGTCGTACTTGTTCCATGAGTGTAAGCCGTACAATACCAACTCGCAGTGTGGTATGTCGTCTCGTACGGTAGTCGCTCACTGCACACTTAACACTTTTCGTACTCTGGCTTCACTGCCATTCTTGTACTCCCCCATCTCTGTCACTTCGACTTACAAGCTCTCCAACTACGACTGCTGATATTCTATTTTACTTCATCTCTGCTATTCGATGTCTTATTTTTTCTCTCCTAGAAGTTGTGTAATATCCTCTCTTGGTTGCCACCTCTTTTTGCTTGAGGTCTGACATGCCTGTTGGGCCTTGATTAGCCGACATTGGGCACTGCGCACAGACATCTTCCATAATTGGTTATTGCTTTTACCCACTCTCGTAGCCTCAATTTATCCTTAGAGTCCTTCGACCCACCTGTCTTGATGCCCCTAAATTTATGGTTTCATCTTACATCTCGATCAGGGTGTTATAAAAACTGGCGTCGTTTCGTCTGAAGCATTGTTGGCTATTGCAGCCTGCCATAAATATTGAACATAAAACTGTCTCACTTAAAACTGGTGTGATATATTTCTGGTCCCATAACAACAATTACCATTGTGAGAAGAAATTCCTTGGATTGTAATATTTCTAAAATTCTTCATCTTATATAACAAGGTGATGATGTACCGGCTCGTCTTGTCAGTGATTTCTGTCCAGTTCTTAAGACGTTGAATCAAACTGTTACTGTATGTTAGAAAGCAGACAGTATCATAGTCAGTGGATTCCACATATTTTAAGATCTCTTTGATGGACAGATATTTAGAGCAGACATCCGAGCAATGGTCAGGGTTCCAGACTCTAAAGACTCAGATTCTCCTCGGAGTTCCGAATAAAAATGACTCTACCGTTTTTACCATTGTCCTGCTGACCATATGAATCTGCAAAACATTGCTAGGTATCTTTTGTATGGCTTCAAAGACAAGTTGTCTAAGTAATTAAGGTGCATAAGCGTTTTGATTAATAGTCTCGATTAAGTCTAGTTTAATTAATTGCCTAGATTGAGTCTGAGCAAAGCTCTTCCGAGAAATTAATATGAGCAAGGGATTCAGTGGGTTCAAGACAACGTATGGGAACAGTAGGCTCAATCTCAAAATCCATCAGACACCCTGTTTAAGGGTGAAGCTGAGTGGACTGTCTTTTTTAAGCCTTTGATTGTGTACCCAATCTATAATGTTCTCTGCTGTTTTATTCTGAGATCCCATGCTTTTAAGGTTATTAATGTATTTTGACAAATTAATAAGTCATCTGTGAGATAAAGGTCTTAAATTAGCTCCATAGCACGTCTATATATACTAATTGCCAAGTGTCCGTCTGTCCGTCTGACTGTCTGTCCGCCTGTCACGCGTTTTAGGCACTTCCCGAATAGATAGAGATTTGTAATTTGGCATACGGCTCGGTCGTTCGATAAAACCCCCGGGAAACATCGAATTTTTCAGAAACGTTCTCTAGAGGGGGTGCTCCACACAAAAATGTTCGAAAAGTGAAATGACGGGAAAGCAATTGCGATAAGATAGAGACTTCAAATTTTGTGTATGGGTAAATCGCTCGAAAGGAAGAAAGTGTGCAGTTTCAGAATTTCAATATTTTCTACTTAAGAGGGTGCCGTACACCAAAATGTTAGATTTACTGAATAAATGAGAAAGGGCTCTTTTAAAATTTGATAGAGGCTTGAAATTTGGTATAAGGGCTAATCATTTGACGAAAACACCTAAGACAAATATAGTTTTTCAAAAATGATAAAATAGCTATGCTTCGGGATGAGATAGATTTCAATTTGGAGTACAGGTAGATAGTCCAAAAGGAAGAAATCAGCAAATTAAGTTTCCCAATATTTTCTTCTTTAGGGGGTTCTGCACTCCAAAATATTCGCTTTGCCGATTAAATGTGAAACGCGAATTATTGAAAAATTTACATTATTCGGGGTTGCTTATTGCGAGACCGTTGATTTTCAACGGGCATTCGGGTAGTACATATCTTATAACGTTTAATAGCAAGGAATAATCAAGTGATTAATATTTATTTATTCCTAACGTACCACCAGAATAAAAGAAATTGACAATGATAACCTCTATATAAAGCTCAAAAGATATGAAATCATCTTTTTAAACCTAAAAAAAATTGATATCCTCCCAAAAATAGCCAAGATGTAAAAATGGGGAAGAGGGTGAAATTGTAGTTCAGTTAATGCCCTCGCATACACGGTTCATAGAACAAACCTGGTAAAAGAAATAAACAGAGTAATAAATGTTTAAACTACACTTAATTCTAGAACACATCCAAGTTCAAAACAAACGCTATTTGTGCTGCGGAAAATGTGAATATATATTATGTGTCGTAATTTTACATATTGTTACGAACATATAAAATGCTTTCACAGCTCTTTGAGTCCTTACAGTGAAGAAACACTTATTCCCGTTACCTGAAAGTTGGTTATCATATTGTGACTTTTCGGGATAGGGTTGGCAAATTTGGCGATTTATCACAAACTTTGCGACTATTCTAATATACTACAACTTTCTCTAAATGTTGAATGTTCTTGGCGATACGAACCCTGTCTAGAAATTTCTACGGAGAGAATATAAAATGAGTCATCGTTGAATTGTAGAGTAGTTGATGTGATACGAGCTAAATTTAATTATGAGGTACGTCGGTGTTTTGACAATAGTATCTACTATTTTATGAATTTGACTAGCACTTAATTGGTGTTTTATTATATCTGACAGCTGTTTGGGGTTATCATGCAAACCCACTATTCAAGATTATACGTTGTAGCAATAGTGTAGAAAGAGTTGAAACTCTGAAGGCATTGAAGTAAATCATGGAAATTAAAACCTTCAGATTTGATGGGAAAGGAAAATCACTATACCATTGTTAATGAATATATATATATATATATATACAAAGAGAAAGAAAAGTGGAAAAGTGAAGAAAGAAGAAAGCACAATGTGACTTACCACTTTATTAAAAAGCATTTAATGCTTTGATATCATGAAATTTCAAATGAGTACAATATTATACCTGTAGTTTTAAATGTATGTGAACTCCTAATTAAATATTATTCATTTTTTTCTTCCTAAAATATATTTCTAATACAGGTATTATTTCATGAAAGATGTTCCATGAAATGTTTTTAAATTTTTGACTGAAAGTAGCAACTTAAATTTTAGCCCAATATTTTTTTTTCAAGTTAATAATGCAATTGAGTACATTTTTGATACAAAATATTGAAAAATTTTCAACAGAAATATATTTACCCTTAACTTTCAAAGTCATGTTGAGTTCTTTGCAAACATAATTTGATACATAGATTGTATTAAAGTCTGGAACACCTTAGAAAACATGTTAATTTGATTTGTGTATTACATCTATAGCACTTACTATATCTGATTGGCAATTATTCATATTAATCTAAAAGTCGAATATGTATGCATTTATTTATATTTATCTAGGAATAGAATTACTGTAAGCATAACATAAATAACATAGAAAATGTTTTAATTTTCTTAAATGTGAAAGTATTTTGCGATTTTCTTCGAAAGGTATGGCTATTTAAGGTATCAAAATATTTAAATATGGTATTTCTCGTAGTTTTATTTAAAGTCCCATATTTTAGTAATAGGGGAGTGTATGAGGTTTATTTTTCTTTATATACTTTTAGAGGAAAAACTTGATTTATAACATTACCTGCAGTGTAACGTTCTCGGACAAAATTTATTTGGATCTTTTTTATAGAACACTTTCTTTTGGCGAGAGTCCAGTATTCATGGAAAACTATGCCAAGAACTTCAGCTGAGCAAAAATTCAGGTATTGATTTTAGGTATACACTTGGGAGCATCCTTGAAAAGTGATGATTACAATTTTCTTTTTTCCTTTAGAATTATGTATCGCATGATAAATTAAAGATGTCTGGTTAAGTAAAGCTTACGGTGCCAAAGATTAGCCTATTGATATATCTTAATTAAAGACCATATATTTTAAACTACAAAAAATGAAGCCGATTTTGGTATATGTAATCATTTTATTGGAGATATTAAGGCTCCTAAATTTATTAAATGCATTATATGTTTTATGTACTGAAGCTCAAACATCCCTTATCGGGTTTAATGTTAAACAAAATGCAACTGCATTGCTAGACGTTATTATTATCCTTGATTCAGCTTCCCTATCTACAGAAACACGAACTATTGAGTGACAAAACGGTGAATAAATTAGTGACATATAAACGAAAAAACCCCACGTTTATAAAAAAAATTAGAAAGCTAACGATTTCTTTAAAATTTCGTTAAAATTACTAATGCATTACTACTTTTTAAATTACATTTCGTTTTACAGACGCAGAATTTTCATAAATCCTAAAAATTAAAATTTATTTTCTGGTTGACTGTGTTTTTGCGTACAATACATAAATAAATTTTATCATACAAGCATGAAGTGAGAAACTATAGAAAATAATATCGAATGAAATAATTTCAATGTATATATTTAAGAATATCACACTAACCTTTCAGTACTGTTTTAAAGGGTATTTAATGTGTAAGAATTAGTTATTTTAAAATGCTATAATTATTTATATAATAATTTAATATGTATTTCAAAAAGTATTATACCTGCTAAAATTACCTCAATGTAAAAATTAAAAGCTTATTATAATTTTCCTTTACTGAATAATGATATATTTAAAATGCACCTGCGTTGCCCAGGATTTAAAGCAGAGATTCTATGAATTCATTCATTAATTTTTTTAAAAGATGACAGGGGTGATATTGGGTACATGAATCCCGTCTGTTAATTATTGGCAACATCGGTTACGAAGTAAATTTAAAATAATCGGACTTTTGCGGGTATATATGGAATCTTGACGTCTACCGGTCTCTGTCTTGATTTCTCAATTTGATTTTTTTTATTGAGGTGACAGCCCTCTCTCCCAAAATCATCATTAAGATGTCAAAGAACAAGAAATATTAGTTCCTATTTACAGAAAGGAATTTAAAGATGACGCCATAAAATTCATTTTCTAAGCCAGTCAAGAAAATTAGAAACTACAATTAAAATTTAATTACGTATGCTTCTGGTGACAAAGATTTGATGGAATATACAACATAATTTAATTAAAATTACAATTTGGTCTACAAGAATACAGAAAATAACAATAAATATATGGCCACGAAAACATTAATCAGAAATGTTTTATTTAATGCCTTTATAAATCCAATAACGACGTTTTGGTCTTCAAATAACACTGTAGATGAGGCCATCAGATAAGCTTAAAGCAATTAAA
Organism: Amaurobius ferox; assembly: GCA_951213105.1. Taxonomy (NCBI): domain Eukaryota; kingdom Metazoa; phylum Arthropoda; class Arachnida; order Araneae; family Amaurobiidae; genus Amaurobius; species Amaurobius ferox. Next base: position 27,164,313 of record OX578141.1, on the reverse strand, counting down.
AAGTTACTAAGTCTCACGAGTGAAAATTCCGCTCAGGCTAGGGGTTCTCGTTCCTTGTACGACTGGCTTCTTTTTTTACCTGGATCTGTATATCTGACGTCCCGATGATAAGAGACGCTTGCATTTTGTTTTCGGACTCTCAAGAAGGACCTTGTTAACCGAGACTGTCATATTACCCCACAGACGTCACTGAATCTATTTGGAAGTCACTGCGTCCTGAATGCACAGTGCAATTTAAAATACCTTCACAAGTGGTTTACGTCTGGATATTATAAATTCAAAATTAACAAACAATTTGAAAATGCGTGAATATACTGTGTTTTAGTAACACCTCTCAAAGTCCTCGCTGTTTCGTGACGTCACAAATGATGAAACCCTACCTTTATAACATCAAGGTGACAGCTTTTTAATTCGTTATCAGGCAAGTCCAACCTTATACTAAAGAGCCTTGGCCAGTCTCGGTTATGGTCGGCAGGATCGCTTGAGATTTCTCGGTGGGAGTGACTTTCTTCCCTGAAATTTTGCCTTTATCAACAATGTGCAGGATGGACCGAAGTTGAAAGTCCCGATCATGCCATTCTCTTGCGTCGATCTTGAATCTCGTATCCGAAAGTATTTGAACTTCTTATGTGGTGTCCTACTGAAGAAGGCTGTTTCTTGCCTTCCCAACCTGTCCATATTATATGTTTTTATTATTACTTATGTCTGTGTATCAGTGAGTCTGTGGAAACGATATCTTGAGAATGCATTGAGCGTTTTAAATGAATTTGACACAGAAACTACAATCAGTGAATGCATATTGATGACATTTTGAAAATATCATCAAATAATCTGAACGTTCAATAATGTTACATAAAAACATCTCTCCTAAGTAATATGTAACAATTGGCACAATATAAAATGATTGGCACAAACTTTAGAACGCTAGCATAAACCGTTCTCGAGGTATTGCATTTTCTCAAATAAATTTATCAAAAAATTCCCATAAAATGAAAAAATGTATTAATAATTGCTAAATATGGTCATTTTTACATGTAATATTATGCGATAAATGTGTTAACATCATACTTGTGGATCTAGTTCGTTCCACTCACGAGAGAAGATACTCAGTGTAATTATTTTTGTATCTTGACGCCTAACAGTTCGCCAGAGGTCATTTATATATAAGATATGATCTTATATCCTTTTGTTTGAAAATCATTGCAATAAATTTGGCGAGTCATGTAGCAAATTATTGCTAACTTTGCGATATTTCGCCCCAGATTGACGAAAATTTATTCATACTTGCTCAATACTTTGTATTCTGACGCATAACAATTCGCCAACAGTTATTTATATAAAAGAAATATTCTCCCCTCTGTTTATCTGTTAGGCTTAGTGACAAATTTGGTGACATGTATCACTTATTTCGCGAAATATCACCGACTTGGCGATATATCACCCCAGATTAACGAAAATATTTTTAGAATTGCATAAACGACTTTAAATGAAAGAAAATTACGCCAAATTAGTGAATTAATTATTTAAATATTTTAATATATGGACTATATTGCCTATTGCGGATGTTATCAAGATTGATAATTATCGATTTAGAGTTGCGATGCAAGTCAATTGGGCATTTAGAAGTAGTTTTTGCATGTTGACATCCGAAAAAGCGCAATTGTACAATTTTACTTGAAAAACATTGTGCTGTAGATCTTACACACCGAGTTTTCACTGTGAAAGAAGTAAATTCATTGCATTATACTGGTAAATTCATTGCATTATACAGGTAAATTAATTACACTATAACGTCATGTACTGCTCACATTATATTTATTATTGTATGTTGCTTTTCAATCAATCAATCCGTGTGTTACTATGTAGCAGACGGTAAGGCAAGGAGAGCTTTTTACCTCCAGTATCATTCTTTGGGTCTATCTTTATGTTTGGCATTCTTTTAGTTACCACTATGGGGATTCAAAATTTTTATCTTATTATTTTATTTATCCCAATACTCTTAATGTTGGAGACCCAGACCATCCGACTCATCCTGAGGACATGAGCAACAAATTGGGCGGCCGGAATACTCTTAATGTGACATTTTTATACACATTTGGGTTTTGACAATTTATGAGCTTGGCACAGATCTGAATTAAGTTAAGCAATTAATACGTTAAGGGAAAACAATTATATTTGTATTCTTGATTATATTTTAGTTTACAGATTAAAAGAAAAGGAAGCTATTTTAATTGCTTTTAAGGAAGCTATTTTAATTTTATTTGATTGGCGGAAATTTGAGCCGCACATAAAATTAATAAATAGTTCTTTTTTTGTAGCTTAAAAGTAGATTGTGCTACCAATCAAACTTAACGACTTCATTTGAATGAAGCCAAATTTAGACTATGAAATGCTTAGCATTTAGACTTATTCAATTATTAGAAAATAAGTATTAAGTCTCTCCTTTTGAGAGCCAAGGTCCCTCTGTACCAAATTTCATGGTTATGGGTCACTTAGATTTTCCTCGACGAAACGAAAAATCAAGCAGACAGATTCTTCTTTAATTATTATACATCTCCAGAGCATTATATTTTAGAACATATTTGGACATTTTATTTTATAACACTAGACCTAATAAGAAGCTTTGGTTATAAATTATTATCTTTTTTTCAGACTTGTAGTTTTCAGATTCATTGCAACAGCTAATTTTATAATCAAAATAAAAAAAAAATTATCACATGAATATGACATAGATCGTAACTCGTCATTCTCGATTATTGTCCCTGCGAATTTATCCTATTCAGTGAACAGAAGTAATAGAGTATTTTACCATAAAATGTGCAATTATAAATCGATATAAGTCTATTTTTCATGAAATATAAATCTTTTATGGTAGTATTAGTTGTCATAAAATATTACCTGAAGGTTATTAAGGCAGTTTTAAAAAATTTTCAAAGTCGTATATTTCAGAGCAAATTGCTATTGAGTCCCTTTTTATAATACAGCAGTCATTATACCAATATTCAGTGAAGTTTTTATCTTACACAGTTGCACATCACAATATTTATTCTCATAAATATAGTATTGACAGAAGTGTAAATAAATATTTAATGAATCTGAAAACAACCGAATCTCAGAGTTGCAATCCATGTGCATTTTATACAAGGGATTAAAGGGACTGAAAGATTCTCTTTACCTCATTGAGATTTTATACTTCCATGCAATTTCCGGTTGTAGAGATCGCCGCACAAATTGTTTGGGAGCGGAGAAGTATAAAAATAAATTGATTCCATTAACTGCAATTATCCAACTGTAAAAGGAGCTTAAGTCAAATTCTCAGTTGGAAAGGGAGAAAAATAAAACAAATTTCGTTTCGAGTAATAGACGAATTTTTATTGTTAAACCAAACAACTGTGGACTACTTACTATTGGTTTTTGTACGAATAAATTATATTAGAAACAATCAAAGTTGGGTATATAGAAGTAATTAAGTTTAGTTCAGCTAAAATGTTCATGATTATGCATTAATAAAATGTACGATAGTTCTTCACTTAATTGTACAATAGTTGTTTATCGTGATATATTTATGTGTGTACACACACACATACACACACACACACACACACACACACACATATATATATATATATATATACATATATATATATATATATATATATATATATATATATATATATATATATATATATATATATATAATATATATATATATATATATATATATATATATATATATATATATATATATATATGTGTGTGTATAATATATACAGGGTGTCCCAAAAAGATTAAAACGCCCTTTGATTCTTTACCGATTGGAGATAAAGAGGGCAATGTAAATTGCGAAAATGTTGAAAGTAAGGTAGGAAATAAGACTAAGTTAAAGAAATAGTCCTCCTATTAATATTCAAAAAGTTACACTTTTTAAATTTTATAAGACTCAAACATATTTGGTCAATCAGAAAATGTTTATTTTTAATGCAAAAGATCATTAAAAAAAAGCCGCATATCTGTATGTTTAAAATAAAATGAATTATGAAAAAGGAAATAATCTGACTTATGCCACTTTTCCGTACAATGTGAAAGGCTGTTTCTTCAGTGAAAATAGGGATCATAAGCAAATTGACGATGGAAATTGTTTAGATAAAAATTATGTTAATATGTGTAAACTTGTTTTATCTTAAATGCATCTAAATAAAGCATTACACAGGCATAGATCATATAAAGCAGTGATACTCACTACGCGATTGGGGCATACAATTAAAACATGCATACATTGATAGACGACCACTGATATAAAGGGACAAATTTCGTTTCGGATGCTAGAAATACAATTCACAAAGCATTCTCAAAATGTTTTACTTCAACTCCAATGCATAACTGAGCTAGCTCTTTTAATAATGCTTCTGTAAATAATTTGGAGTTCTTCACCACTAATATTATTACAAGCATCAAAAATATCTTTTGTTTAAGGTCAATTGCGTTTAGTGGTCGAGTATTATAAACTAGTGTTCGAAGACGACCCTATAAGCAAAAATCGAGAGGGGTTAAATCAGGGGATCTGGGGGGCAATTCTGTGGTTCCTTTCAAACCAAAAAATCCAATCCACTGTTTATCCAAATTTTTTTTGAACCAGTTTGTCACAAGTATAGCTTGAAGTGGAGGCGCGCCATCTTGTTGATAATACATGTTTTTTACAAACAATAATGTTGTCTACTCCATAAAATCCGTTACAATACCGTTTAAAATAAGCTGCATGTAATTTTTAGTTGTAAGAGTCCCTTCATAAAACACAGAACCAATCCGTTTTCCATTCCAAATTCCGCAACATACAGACACAGAAAATTTTCTCTGGTGATGTATTTCACGGACAAAAAATGGTTTCGTATAATCTCAATACTGATTGTTGTGAATATTGATTGCTCCATCTTCGGTAAACAAACATTCATCAGTCCTCAGAATGTTCTTAACAAAGTACGAATTGATGTCCTGTTGGATTAACAACCATTTGCAGAATGCTACACGCCGGTCAAAATCGGAGGGATGAAGTGTTTGAAGTCCGTGAATACAAAAGGGATGCCAGTGGTATTTTCCAAGTGTTCAAACAATTGACATCCTAGGTAGCCCCAAAGTTTCGTTTGCTTTTCGAATGCTTGTTCGTGGGTTGAAAGAAAAATATGCGATGATGTCAGTTTCTTGGTCCTCCGTGTACAAACGATTTCTTCCAGAGTCAGGTCTTGGATGAAATGAACCGGTAGTTCTTAATCTCCTCATCATCCCATAAACAAATGTACATAAAATTTCAGGCAAGTTTGGATATCGCCATCCAAAATCCCTAGCAGTTTCTGCAGCATTTTTATTACACAGAGCATAAATCATTGTTAATTCGAAAAGCTCGTTATTTGTTAAAAATACTATAATGCACAACCAGTTACGTGTTTTTAATTCGTCAATTCAGAACTAAACATGCTGACGATTCACTGAATGATTTCTAATCTTCTTTATTTTGGTATAATATTAAAAAAAAGTTTAGTTGTATTGAGTAGAAATAATAGTAGGAATAAATACGTAAATTAAAAATTAATTGAAAAATTATGTTAAATTTCAAAATCAAATACATGTTTGTATTTGTTTATTTATTTATTTATATTGTTTCAAATAAAATATGGCATGTCTCAATGTGAAAAGTACTTAAGAATCCGTGATTGCATCGTGAGCCTACGCGGAATTCGCAAAAATGTTTCCTATGTATTATCATCCAGTTTTATCCTTTTTGTGATATGTGACAAATTTACATTTCTAGTTTAATATATGGTCCCCATTCACAATGTTTAATTTTTAATTAAATATAACTCGCTCAATTTTAAAGATACAGACATGGTTTTTTTAATGAATTTGTTGCATTAAAAAAATCTGATTGACCACATTTGTCTAACCAGGTAAATTTAATGAGAGGACTATTTCATTAACATGAAAAATTAATGAGAGGACTATTTCATTAACGTAGTATTATTTCCTACCTTGCTTTCAACATTTTTGCAATTTACATTACCCACTTATTTCCAACAGATAAAGGATTAAAGCGCGTTTCAATCTTTTTGGGACACCCTGTATATATATATATATATATATATATATATATATATATATATGTGTGTGTGTGTGTGTGTGTGTGTGTGTGTGTACATACATATAGACTGGCGGAAAATGAAATCCCAGCACCAAGAAGAAATTAGTTTAGAGGAACGAAATTTAAGTAAAACAATTGTATAGGTAACATATTTATTTGATTAAAGTTTCAAGGTCACAGGTTAAAGTATGCGTGAGAATTGCCATTTCAAATGTGAAATGGCGGTACATTAATAACCGCTGTAGTTGCCACGATTTTGAATTCAATCATGCAAACGTGCATGCATTGTGTCGTACATGTGTCGTATGCCATTTTGTGTGATTTAGTTCTATGCCTGTTGCACTTAGTCAGTCAAATCAGCAACGGTTAATGCTGGTTGTGGATGACGCTGGATTTATTTTCCAATATTCTCCCATACGTGCTCGATGGGAGAAAGATATGGTGATCTCACAGTCATCATGTCGACACTCTGTAGAGCAAGTTGGGTGACAGCAGCGGTATGAGGACGAGCGTTATCCTTTTGGAAAACACCCTCTTGAATGCTGCTCATGAAAGGCAGAACAATCGATTCAATCACCAGTCGGGTGTACAAATTTGCTCTCAAGGTGCTTGGGATAACGACGAGAGTGTTCCTGCTTTCATAGGAAATGGCTCTCAGACCATTACTCCTGGTGTAGGCCCAGAATTGTCTACGCTTCAGACAGCTTGGTTCCAAACGCTCACCTGGCCTCTTTATTGCTAACATATGATCATCACTGGCACCAAGACAGAAACGGCTCTCATCTGAGAATACAACAGATCTCCACTCCGTCCTCCAGTGACCTCTAGCATGACACAACTGACGTCGCAGATGGCACATGGCAGTGACTCGAAGTTAGTGGTATGAACGCTACAGGCTGCCTGGATCGGAGCTGTCTCTCGAGTACTCGAATTTTTTACAGTTCGCAGTGTCACTCTGGGGCCAACAGAAGCTCTAATTGCTGCTGCCCATGCAGCACGATCTGCCAGGAGGCGAATACGGTGGTCTTCCCTCTCAGTAGTGACCCGTGTGTGGCCGGTCCCCTGTTTTCTTGAGACAGTGCCTTCCCATGATCACTGCTGCCAACAATCATGCACAGTGGATACATCCCTGATAAGTCTTTCTGCAATATCGCGGAAAGAAAATCCACCTTCTCTAGAGTCATGTGTGCAAAAACGCGCCTCCCAAATTTCGTTTATCTAGCACAACTCCTTTTTGGTGTTGGGATTTTATTTTCCGTCGGTGTATATATATATATATATATATCCCGGGTGGTCAGAATTAAAACATCCCTACTCTGAGCTCTCTATAGATCGAACTACTCAGTGTAAAGGCTCCAAAATTGTTGAAGACACTAGTTAAGACATGGGGAAAGGGATTACGCGAAAAAAATAGTTCCAGACACACCAATAGGTTGCGCTGTACAACAGAAAATATGCTGAAAAGACACAAAATATACATTTGTAACACATTTTATTCGAACGTACCAAACATTCCTATCACAAGGACCTTATCAATACAGGGAATGCTGCTCAATATGGTTCCCTTCTTCAAGATGTAAAATCTGCAGTCTGTGGACAGCTTGCTCAACTGCGGATCGTAATTGGTCGATTGAGATGCTTCTCATATAGAGAGTGATACTGTCTTTCAAATCTACCAAGGTTACCAGACGTCCTCGATAAACAAGACTTTTTAAGTGTCCCCGCAGCAAAAAATCACATTGATTAAGATCTGGAGAACGAGATGGCGAGATGGCCAGGATTGTCGGAAACGCACGACTAATTACTCTACCATTAGTATTATCCAAAGAAGCGCATTTCCAGTTAGATGGAAATGCGCTTCATCGCTCCATAGAATCTGCCATGACCACGATGTATCCTCTTCCGAACAGGGAACCCACTAGGAAACACCCAAGTGTCGTGACACTCCACTTGCACTACTGCAGCCTATAACGTTATCCATTGATTGTTCAACAATAGCGGTGGCAACATCGTCAACGACATCTGAACGAGTCGATTTGCGTCCTCGACCAGGTTGAACTCCAAGATGTCCAGTTTTCTCGAATCGAGCGATCATTCTCCTGAGAGCTTGTGAAAGTAATGGTCCTTTGCGCAAATTCTTAAATCGACGAAACTCTCGATGTGCAGCTGCAGCATGCCCTTTGTTTTCATAAAACAGCTTCACAAGCAAAGCGCGTTCTGGCAGTGTGACAGCCATCGCTGATAAGAATAAAAATTTTCCAATTTTATCCCCTTTTATGCCCAGAACATAGTAGCTGCAAACCAAGGGTTTATGCAAATTTTTGTGCTTACAGTGCGAAATTGCAGTTACAATGACAGTTTGAGTTTCTTCACTTTTTTATCTTCTTTTTTTTTCATATCAGCAAAAAAAATTAAAAAGGAAAAATTCCATATCGTATTTGTTTGTTTTTTTGTGATTATTTTGTGCTTTTCAGCATATTTTCTGTTGTACAGCGCCACCTATCGGTGTTTCTGGAACTAATTTTTTTTTCGCGTAATCCCTTTCCCCATGTCTTGAATAGTAGGTTCAACAATTTTGGAGCCTTTACACTGAGTAGTTCGACGATGTATAGAGAGCTCAGAGTAGGGGTGTTCTAATTCTGACCACCCGGTATATATATATATAAACGACGACCCTCATGTGTTGTCGCGACACAAAGCTTTCTTTAACCGGGATGAGGGGGTCCCAACCCCTCAACCCTCGGCCAATTTTTGGTACATTGTTTTCATTTCACTTTTTTTCCATTTGGTATTATATATATATATATATATATATATATATATATATATATATATATATATATATATATATATATATATAATGATTGGCAATACACATGCTTTTCCAGAAGTACCACAGTACTGGGGGAAGATATATTTTCATTTTATTTGTATTATATTATTTTGATATTTCTTTATGATACCTTGTATCCCCATTTCAATAATTATCCACAAGCTGTTGCAACAGAATATTTTATATTCATGATTGATTTTTTTGTGTATTTTATCCACTTTGACTTTTCTTCTACGTCGGGCCATGTACATTATTTCTGTAATACATTTTACAGTTGTGTACACAGAAATGTAGAATCAGCATTAATGAAACATGTATGGCCCTTGATAACGTACATGGTTTCAGAAATGCTTTTCATATTCATTTTATTCCCTTAATATTCACTAGATTCCATTTATTCAATTTCCAAACTTCTTGGGAGCTATAAAATGCCTAGCTCATCGTGCTACACTTGGCTTCTGATAAAAAAAAAAAAAAGAAAAAAAAAATCCTTTACCTTCTGTTTACAAGCAATTTTCTTTGGTATTTCTCGGGTATATATATTACAAGTAATCATAAAAATCTTCAATTATATATATATATATATATATATATGTGTGTGTGTGTGTGTGTGGGCGGAATTTTGTTAGACATTTGTTATTGTTGCATATTGCAACTTTCAAGAAGAAATAAGTGAAGCAAATATAAAATTATTCTTTTTGTCAAATGTATTTTAAGTGTTTAGCACATGAGCACAACTGGAAATTCATGTCATCTCATTTCCAAACACATTGGCGATGAGCATATCGTCATTGGTAGAATTATACATGTATATTTAGGGGGGGGGGGATAAAGTAACATGAAAATCTGCATCTAGTGGAGTGTCTGTGCTTTTAGATGGCCATAAATCTTAATTTGGAAACTAAACCGTATTGCTGGGAATACATTGCTGCAGAGTTAATGGGAGAAAAGAAGATGATGATGTGGGTTTGAGGCCATCATGATCATTAAAAGTTAGATCATTTAGGTTTAAACTCTAAATTATATAGATCTAATCATTTAGGTTGAAACATGTAGATGTTCTCATGTTTATCTGAATAAGAATGTGTGCTGTGTGGATGAATAAAATGTTATTAATTTTATTACATCATCAAAACATTGTAGTTACTTGAAAATAAAAAATAAAAACTAATATCGGTTGTTAGTAAGTAAGACCAGAAAGCAACTAATATAGATCGTGATATTAAAAAATGTGGCGTATGTCTTGGACATAATTTAATGCAAATTACAATAATTTTCTCATACATTTCCAGTTATAGGAAATTCAAAGAAGATGATTCAGCAAAATAGTTGTAAACGTGGGAGCTTGTGTGAGACTTCTTTAATTTTTTGATACCGGTATTTGTACAGAAGTATTTGTCTAATCTGGGATTAGACAAATACTTCTATAGCGGCAGTATATAGTGATTTTTTTAAAAATTCAATTAACGTGGCAACAACAGATCGAAATCCAGTTACAGTAGCCACACAAGCCTCCATGTCTTATTCGGGTTCGAACCCGAGCCCTCTAGACAGCAGCCGAATACGCTATCCACTACACCACCTGGGCGGCAAATTATTTCAATGTCATATGTATTCAGTTTCATGTTATTCTGTAAAAGAGATGTCGCAAAATTCAATTAATTCAATAAAATCTCATAGAAATGCGTCATAGGCGATTAATATCTGCCTCTTATCTATAATGAACTTCTGGCATGGATGGAAAATATTTTGAACAAGCTTTGTAATCTTTGTGTAATATTATTATTTCCACACAGTGTAGATACTTTTGTACCAATAAATAGCAAAATTATTATTTATTTAAGTAATCATTGTTTTCTTTTGTAATTTTTGTATGACCCCTGAAACGCGATCTGCCGACATGATTTGTCCCCTTTGAACCCATGTCGATGCATCGAAAAGTGGTTTAAGTCAACATTTTTGTCTTTTCATATCTCCGAGACATTTTATGATAAAATGCTGAAATTATGTACATCACCTTATTAGTGTATGGGGCGGGAGAGCACGTTTCAAGCATCCCTAATCACGAATCAAACATTTTTGAAGTGATGTCTGTGTGTGTGTGTGTGTGTGTGTGTGTGTGTGTGTGTCAGTGAGTCTGTGGAGACGATATCTGACGAACGAATGGACCGATTCGAACGAAATTTGGTACAAAAGTCAGAATCCGTAAACACTGGAAGCCTATTGTTTTTATACGCAATCGAATGTTCAGAACGCCCCTAAATTTTCGCGTGAAATTTTGACAAAATCGTCAAAAAATCAAAACCGCTTATAAAGTTACGGAAATAGACATTTTTTATGTAATTTTTCATTAGAAAACGATTGACATAAATTTTAGAACTCTAACATGAACCGTTCTCGAGATATTGCACATTTTTCAAAAAAAATTATCAAAAAGTCATATAAAATAAAAAAAAAAATTTCCTATTGAGAAACATGTTCACTTTTCATATGTAATACTATGTGATAAATTTGGTGACATTCTCGTGGATCTAGCTGGTTCCATTCATGAGAAAAGATACTTTGAGTAATACTTTTGTCTTTGATCTCCAATAGTTATTTATCTGCTATAAGAACTTATTTCTCCGTCAGTAAAGTTTGGCGAGATTTTGGCGACGAATTTGGCGGCATGTCGCCAACTGGGCGACAATTTAAAAAATGTTGCCAAATTAACGAAAATCTCGCCAAATGAATAAAAATGACGCTAAATTAATGAAAATGACGACTAATTGTCGAAAATTCAATATCTTAGAAATAATATAAGCATCTACTATAAGAAAAACCTATTTTTTACTGTAAAAGTAGTAAATTCATTGCATTATATAAGGAAAGTCATGTGTTGCCCACATCATATTTTTTTACTCTGTAATTTAATATATATGTCTAAGGTCAATAACAAGGAGTTAAATTCGAAGTCAATGTTTTTGGGACACCCTGTATAATAGAGAACAAAATTAAATATACTGCTTTGATTAAAAGTACTGGAATCCTGCAGGTTTTTTAATTATTATTAATGAACAGGGATAAGATTTAATTTTCGGATTTATTTTAATCCAATTACCGGGTTCCTTATTATTTTAATTCTTTTCTTTAACAAATGGTAACTTTTTGACAAAAACACATTTTCAGAAAGTTTCAGATTTTATCATTAATTTTAACAACTTTTAATTTTTATTTTACAAGACGGTACTCACTATGGAAACTTACTATTTTTAAGGTGCAAAATATAGACTCTAGCAATCTAATTAGTGAAAATGTAATGTGACATTACCTTTCGCAATTAAAGTTTAAAAATATCCTAGTGTATGAAGTTAATTAATACATTGCGTGAGTACGCTATATGTTATTTTGAAAGTAAGTTATATAATAGGAAGGTGCATTAAAATTATAGCAGAAATGTTGTGGCGGATTTTGTATTTAAACAAATAACCATAGTACTCTTCCATATTGTTTATATGAAAAGACATGAAATATTTTCTACAATAGTCTATTATTCACTTTTTACAACTTGCAAATAATTTGCATACAAATATTATGGAAATAAATACATTTTCAAGTATATGCGCTGTTAGTTCAGAACTTCTCAGCAAAGGTATAATAAATTGCTTCATGACTTCTACAAAATAATACAACATGCCTATTTTGAAATCATAGAGATTACCGTCTCTGCTACTGAAAATTCAAATCTTAATTTGTGTGCTTCTCGTATTGCGGTAAATATATTTTTAAACGCATAAATGTAAATTAATTTTATTTATTTAATAAGAATGTATTATTGAAGTAGTGTGTAACTGTGTGAAGAAATGTGTTTCTATTGAATAAGTGAATAAGAATGTTCTCAGATAAGTAATTTCAGTTTTTAGTCCATCTAACCTACCTATACGTTAATAACAATGGTAACTATACTCTTAACTAGTTTATATTTTGACATTTAATTATACAAGTTGATGCACATATAATACTTATAAAACTGTATTTCTAAAATATAATAATATGTTATCCGTGATATCAAGTTATTATAAATACAGCACAACTTAAATACTTGAACAAAATATTTTTGTTAAAATGCTGACATCTATGTTATACAGTAATATTAGAAAAGAGTAAGGTCAATACTGCATTTAACTAAACCAATGTGGAGTTATATGAGGTCCATATAACCATTTGGTTCTATTTTTTCTCAGTTCATGTTCCAAGTTATAATTTATTTTGTACTAACAACTTGTTAATGGTTCGGTTATGTAGACCAGTCGAGAGACGAATAAGAATTTCTGCTATCCTGATGGTAAAACAAGATAATGTTTCGACTCGTGTTGAGTATCAATTCATATTAGTATTCGCATAAGTCACCATCGTTCCGGAAGGAGTGAAGCATAGAATACGTGGGCTAGATGTGTGACTGACAGTCTACCAATACTTGACGAGTGTCCGAGAGGTTTGCAGCTGATGTTACAATACGAATGTACAACAGTTGATCCCTCTGGCAATTGGTAAAAATCATCAAGTTTTTGTTTAACTGTGAGTAATCCCTAAATTCGCATATATCACCAAGCCCTGTAATCTCTGTCTTTTAATTTCAAACTGAATGGACCCGTGCAATAGTATGTCTGTTTTCCGTATACATACCTCTTTGTTTCTACAGCCAGTGTCTGCATGACTTATTTTCTGCCAATAAAAAGTTGGATTTAAAATCTAGATGGCTGTGTATTTGCCTTGACCGCTAAGACTACTATTAAGTTAACTCAGAAGTTCGTAGTTGTGCCACTTTAAGAATCAAGTATAAGACATGAGTTGGGAACTGTATAGATTTTACGAGCTGTTCTCAAGATATTATATATATTTCTTCCCCATCTAGCGCAAGGCATAGCTGAAACCTAAATAAAACAGTTTCAAACAGATTTAGTATGTGTATTTTGACTTTATTGACAATAAATCTATAAATTCTTAGATATATTGAGTTAAAAATAATTCTTCAATTTGCCTAGTTATTTTACAACAATGTCAAAATTATTCAATCTGTTGGGCAAGCTATGTGTTAGATACGTCAGAATTTTGTCCTTTTAAGATTTATATGTCCTTTTACAGCTTAATTTAATGAAACTAGGGGGCTCTGCCCCCTGCTCGCTCAGCTCGCTCAACCCCCTTCGGGAGGATCCGGCTCCTACTCGCTGCTCTCGCAGCTTCATATTTATCTTTCCTAAAAATTGTACTTTCAAAAGTATCTTTTCTATCGCTACCTATTTTCCGCAGGAGGGAAAAGCGGGGAATTTTCTTAGCCCAGGGAATCCCAAAACCGATTTCCTTGATCATGAGTTCGCTTCGCGGGTATTTCATGCCAAACTAAAGTTTAAATCTATAAACGATTTATTTCATCATGTTTCCCTATTATTTCTCTATATATATGTACCAAATTTCATGTTTTTGTATACTATAGTTTTTACAGTACGAGACAGAGAAATCGCTAGACGTGCCGATACGAAAATAAAGTTCACTTCAGAAGTACATAAAAAGTAAAATATCTCAAAAACTACATCAAAATTAAAAAAAGGTCTCCGTCCTGCAAAAAAATCACTCATGTAGGTACCTGCAAAAATTCTTGGCCTTGCAATTGTTAGATTATCCAGGACGCGACCTCGCAGCTCAAATATTTTGCCTTAGTGTTTGACATTAAATATTTCTTAAACTTCAATATACATAAAAAACGCTTCATTTCAGCGTATTCCTGAAAGCTTTTTCTACAAGTGTTCCAAATTTCATATTTCTATATGTAATTGTTTTTGTGGTAGGATGCAAAGAATCTCGAGCAAAGAGAAATTTGTCAAAAAGCTGCGGTGACGGCGGCTACTTTTTTTAATATAGATAGATAGTTTGATGTGGAATCAGAATAATAATGATTGTCAATTAAACTTTCTATCATCTATATATATATACATAATTGAAAATCTGTGTTTGTTATGTGTATTTTTGTCTCATCGTCCCAGCAGAACGACTGCACCAAATTTCATGAAATTTTGTGAGTAGCCTTGAAACAGCCTCACGTAAAATTTAGTCCATGTTTCGAATATCTACGACCAGGGATTATCGATATATTAATATAAAACAAACCACTGGTAGAGATAGCATTATGCAAAAGATATTTTTTCCGTAAATTTATTTGTGGAATGATATTATGTTCATAATACTGATATGCTATTGTGATAATATATGATATGATGTTGATAATATTATTAAAACGATATTATGTTGTTAAGCAAAGGAATTAAATAAAATAAGTTTAAAAAGCAAATGTATTTGAAAAACAAAAAAATATGATGTGTGTAGCATATGCTTTTGTCTACACAATAAAATTAATTTACTTCTTTCAACTCTTCTACTTCTCAGCAAAAAAATTATGTACATGATCCACGGAACGTTGTTTGAATTCTCGGTACATTTGGTTCCTTTTTACATGACAATATGTAAAAACTTTTTTCAAGTACCCATTTAACTAAAATGTTGAGCAAATCTAACATGAAAATTATCAATATTGATAGTATCCGCAATAAACAATATAGTTCATATATTCAACTATTTTAATAATTAATTCGTCAATGTGGGGTCAATTTTGTTAATTTAAAGTCGTTTCTGCAATTTTGGCGATTGCCAATATAAAAAATGGATTGGGACTAAAAAGGGCTACATGTGATTACATGGAGGGTTAAGATCCTTCGGTGGGGTACATAGACCCGAAAGTACAGCTTCAGTTCAGCGAAAACTTTTGCGAAAACCATTTTGAGACTCAATAACTGTTTTAGAAGGATGATTTTGTTATTTGGCTGGCGATAGTTTTGAACCATGCAGTGATGTTTTTGTGAAGTTAACGAGGTTATCAGTGTTTAAAAAAATAAAAATATTTTGGAAGAAGCTTTTATTTACTTAAACTCTGATGATCTTTAAATATTAGTGGATATAGATTCCGAAACCGTGTGTTGTTTACTTCGATTTAGTTAGTACCTTCTTAATTAAGTCACATTCAATAGTGGTTTAAAACTGATCGATCGTTCGTTATTGTAGTTTGGTTAATAATGTTAAGTTATATATCTTCAGTAAGCGGTTACCTCCTTAATTTTTGTTCAGAATCTTAGTTTCAGCAAAATTTTAGAAGCAATTATAGAACGATTGTGCAATCTTGTCAGTATCAACATGTACTGCGACAAAGAAAAACGCTCGAATGTCGGAAAAGAGGCATCGATAATTTAAATACACTAGCCGATAAAGTACAGAACATTGTAAGTAAACGCGAAAGGAAAACATTAAACAGAAAACCAATGGAGTATCCAACCACTGTAGTATGATAGTGAATAAGAAACTTCCGTAAGCTTATCTCAGCATTTGGATAAGAGAAATTGCTCAACGTCGAAGAACTGACTCTCATTGCTTGTCCATTAGAAAATCCATAGATGAAGGTCAATAACTGCCATCATATAAATCTGCGTTTATCTTCCCACATAACAATATGTATGGCCGTAAAAAGGTAAACAATCACTATCCTCAAACATCCATACAGCGTCAACTTGTAATTAGAGGTCTGAACGGCTTCGGGCTTGGCTCACGAACTTAGGCCCGAGCCGGCCCATGGGATGAGACGGGCCGAATTTTGAGGAAACTATTTCAGGCTAGACCTGGAAGTTTTTAAGAATGCGGGTCGGGGTGGGCCGGGTACAAGTAAATAAAAATCCAAATTAGATCAAAATTTAGACAGAAAAATTTAAACGAAAATTTGTATGTAATATGTAATATGATTTATGCTTAATTCCTTAAATGGAAAATCATGATTATGATACGAGGCAAAAGTGTGTTAGCTTTAATTAAGTTTCAATGTATTTAAAAGAAATCTGGCTGAGTCGCGTCGGACAAGGCTTTAAGTATTTTCTGGCCGCGTGGGGTTCGGATGAAATATTTTGAAAACTCCTCGGGCTCGGGTCGGTTCAAATCTTAATATTTTCGGGCAGGGCCTTGTAAGAATTTTAAAATAAAAACGTGCAGACCTCTGCTCATAATCCTGAACTCCAGCACACCAAAATTGTTTCAACATTATCACACTTCAGCACATCATGGTTTAACCAAAACTATGTTAAAATAACCAAAACTATGTTAAAATAACCAAACCTATGTTAAAAATTAAAAAGAAAACGTTTTTGTTCCAAATCTCAAGGCAGGTGTGTCATACTTTATCTCAAATTGTCACCAATGTATTGTCAGAAGAAGGCGTGCCATGTTCTCTATAGCACCTCTTCAAAGAGTCCCAACATTTAAGCGCCCTTTGGAAAGAGACGGTATGGACTATCCAAGAAAACTACCCATGGATGTACCTCACAAGTGTCCCAGTAGATATGGCGATTTTAGACGAGTAAAGAAAACGCAAGGCATTAGTAAAGAGAAATTAAAATTTCCCAAAGGCACTCCCCGCTTACACAACATGGGATGTAACAGCGCTACACTACACCCCGCATATCCAGAAGCCTCTCTCAGAATCTAGGAGCAAGCATGTCATAAGGTAAAATTGTCCTTATCAAAATTTACCAGTATAGGACTTACCTATGATGCCGCCACTCAGGGTGGAGCATGTAAGCTCCCGGTTCTCAAGCTCGGACTACGAACACACAAAACATAAAGAAACACTCATGCTTAATTGCTCAATTTATTTTAATATTTTACTTAATAGATATCTATTATATCTGGAGTAACTATGCTATAATTAAATCAATCACTAAAAGACACATAATACTGACAATATTACATTAATAGCTATATATATATTTACACACATAATATCTTTGATTTAAATTTCTTAAAAAACAGTTTCCTTTAAACAATCGATAAAGAATAGTTCTTATAGTTCAATATCACGAACTCGTTCATATGGTATACTCATATGAACTGGTAGTCAATTATTTTAATAATCGTTAAAGGTGTGCCTTCCGTGCTAATAGTGACAATTGAAAGTTGGTTACCTTTACTCTTTGTTACGTGCATATTCGTGCCATCTCAATGATGTGGGAAAATCGTTGCACTTCGCGTACTTGCGCAGGCTACCATTCTATTGCTCACAAACTACAGACACTTTTTCACAAAAACCAAAAACATGATGCTGACTCGTTCGAAAGTTTTAAGACGACTACCAAAAACTTCAGGTGCGTCTAGGACGCTGTCGAAATTGCATCTCCTGGAAAGTTCTAGAACATTCTCTCAAACCTTTTTCTTTTCACATTGCAGTGTCGTTGTTGATTCGTTGAAGTGAAGAAGGGGATGCGCTGCTTATTTATGTTTGTATTGCCATTGGCTCCCTCTGCAGCATTTAAATAGCTCATTAGCTAGGTTGGCATCCGCAATTGGAATTTCGAAATGGCTAGGTTGGCATCCGTAATTGGAATGTAACATGTAATACAAATATTGTGTTACAAAGCACAACAGCATTCAGTACAGTCTCACGCACAGTGGAATATTATTACGTGTTGGTCGACCAGATAGACGTTATATTGGAACATATGCTCTTCTTAAACACAATGAAAGAAAATGTAATCATATTTTTGCAGCCGCAGCTGCGTTGTATGTACATAATAACAATATTTTTGCGTTTGTATTTTAAATGTTTTGAAAATATTATGTGTTTATATAAATGACAAAGGATTTAATTAAATGTTTAAGAATCTGAATTTAAATTTATATAAAGGAATCAAAAATTTTAAGTAAGGAAATCAAAAAACTTTTTTATAACTTAGTTTTATTGTAATAGAATTTGATAAAATATTTTATTCGAAATTTAGAAAGATTCCTGCTTTAAGTAAATTTGAACTGGATATTATGTTTGGGAAAGTTAAAAATGTTAACTAATTTAATTAGTTTCATTTTGAATGTTTTGTGTGATTATGTAACAATGGTGATGAAGAGAGAGAGAGAAAATTATTTTGTGGTTTAAAAAGGTACTTGTAGAAGTCACCTTTTTCCAAGTTCGCCAAATGCATCAACAAGTGTTACAGACAACCGGAGAGAAACAGCATTTCTTATATGCTAGAAGGTATGCCCGTCATATGACAGAAATCAGAATTTGCGAAACATTACTTCCCAGTTGGCGTTATTTTTATAAATTTGGCGACATTTTTGGAACTTTTGTAACATTTAAAATAGTCGTGAAGTTGGCGACGCTCCGCTGAATTTCTCACCAAGCGTTACGGACTGGCGGACGGAGAAAGGGGTTATTCTTATAGTCTAATGTTCTTTACAAGATATTGAAATTTCATCAATTAGCGTCATTTTTATCAATTTAGCTACATTTTCGTTAATTTGGCAACATTTACAAAGTCACCATGTTGAAGACATTCCGCCAAAATCCAGCCAAGCGTTATTGGCGTAGAAATATATAGCATATAAATGACTATTGCCGTCCAAATACAAAAGTATAACCCAAAGTATATTTTCTCATGAATGAAACGAGCTAGATCCACGAAAATGATGCCACTAAAGTGAATATATTTCACAATAGTTAATATTTTTATTTTATATGATTTTTTGATAATTTTTTTTTAAAATGTGCAATATCTCGAGAACGGTTCATACTAGCGTTCTAAAGTTTATGTCAATCGTTTTCTAATGAAAAATTACATAAGAATTGACTATTTACGTAACTGTATAAAAACAATAGGCTTCCAGTATTTACGGATTGTAATTTTTGTACCAAATTCCTTCGAATCGCTCTATTCGTTCGTGATATGTCATCGCCACACACACACATATACAAACATACACACACACACACACACACACATACAAACACATACAAACATACACACACACACACACACACACACACACACATCCAGGCATCATCTTAAAAGCGTTTGATTCGTGATCAATGATGCTTGAAGCGTGCTCTCCCGTCGGAAACTCGAATTCGAATTTTCGACTCCGTCACAATATATTCCTTATACATTATACTATGTATATAAGTAAAGTAAAAACGGACCCGAAATGATATTGTAAAAGTCTGGATTTAAAAAGATTCGTTGAGGTCCTTCAACTATACTCATGTCGGCGAAAGAAACAACGTGTAACCACAAAATGCGCATACATGACTAGTCACATGCAAGTAGAAATTCGGCCGTAGAAAACATTTTACATACCAATTGAAGGAACAGTGTAGCGAAGACCAGTAAATGCACGTCCAAGGATCCCAACCGCTCAGGATGTAAGCTGTATACAAGAAGACCAGTGATACATCCCACTGACGTCCTCGCATAGAGGGGTCCGTTTAAACTGGCCTCCAGTTCACCTGAAGTGGACTCCATAACAATGGGGTACTGTGCTCTTCACGGATGAGTCACGGTTTGGTGTACAGAACTATTCCCGACGGTTATTGGCTCAGAGAGCACCTAGAACTCACTATCATGCCAGAAACATCCGCGAAATGCAAGCATTCAGAGGCGGTGGTTTTATGGTTTGGGCAAGGATTGCTGTCGGCTCCCGCACTGATCTCCACATCTTCCCTCACGACTGCAGTGCGATATAGAGATGACATCCTTGCTCACTATATTCGCCCTTTTCTTGCAGCAATGGGTCCTGATGCCATTTTTATGGACGGTAATGTGCGAATTCACAGAGCTCGCATTGTCGGCCAGTACTTAGAATCTGAAACACTGCTTCGTATGGAATGAGCATTGAGATCACCCGACTTGAATTCCATCGACTATATATGGGACATGCTTTAATCTTTAATCGCGATAGATGAGGAGCTGACCCATTGGATTTACAGCTTTGCAATACCTTCGTCGACTGAAGCACTGGCTGTGCGACGGTTGGCAAGTAAATGAAAAATGCTTGTATAATAAATAAATTATGAAAAAAAAATTATTACTGTGACCTTAGAAAACAATATTTCGTATGAAAACGTGCTGTCTTATAAACAGATATACAACAATTACACATCCCGGCCACACGGGCGCGGTAGCCCATTGGTTAGCGCGCTGGAGTTGCACTCGGTAGGCCCGGGTTCGATTCCAGCCACTGCCAAAACTGCCGCCGTGTTCATGCGGAGTACGATCACGTTAAACATGTGGGTCCGAAAGTCCTTCCGAGAGGTTGGTGGTAGGGGAAGGAGGGTACGGTCCCTGTGGATGCCTCCCCCACTGGGTTCCGGTCTAAATTGGGTGGCATTTCCCGACCGTCCAAACAGTTACCTTACACCTTTCTGGTAGGTCGGACGGTCTGGGTTTCAACAACAACAACATCCCGGCCACACAGAAATCTACCATAAGCCTTTGGGTTGGTCGTGTGGTCTGGGCTTTCTACACTTATTGGACATGCAACCACTTTTGTGACATATAAACTCTTGCGACATATATACATCTTTGACATATAAACACTTGAAAAATTTAAACAATTATGAAATATAAATACTTATGAAAATAATTATAATAGTATTGAATTGAAAAAAAGTGGGAAATAAGCAACTTTCTCTGACACAATTGAGTTTGAACACCATTAAACAGATCAATATATGTATAATAGTTAAAGAATAACTTATTATACACAAATAAAAGTTTAAGATTTCTCCATGACCGTTCCCGGAACCTTTAGGAGCTATTAACCTGTCTGCCCCATGAATGGGCACAAAACCCACAAAAAGTCATAGATGATCTAATTCTTGGCATGAATCGATACTGTTGGGCATGTGTTTCCAGCAGAGGTCATCCCATTCCGTATTAACGGATATCCACCAATAAACAGTTTTTGTCGCTCCAAATCCTATATTTTTGTTTATCTGTATTATTTAGTTTAATTCTCGTAGCATTTCCTAACGTTAGTATCTTCTGTTATACCCTATGATCTGTGAAAGTTTCAATGAATTCGAAAACACACTTTTCTTTATACCTGTTTTTTTCATTTTATTGCTTAACTCTTGGACATGAGTGTATTTATTTATGCTGCATTCTATGATTTATGGGAGAAGTACAATATCCCATCATGCTGGCATCGAGAAACGAAAGCGGCCCACTCCTGTTTAATACACTGGCTTCCAAAAGTTAAGCACAAACGGCTAAATCAACAAAAATGGAAAAGTAAAGCTTTGATTAACCCAAAACTTTACATGAAGGTACCAAATGTGTTTATGCATTAAAGAAAACAAGAATTACGTACAAAGATGAAAAAAATATTTACTTTTCGTAAGTTATATGATGACGTCACTTTTGGGTCATTAACAAAATTATGTTTAAAGGAAAACAAACCAAACAAAACTTCCATTAATATGGTATATGACCCCCCCCCCCCCGGACCTTCACACAAACTTTACAACGATTTTCCATGATTTCAATGAGATGATCAACCATCGCATATGCGAGAAATGGCCATTCCTCCAATAGGGAAGTTTCCAACTTTCTGAGACTGGTTGGCGGCGGTAAACATGCAGAGACAGCACGCCCGAGATCATCCCAATGTATCCCCGGCTACTCCATACGAGAAATTCCCTCACTTTACAGGTATTCGCCGACGATGTTAGCTAGATGGGGATGGGCATTATCGCCCATAAGGAGGAAATCAGGACCAACTGCTACAGCGTAGAGTCTAGGAATTTTTCCCGATACAGCGCAGGCGTCACAAAACCGTCTTTAAAGATGTGCAGCTCTGTTCGATATTCCAGCCCACACAATGAGACTGCCACCTCTGAATGTGTGACGTTCTATGTTGTTCTTGGCCTGATTGCGTATGCCTCGTTCTCTCCAGACCCTTACACGTTTATGATCTGATTCCAGGTCAAATCTGAACTCGTCCGGGAACAGGACGTTGCACCAATCTGAGACAGTCCAATTGACATGCTGACGACACCACTATAAACTTGCCCCTCTGGCGTGGACGGTTAGTGGAACACAAGAACGTGGTATTTGGGAATACAGTCCCTTCACGTGGAGCCTTCGGTGCACAGATATTGTCTTACCAAATGCCGCTGAAACCATGGATGTAACAGTTGTGGAGGTCGCTCGCCAATTCCGCTTGTCTACTATAGCAATATATCGATCATCAGAGGGGGGTGGTAACCCTTGGACGTCCGGGCACAAGTCTCCGGACAACTGTTTGGCTTGTTTGGAATTGTCTCCATAATTGAGAAATTACCGAATGATTAACGCCAAAGAAAATATCATCAAAACGACAAAGAGAATATCATAAAAAACATCTTACAACATTTATAAACACTTCGTATCAGCATTTAAATACACCTCCTCAAACTCTCTAAAATGCTGGCGTCTTCAACGACTGCCTAATTAGCATATATCCGGACAATCAATCGTGATTGGTTGCAACATACAATATTTACATACAGCAATCTACATCCGAAGTGATTTTGAGCCACTCAAATTGAAATACGCTTTCGAAAAATGAAAATTTGCATTGCGTGAACTTTTGTAAGTCAGTGTGTATTCGACGCTATATCTTCGTTAGGATTTATAAATTGTTGCTATCCAGCTGAAAAAGTGTTCGGTTTTCAGAAACGCCTTTTTATTTCCATACGACATGCCAGAGTTCATTTTCTGTATTTTCAGTACAACATTTTCTGTATTTTCAGTATAACATTTTCTGTACAACAATATGAATTTTCAAAATGCTTCACATTTCCTCATTCCGTCATTATGAGTCTGTCTCTGAGCTCATAACAATTCATTCTAGTAACTTTTCGAGGCATTTCTATATTTGAGGTATTACACTATTCGAAATCTGGTAAAGTAAAATTCACTCATCTCTACTATCAATATTTCCGTCTATATCGAATGAAACGGCCATCGAATTAAACACAAGAAATCGATCCCAGACAGATGATAAACAGACAAACAGACGGAAGTTTAAAACGTTTTAACTCTAAAGGTAGTTAAATCGTGTTCAAGAGATTTCAAAACATATATTTCCATCAAAATCTCGAAATCGAAATTTTTTGTGAAAACAATACTTTCTCTATATCATATTCCACTGTATGAGAGATTAAAGATATAACAGTTATATATTTTCTATTATTTCATTGTCAGTTTCCTGTAATATATAAGTTATATAGTAAATAATTGTTCAAAATGAACTCAGGAATGGAATCTAATGCATACAGATGTATTCATAGTTATATTTGAACGAATTAATCGGAGCTGTCCCTGTCCAAATTAACCGAACGGTACTGAAGTAATACAAATACAGATAATATATCTCAATTTCAAAATCTCTCGTATTAATCACAATCATTCCCACTTTTATATTCAACTCAATAATTGCCTGCTACTTAAATAATATAGATACGGATATCATCATACTTAATTTCCAAATATCCTGTTTTAAAATAAAAACATTCTCACAATGTACAAAAAATCTCCGAATCTATGATCATGCATCATGGCGTATACAATACTCATTCGTTATGCTTATTCGCGATTGGACAACATGATTTTTTCTACTGCGACCGCGGCTTCAGTAGGTCGACATCCTTCAATCCGGAAAGAATCCTCACGGGAGAAACGATCACTCTGGTCACTGATAAAATTACAAAAATCTGGTCACTGATAAAATTATAAAAATTAAAATTTCTCTTGAAAGTAAATACTCTTTTATTTGTTATATATATCAGGAACTTTAGCCAAATTATGGAATTGTGGTAATCTTAGTTTATCGGGTGAAATATATATATATATGTATATATATATATATATATATATATATATATATATATATATATATATATATATAAACATATGTTACCGCTAAAATGCAGAAATTAATTATTCTACAGATTATCTAGGTAATGTGCAGATTAACTAGGGCGATCCGTTAAAGTACCGAAAACTGTTCCATTTCTCAAATTACCTAGGTAATCTGCAAATTACCTAGGTAATCTGCACATTACCTACTAGGCACTCGTTAAAGTGAAAATAAGATCTTTGCTGGAACAACAGCAACGTTTCTAAAGGATCAAGTTAATACAATCAAACAATCAACAAATCAGTTTATAGAATCAATCATCAATCAATTAAAAACTATAATACAATGAATCAAACGGTTTAAAATATTATTACAATTAAGGAAATGAATTTGCAAAACATATGATAAAATGTTGCTTACTTATTAGTGCAATCTAAAGTTCTGTGACACTTTGAATTATATAGCAATTGGTTTTTGCGACAAGCACACCTATTTGTGGTACATTTAGATTTGCTGTCACATTTTCTGAAACCCTGCCCAGTACCAAGGGATTGTTTTATTGCTGTTTGACGTAAATATATTTCTACAGCAGGGACATCTTATTTCATTAAAAATCTCTCTTTGCAAACACTGAATTCAGATTTTACATACAATTGTTTTAAAATACCCGTTTTAGTACCAGGTTTATATAAAAGCCATCCTCTGTTTTACTAAAAACCACAGCTTAAATCGAGCGGGCATCAGTATTAGCTCTATCTTCTTCAGGTACTTTAATTCTCACAGAGACACCTTCATCGTCATTTGGGTGCTTTACATTAGAGACTGCTAACATTTTTTTGCTTCCTTTTCTAAACCATTCTTGGCTTCATCACACTGTATTTTCTGATCCATATTCTTTTTACAGATGTTGCACAATACATTCTTATCATACCCTTCCTCTTCAGGATCTATTTCACCACAACTTACGTGAACAAGCATATCACACGATTTACATTTGTGAGCACCTGATGCTGCTTTTGAGCAAACAATACAGACCACGTCTTGCATAGTCCTCTTTACAGGCTCTGTACGAAACTGTGATGGCGATTCTGCTGAAGTTGAGGGTAACTCAGTGATGACTTCTTCAACATGCAGAGGTGATTCCTTGGCGGTGCAGGGTAACTAAATATTCTTCATAACTGTATCCTCAATCAACTGTGAAGAAGGCAGGTTAAGATTACTATCGATAAATTCTTGTATTTCTATAGGTGATTCCATACAACAGGGCATAACGGAATGTCCTCTTGAGTAAAATTTGACTGTGATCCAATAATCACAGTCTCTTGTGAATCTTCTAATTTTTCAAGGTCTTATTCAGTATTTATCGAATGTAAAACACTTTGTGGTATAACAGAAGAAGACAATCCCACTTTTGCGGGACAACCGAAACATGGCTTCGTATGGACATCTTTTAATTGCAGAATGATAGGCACGATTCTTCATGAATTGTACAAATCGTACGTCCTCACTCCACTTGTTAGTTTGATTATCAGCCATCCAAGTAGTGAGCATGTTTTGATTGTCTTGATTCGCTCGTTCTATACTTCCTTGACTTTGGCTGTGCCTAGGTTTGCCATTAACCATTTTGATTTCTGGCCACAACTGTGTTACACATTCTAAGATTTTATTACAAAATTCGCGTCCGTTATGAGAAGAATGCTTGGAGCGCCAGAAAGGAGAAAAATATCATGCAAGTTATAGGCTACTTCAACCGGCCGTTTTGATGTGAGAGGCTTCAATACAACAAATCTTGTTAAGTGGTCTTGGTATACGACAAGAAACTTAAACTTTCCATCTGGCTGAGATTGGTAATCGATAAGATCCACCTGACATCTGCAATTGAAATGCGATGAAATAATCGGCTTTACAACAATCCCTTTTTTGGCACTTTTTTGTTTTTGTTGACAAGGTTCGCATAAATCTAAAAACATTTTTATTTGGGCTTGGGTATGTTTTTATAAAGTGTATTTAATTGCTTGATCATTATGTCTCTTCCAGCGTGGCCAATTGACAAATGAGTAGAATACAATATGTAAAACAATTCTTCGGCATGTACAAACTTTTTCACGCTTCCTGGCTGTCCAAACAGTTACCTTACACCTTTCTCGTAGGTCGGACGGTCTGGGTCTCAATAACAACACTTTTTCACGCATCTGACAACGGCTCACTGAGTTTTTCACAGCCTTGTACACTCAACACATCATACCTTTGAATTATTCGATAATCTCGAGATGATTCTTTCTTCTTGGAAACGTTTATTCGCTTTATATCTTCAATTATGGAATTATATTTTCGTTTTGTCATTAAAACACTTTTATATTTTGAATCTTCGTTAAAGAGGTTTGTGAAGAATCTTTTCTTCATTTTACTTGCCAATTCAATGCTTGCTTGCATAATAGGAGCTAAATTTATCTGCTTATAAAAAAATCACGACACAAATTCACGCGCTAACAGGCAGAAACGAATTTGAAAACAGAATTAGCTATGCTACGCACTGACAGCCGAAGCAAATTATGAGAAATATAAACAACCGGCGACGATAAGACGCTGACGAAACCAAACTAAAACTGGAGGAAGAGGAGGAAGGAGTAGGGAAAGGAAATGAGAGAAACAAACTTTTGAAATTTAACGATACGGACTCCGTTAATGTGCACATTACCTGGGTTAAATGCGGACAACTCTTGATATATATATATGTGTGTGTGTGTGTGTGTGCGCGTGTGTGTTACCGCTAAATATATATGTTACCGTTATATATATATATATATAACGTAAATAAATATAAAGGAATTGTTTCTTTTTTTCTTTCCAATGGCGTGAAGACGGATACTCTGCAATAATATTTTCGGTATCCAAGGAACTGATTTGTGTAGCAGTTCTAAAACGTAAAATAATTAAAAAAACTGATTCGAACTTAAAGAAAACGCGTACCCGATATGCGGTTTGGTATGCGTATACCTGGAGTACCTGTATACCAAATTTCATGTTCGTACAATGCTTAGACTTCCCGCTGCAGGTCGGACACACATAGACACGCATACACACACACTCACTCACACACACACACACACACACACAGAGGCATTGTCTTTTAGTAAGATGATATAAAATGACCAAATTTATTGATTGTTTATGTTATTAAAAAAAACCTTAAATTTTTTAGTGTCAGTATTAAATGGTTAAAATATAAAATATGTTCCCCTTATTTATTAAACTGCTGTATTCACCATAACATTATGCTTATTTTTGATCCTTTTTGAATTTTGCTAAATGTCACTGATATAAAATTTTAACTCTGCTATTTTAAAAGTGTTAATGAGCATCCACTTACAGTTTCAAGAATATAACAATTGTATGATAAGGATAATTTGAAGTATTTTCTGATTATTTCGACAGGAGAATTATGCCCTTACACGTAGTCTATCATTGCCCGCATCAGATTACTTTAAAAGTCATTTAATAATCTACACTATGAAAATTCATCTTACCGTATATGTTAGCACTAGTACGAATGATGCGACATCACGCGAATCCTACATTAGTACCTCTTAAGCAAATGTTTCATATAAAGCCACTCAATTTCCAAAACACACGATTAGGAAAAGCAAGAAAGATAAAGCATTGATTATGAAACACTTTCCAACTGAAATGCAATTATATTTAAACATATCTAAAATGCGATGAATTCAATGGCGATATTTTAAAAATTATCAAAGTACTAAAATAATTTCTTTTACTTGGAAACTTAAAACTTCATAAAAAATTAACTTTATTCAAATGACGTCATCGAAATATAAATCGTCTGATTCTCTATATAAAAGCAGTGAATATTTCATTCATACACTTTTATTGCAGACTCCAGAGTTAAATGATATTGCGTGAAAAAATTCAGCAATTCTTATACAACTCATCTTTCAATCACTTGTTTACATACTGCATCCAATAAAATTAGGCTTCGTTGTAGAAATCATCAAAGTTTAATGATCATTTCAACTTAATATTGTAATTGCGTTGGCGCAGAATATATTAGCACGGAAAATACGCAAAAAAAGGGGGTTTTAGGATGGATACAACATTAAATATGAATTTAAAAGAACTTTAAAAATCACGATTTTGACACTGGGAAAAATATGAATGTCATATTTTATTTTGAAATGGGTTACGTGAGCTCTTCATGTTATATGGGGGTAATAATCATTATAATTTTTATTTAAAAAACTATCGAACATATTTTATTGAAATTGTTTTATATATTTTATGGTATAATTTGAATATTTCCTAAAACTTTCGAAACAACTTGTGAAGTTTAAATTCACTTAAAAAATGTTTACCATTCTGGTAGGTCGGACGGTCTGGGTCTCAACAACAGCAACTTAAAAAATGTTTGAAAAATTAGGCCCCATACAATTCAATGCATTTCATTTCTTAACCCCGGTTCAATACTAAACTAATTGGGTAATATTATTCATTTACATTTCCTTATGTCCCAAACACTGTCTCCACAACATACTAAAATTTCAAAAATTGATAAAGTCACCTTTACGGCAATTATCGTGTGAACGGACAGACAGACAGAATGACAGACAGAATGATCAAAGTCATAAACACTCCTTAACTCTGTTGTAAAGTGTCAAAAATCAACCTCAAGCTCCGTGATGTGTTCCACACGGGAGAAGGCATTTAACTCTGTTGACATAGCCGCCGCTATGGATGCATTGCATTGCAGGTTGAAATACTCTAAGTGTCAATGCACTGTCATTTTTCGTTTCAGTTTCGAATATCAACTTTTAAAGTGAAGTGGTTTAATATATGAATATTTTAAAGATATGTTTATATATGTAAAAATTGTCCCGCCAAATTCTTTCCAAAGGTCGTTGGGAAAAACATTCTTCGATATTTCCGATGTTGTGAAAATGGAATCTCTGAGATAATGTTTTTGACCGCAAAGAAACCATTTCCTGTAAAACCTGCTCCGTGGTATCTCGGGACCAGACCTGTTTTAACATTGTAACTATACCACTGATCATAGTTATGGATTGCTTAGATTATTTGCTAGGCATTCGGTGAACACACAACAAATAAACAGATATATTTTACAATAAATAAAGCTGCTGCTCTTACGGTAACAACATCCAACATTACAAACATCTTTGCAGAAAGTAACATTTATAGTCAGAGGTGCCTATAAGTGTTTCGAGGGCGCTATAAGATCCCTTCCTCTAGTAAAATAAGAACAGTATGAGCCCTTAACAATCACTAAAAACGAACTGCAAAACAGAAACGATTTATCGCACCTGCTAGATTAGGTATAAATATATATTAGATAAAAAGAAAATTACGAGGAAGCATAAGTTCGAAGTATTTCTTAAATATTTGTATAGAAGTATAGAAAATCAGATTTTAGAAATCCCTTATATAAGGATATTCTATCATTTCAGTGCCTTAATGGAGAGAGCATCGATTGACTATTCATTATACTAATCTCTGCTTTAAATTCAATTCCAGTTCCTGAATGGCATAAGATCGAAATTTTTCTTAAATAAATATGGGGCATGAGATTGTAGGATCCACTTATATAAGGACATTCTATAATTTCAGTGTCTCAATGGATAGATCTCATAGATTGATTATCAGTAGAAGAGAAATGACAGTTGAACATCAGCAGGAGCAGCAACTGCTCCTGCCGATGACTCATACACCCTCCACATGAGTCATGAGGAGGAAGTGATAGCCGAATGAGGGAATCTCATAAGGAGATGGATCAATGACGAAATGAGAAAATTTTTGGACGAGTGATTTGAACTTTGAACAGAGGAAGTATTGGGAAATATTTAAATACTTAATCTGATAACGATAGAGATAATCTGAGCTGAACTTTGGACGATGAGGTGACCTTGAACTTTGAGGTGTCATGTGAATCTGAAAGAATATTGGGAGATTAGAGTTGAGCCATCTACCGGGACTTTTTTAAAGTTCTGAATTTAAATGGATGTATTTGCTGGATTCGATCTGGGGGATGTGGATTGGTAGCGGAGCACGTTATCCAGTAGGGCACGGCGAGTTACCTCAATGTAATTAATGAATGATATCTTTAGTGGGAATTTGAGCAGGGGAATGTTTTTCGGTGAAATGGTGAAATGAGGAAGAGGGATATGAAAGAGTGTTAATAAAATGATAATTATTTTGCAAAAAAAAAAAATGATGTTTAATATATTAATTTTACCGAATGTTCGATGAACTATGGGGTATGTTACAGGGGGCTAAAAGCTAATGATTTGAGTGAATTTATGGATACTGGGTGAATTTTCGTAAATCTACTCAATATTTAAATAAAATTTAGCAAATTGCACGGTATTTTCTGAATGAAGGGGAAATTAAAGATACTTTTTTAATGTCATGGGGTTTAAGACCCCACAATATTGGGATCTATGGGCTATGTTTTTAACGTTACAGGTTTTTTTTAATTGTATCAATTAAAATGTAATGAAGCATTTATACTTAGTAAATGACTTGAAGAATGTTGGAAGCACATAACATACAAGACTCCACTGTGTTCAATGGTTATTTTGAAGAAACAATTATATTTTAAATTAAAATTAAATTAAATAATCTGCATAACAAAAATATTCAATAAACCAGAACGAATATTTTCAAAGCTTTCGTAACTTACTATTCCATTTTCCATGCGATCTCTAAAATTTCATTATTTTATTGAAATGCACGATATTTTCTGAATGAATAGAAAAGTAAAGGTACGTTTTTAATGTTACAAGGAGTTTAAGACCCCAAAATTTTATTATTGCAGTGGATTGTATAACATTGTGCGAATTTTGGAACGCAGAGAATACAAGATTCCATTGTTTTAATGAAACAATTATTTTTTTAAATTAAAATTTCATTAAATGATCCTACTAACAAAAATTATGAAATAAACAAGTAAGTGACTTTTCAAAGCTATCACAACTTATCATTCTATATTTCATGGAGCCTCTAAAATGTCATTATTTTATTGAAATGCACGATATTTTCTGAATAAATGGGAAATTAATGGCATGTTGTTTTTCAGTGTCAGGAATTTTCAGTGTCACCATCTATCGAAATGTTTTTTAAAGTTCTCCCATTTAAAAACAGATAATTGTTTAACTAAATAATCCTATTAACCAAAAAAAATGAAATAAACAAGAACATGTCTTTTCAAAGCTTGCACAACTTTCAATTCGATATTCCAACAAGTTTATGACTCAAAAATTTCATCACATTACCACATTGCACAATATTTACTGAATGTTTGGGGAATAAGTTTTTCAATGTTACAGGAACTATAAGAGCTATAAGATCCTCCATTCGATACATTTACAAAATTTCACAAATTTTAGACGAATACGACAGCACTTTTAAGAATGCTTGATTGTTATCATTGAATTTAAATGAATGGCTCTACGACGAAGTGCAAAACATTCTAATAACATTAAAATACGAAATATATGCAATTACGTCTTTAAAAAAACAACATATCATTGCGAGGAGCTATCGTTGACATACAAATAGGGATTTCGTAGCTGTAGATGCATCGTAAAAACAAATGGTTCCTTAATGAATCTACACACATTACCAAAGGTGTGGGATTTTATTTTGAAAATCTGTTCAGAAATGTAGCAAATTACTCTACACTTTGTGCATGTTTGAGGAGTTCGAGGTGCATTTTTTAAGGTCATAGATGGTCTAAGATGCATTTTTCCTTTCAAAATTATGATATTTAAATAAAATTTAGCAAATTACGAAATACTTACCGAAGGAGTTTAAGAAATTATCTAATGAAAAAATTTTAATTAGAAATTGCATGAGTAATTATATATTAGGAATTGCATGAGTATATTATACATTAAAAATAAGTGTTAGAAAAAGAAGGAAATGGTTAGTACAAGAAAAAGTGTATGTGAGTTCCAACAGACCCAAATTTTCCCCTTTTTCAATATCTTGGTGGTCCCCTAAATGCACAAGTACCGAAACTTTACTGGAAGGTGTGCGTCCAAGCATGTTCTTCCCATCGCCAAAGTTAGAGAATACTTCTCCAAGTATTTGTTTAGAAATTTGAAAAATATTCTAACATCCAACGTGTCGGGATACTTTTGATTATATAGTGTACAACAAATGACAACTGCCACCGAAAAAGCTCATTGCGGAGGTTGGTACTTTGAAGCTAAATCCATCATTACAGTTCAAAAGAAGTTTCATGCCAAGTATAAAAAAAAAACCTCCATCTCGAAACAGCATTTTGGATTGGCATAGCAAATTTTTAGAAACAGGAAGCGTTTTAAGTCGAGAGAGAAGTGGCCGGCCAAGCACATCTTCACTGCTCGT
Source organism: Amaurobius ferox (assembly GCA_951213105.1). Lineage (NCBI taxonomy): Eukaryota > Metazoa > Arthropoda > Arachnida > Araneae > Amaurobiidae > Amaurobius > Amaurobius ferox. The sequence goes on along the minus strand of OX578141.1, from coordinate 27,131,206 downwards.
CTTTAGTTTTTATGCTATTTTTTGGTATTTTTAAGGTACATTGCCATCTATGGCCAAAGTTTGGAACTAAATTTTTTTATTTGCTTAAACAAAACTTTTCAATGTGGAAAGCATTTTAGTCCAAACCTCACTATCGTACGGCAATTACTTGAGTTTATATTCAATTTTAAAATGTGTCAAGGACTTTTGGATCACCCTGTACATTATTCCAATACCGGCCTCAAACTCAATTCCAGTTGATGAATGTCGAAGTATTTCTTAAATCTGATAAGGAGGATGATATTATGGAATCCACTTATAGTAGGATTATATTCTATCATTTCGGTGTCTCAATAAAGAGTTCAATTATCTAAGAAGTTTTTTAGAAGCATTTTCAGAAGTTCTTTGTGGAGGATGTTTGAAGACAGTCACATGTACCTAAGAGTTACATATGGTCGTAAAAGCGTCACACCACTTAGATTGAAATCCAATAGAGGTTTAAAACCACAATGACCGTACGATCCTTCCCCTAACCCATCACATCTCGGATGGAATTTCGCACCGAAAGATTTATTCTGCAGATTTATCATATTCTGCGTTGATACGTGGATAATTTTGAGCGGCGTCAAGGATCAAATAAGGGACTAATATGTGCAATCTTCCAGCCTTAATAACCGGCCTGTCCCGCATCTTATATAAATACTATTGTTTATCTATTTCTATATAGGAAATTAGGCTCATAATTTAAATATAAAGAGAAAGAACAATCTTGACATGTATTTTAAGCAGTTAGTCTAGCTTACATTATAAATATAGGAAATATGGAAAAAGATAATTTTATGTCTAGTATATACAGAAAGGAATATTATCAAATGTAAGTAATAAAGTATTTGACAGTAAACTTTTACTAATACTCTCATGCTCTTTTAGTTTTATCACTTCCCCAAACTTACTTTATTTACAAATGTTTATTCATGCACGAAAATATGTTATGCTTTTGATAATTCATACATAAGTAATAAGGTTTAAGGTAATTTTCGTTAGGATGTTTTTTAGATTCATCTTGATTATGTTTGCATTACTGATTCGCAATTACTTCGGAACTAGGGGAAAATATTTAACTTTTAAATTTTCCTGAAAATAAGTGGATTGGTGAATGCATCAACTTAAAACTTTTATCTCTGTGTGTATGTGTGTTTAACAATAAAATCTAATTAACGTACATTAATTATGAATTTCTCGCTGAAAATTTTAGTGCTTCATTACATCTGATTTTCGGTAAATACTTATCTTAATTATGTAAGATGCAAGAGAGTTTAGGAACAAATTCTATGAATAATGTTCAAAAGATATATATCTAATATATAAGAGGTAAAATTCGATTAGACGGTTTTAAGTAAAATATCTTATGAAGTTCACGGTGGATTTGAGAGAAATTAGTTTCAGGCAATCAGTTGAGTTCATGGAATAAATAGTCTGATATAAGTTTTATTACTTAATAGGGAAATGTGAAATAATAGGAAATGGAAGCCTGTTTCTTTCTGTCTGTCCGTCTATCAATCTGCCTGATATGGCCCTTTTAAACTCATGACCGACTTAGTGAATTTTGCAGAGTCCACTTTAACAATTTCGCCCCAATAACTCGGCTTTAGAGAGTCGGTTGGCCAGTACGAAGATGCGTCATTTAACTCCCGGTTGGCCCTTTACAATGGCGCCCAAACAAATCATCCCTACAGGTTAGTGCAATGAAGTCGGTAATCTAAACGTAACCCTAGTACATCTAGTACGCTTTCAGCCCACTGCGATAAATTGAGCTCCGATGTCAAATCAAGAGGTCAGAGACTACACAGAAAGCTAGCCTGGACGGTAAAAATGAGCTGCAGGAGGCTAAACTGAGGCTAACTGAAATAGCAGAAGGTAGTCAGTTGCACGTCAATCTAATATTAGGGGGTGGGGAATGGGGTGTCCACTTTGACGATAAGCGTTTGCAATTAACTCAACGGTGAAGAAACGGCTGGCCAGTACAAGATCTGTGGTTCGGTTCCCTATAAGTGTAGCTGGTTCTTTATAATTTACAAAGCTTTTTCACTGATTTATTAATTTTAATTAATATCTCCTTAAATATGTAATATTTTCCCCGTAACATTTTTCAAGCAAGACCGATGAAAAGAATATTTAATATAAGGTTTGTCGTCCTACATTTATTTGCGGAACTACGGGACTGGTATACCAGATTTTTGCTTTTTTTGTAATCACCACTAATTGTGTGAAAATGTTTCACCCGATTTACATGCTCCTTATACTACTCTATTAATCTTAAATGAAGGCATGTTTATAGGTAAAATATTTTCAATTTTATTACCTTGTTAATTCATTTAAAAAATAATCGTTAATATGTCTGCACCTTAAATACCTGTAGACCCACTATATTTTTGGCAAAACTCTTTTAATAAAATGATAGAAAAAACATAAAATTCTTTAACTTTTATCTTAATACACCAACCTGAGGTACAACGGGACATAAAATACCTGCTTCTTCTTGTCTGTAAAGTGGGTTTATAACGCGAAACATAATGACGCATGATTTTCTTGCTGGTATAATAAGCTTAAATAGCAAAGGGTTATGTTCAAAACTACTTCAGACTTTGTACAGCGATAATACGTAAATGTTGACATTTGAAAATAAGCTCCAAAGCTACATATTTCCTGTAATATTCTATTCATTTCGATGAAACATTAATGATGCAAAGCTTTGAATATATTTTGAGTTCAATTTCAGTCTTCTACATTTACCTTTTGACCATCAGGATTAAAAATATAAATTTCTGTCTATTTTCCATAATCTCTTCCATATCCTTTTAATTGGTTTGTTTATTTAAATTTGGAGCATGTTAAAGGAAAAATGAATGATTTCATATTTTTAATAAAGTAAAAAGTAATAATAATTTTACAGTTAATACGACGTGCATTTTTTAAGAAATAAATCTCTTGTGGACAACATATGATTTTAACTACAGACTCAAAATTATGTTTTTTTCATGATCTATTAAATTGTGCTTAGTTTCTGAAAATAGCATTGATAATTATTTTAAATGACACTAAATTCGCAAATTTATTTTATTTTCCTTTTCATTTGGCGATTGGACGTATTTTCAAATAGGCGACGTGGTGAAAATACAAACACACTAAAATATATCGATAACGTTTAGTCCCTTTATTCTTTTCCTCGTCAAAATTACGTATAAAACAGGACTTTTATTGACACATTTGAGCATTTGTTTTAGATGTTGAGGATTTGTGCAGATCATTTTGCAAACAGAGCAGGTTCTTGTTTCCGTACCAAAATCTAATTAGCATCAGAACAAACCACAAGTGACTTATTTACGAAATTTTCTGAAATGTGGGCAATGAGTTGTTTTAGCTACAGTAGATACTGTGGTGCACATAAGAGTTAACTTAAAGATTATAACTTTAAATATTGATTATAGCGTTGATTACAATTAATAACGCACCTTTGAGAATAAAACATTAAATTTTATTTATTCTTAGTTGCGTTGATTATTTAATAATACCGCTTTAACCATCATACGAGAATTATGCCAACATAATATTAAATTGATTTATCTAAACATGGCCGTAATATCGTAACTCATTGATCGTTATAACATTTAACATTAACACATTGCGTTGTATGCCGCTATTAAAACCCACCATTATTTTCTTTAGTGAAAGTTCCTGGAATAGAATACATATTAGCATAACACTACTCCATTAATTGCACCATTGTTAACTTTACAAATAAAATCATTTATTCAGAACATTATCTAAATTATTAAATTCATTACAACAATTAGTATATATTAGTTGCGGAGGAGCGAGCAAAAAGTGAGAGATTTGCGACCTGTGAGACCAGGTAATATTTATTAGCGACATGAGATCTATGACCTGATACAAAAGTTATTAAGCACATACTTGACCACAATACTTGCGTCATTGTACATTATACTGGTACAAACTCGAAGTATGGTACTGCTACACGTACTGGTTGTGCTCATTTTGTTCAAGTTTCCTTGTACTCTGACTGTCGTAGAATTGCATATTAGGACACTTTTGTGGACTATCTCCGGCGTACTCTGTGGAACACACTCTTAAGAGATCATCCTGGCATTCTGATGTCTGGCTGGAACTCAGGCTCTGTGGCACTTTCGCTCTGCAGCTCTTAATTTAATCTCGCTCTTACTTCTTACTTTACTAACTGCTTCATGACGTGTTTCATAACTGCTAACTCATATTCTAGTAGAAGTTGTGTAATTTCATCTTTCGGTTGCAGCCTCTTTTGGAGGTCTGACACGCCTCTTTGGCTCTGATTGGCAGACTTTAGGGCACTGCGTCCATACATCTTGCCATTGGTAGACATATTTACCCGCTCTCGTGGCTATATGTAGCCTCTTAAGTTTATGGTCTAATTGACCTCTCGGGCCAGACGTCATTGAGACTGAAGCATTGTTGGCTGTTGCAGCCAGACATAAATATTGAACATAAAACTGATACACTTAAAACTGGTGTGATATCTATTTCTGGTCACACAGATACATACGATTTTTGATGGCCATTTTGCAGAAAAAGCAGGTTATTTCTATCCGACTCGTACCAAAATCTAATCAGCACCAGCATATCTCATAAATGACTTAAATGAACAAATTTTCAAAAATTAGGTAAATATTTTTTTTTATTTAATGTATTGCACAAACACACACTGATAGACATACAGACGTCACTTTAAAACCATTTTTTCGGCATCTAGAATGCTTGAAACTTATATATCCGTTGAAACTTCCAGTTGCGATTTTCGACACAATTCCAATACTTTCCTTATATATTGTGATGTATTATAGGGTAAGTAAAATCAGATATTATAAGCATCACCTTTGAAATTATTTCAACCTGTAAACTTCAGTTTTTAAACTTAAAAGTTTTTAAATTTTAAACAATAATAAATCTGATTCGAAAAGTAATCGCCACATCGAGGCACCTCATAGAACGGATCGAATCTGAAACTGTTTGGTAAATTTGATTTTGGCAGTCAGCTGCATAATATGTCTATTTATATACACTCATTCGCAAAAAAACGAAGCACCATGAAGAAAATGACTATTTTTATTGAAATTAAATATGCGTACAGCTCATACCCATGTAATGAAATGATTACAAAATCAAGGCCGCAGGACCCATCAATGGTTAGAAATTGCACATTGAATTTTCAAATACGTAATTGTTGCAATACTCCTTGGGGGCAATGCATGCTTGTATACTTGTATACGTCTAGGTAAGGAGTGATAAAATTTTCTAATGTCATACTACGATACATTCTGCCAGGCATTCCTCAATTGCTGCTCCAGATCTGCTACATATCGGGATGCCCGAATCTGGCGGCTTAGCATGTCCCATACATGCTCGATTGGCGAAAGTTCTGGTGACCTTGTTGGCCAAGGAATAGTATCAACAGCAAGGAGACAGTCCACATATATGCGAGCCGTATGTGGCGTGGCATTATCGTATTGGAAAATGGCCCCAGAATGACGTACCATCAAGGGCAACGCAAAAGACCGCAGGATTTTATAAACATATCGTTGAGCTGTTAAAGTTGTACGTAAGATGACTAGGGACGACCTGCTGTCGTAAGATATAGCACCCTACACCATCACACCGGGGGTAATGGCTGTGTGTCTGTGTAAAACAAATGCTGATTGGGACAGCTGGCCCTGCCGCCTCCACACACGTACCCGATGGTCATCTGCTGAAATGCTGAAGCGTGATTCATCGCGTAATACTATGCAATGCCAGTCTGCTGGCAGCCATGATTCTCGGCTGCGACACCACTCCAAACGACTCTGTCAATGTTGTGGGGTTATGGGCAGATGTCTTAAAGGCCGCTGTGAGCGTAACCCCACCACAGCCAAGCGCCGTGAGATGGTGGAAGGTACCACGTGTGGTATGGATGAGGCTTTTGCACATTGGATGGCGAACAATCAGGCCGTTGGGCTAGTTCGGACCACTCGCACAATCATTCGATTTTGCCTCACATTCATGCACCTTGGCCTTCCAGAGCCTTCATTCCGACGATGAGTTCCTTGCAGCAACCCTTGCTGCCAGCACCTTTGCACAGCAGTGTCCGTTCGGTGCAGGTGAAGGCCTATTGCTCTGTATGACCAGCCAGCTTCATGCATCCCGACCACGTTCAAACTCGTCTAATTGCTTATAAGGTTTTCAACAATATCGTAACGGCCTTATTGGTTGTGTCTCCACGAAACTGCAACGCCGATAACGATCAAAGATAAACCGTCCACAGTTTTAACTTGTGTATAGGTTGCTGGTTGCACAGTAGGAACGCGCGCTATGACCGAAGTTAATACTCATTGGCCTTGCAAATGCAATCATTTGCGTACTTGGTACAAAGGAATTCGCAAGCGAAATTTCGAGATGGTCGGATTATTTTTTAGGGGAGCTTCGTTTTTTTTTTTTGCAAAAGAGTGTATAAAGCTGAGTGTGTAAGTTTGTACTGTGATTTATAAAAAAATCTAAAGTTCGGCATTTGAAAAAATATTTTGAAGGTAAAGAAGTTGTTAATATAGATCCTAGCAAATAATTTGGTTTAAAAGCAAAACATTTATTTTATCATTTTTTTGCGATTTTTCGAATTGGAAGAACAAAGGGGAAACTAATAGATTTTGGAAAATTAAAAAGCGGAACTGGAAAAGTTCAGAATTAATAGGGACCACTATAAAACGCTGGAATATTTAATACCTAAAATGGTTATAGCCTCTTTATTTATAGTTTTATTGTAACACCTATAATTCTGATTAAATTCTTGCCCCTAAAATTATGATTTTATCTTTCTTTATAGAAATAATATTCTATTTCATTAAACGTTTTTCCAACGGCCAAGCCTCATTAGCAGCCAAATGTTTAGCCTCATCACACCGCAGGGGTGGATCACATTGCGCCCTTTAGCCACACAATTTTGCCTGGTACCCAGGGGGCCTAGCACACTTTGTATATTATTTTTCATATCCAGACTATCCAACCTTCTGGAAAATGGCAACTGTTTTGACCGACGTAACAGTGCCACCCAATTTAGATCGGAACCCAATAGATTGAAAACCGTAGATATCAATCTACTGTGACAAACAACCTCTTTCGCCTGAACCATCAGCTCTCCGAGTGACTTTCGTACCTACATATTTATCGTGCTTATACTTCTAGTAGACACATGGAGAGCTTTGGGCAGAGGTGAGGATTAAACTCGGGTCCTCGTCTCGCCATAACTCCTAGGCTATTCCGCTCCATTTATTTAAAATATATATGATGATTTACCACAAACGGTTTTCCACTTTGTTTTTAAGATTCATTGCCACACTTATGGATATGTGCAATAAGAGGTTCAATGATGGAGCAAATATAAATTTACACACTTTTATCAACATTTCACGAAACTAAATATCTTAAAATGAAATGTGCAGAGCCGTCTAGCAAAAATGCTACTCAAAAGCAAGAGAATGAGAAAAGGTGGGTTTGGAATACCAAAAATGAGGTTGATTATGGGAAAAATTTAAACGGGGAACTGAAATATCGTGGTATCAACAGAGACCAAGCGAAAGCACTCTCTTAGATGGTTCATTTCAGCAACGACTTATAGAACCTATTATTAGGATCATTTCATTTGTTTTTAAAGTACTTTATTTTATTAAACTATATGTCGATTTTACTGCAAATGGTGTATTGCTTTCATTGGAATTCTTGGTGGCTTACAATTTAAAACAAATCCTCAATATTTTACGAACCAAAGACCACATTTGAGTTAGATATGTGAGACCGAACAAATACCAAGGTTATCAATAAATTGGAACATTAAAACGTCAGTAGTCAATCAAGTGGTGAATCGAGACGATTAGGCCTTATGAAACGACGCCTACATTGGCAATACATTGGATTACGACCAACTTATTAAGACTGAAACGTAATCAGATATTTTCAAAACTGATATATTTTTCTCTGTAAATTGCTAATAATATTTTAATTTAATTCTACTTCATATAGGCGCCCGTAGAACTTTCTTCAAGGGAGGGGATTAAATTCAAGCATATGATGCCCAACATCGACTGGCTTGATGCTCGCTTTGTTATATTGAATCTTGCCACTGACTATGGGCGACCCTGACTTCATATTTAATAAAACCGTTGTAAATGTTCATTTCATTATGAAATAAAGAAACATATAAAATGTTATATCTTGCATGCATTCATCATGCATAGGTAAAATACTTTAAAATATCGCGCATTTCATCCTACCTTCATTCTTATGTCACATAATTTTATTTTATTCACCACGGAAATAAAACTTATCGAAAGTGCGAATCCCAATATAAATTTCATTTGTAATACCAAATACTTTTCCAAGTTGAAATGCCAATCACTCAACCTCCCCATTCAAAAACCTCCCGCTACGGTACTAGACTAGAGAGGGATGGAACTTGAAATTTTTTCATATGGGTCAATGCACTAGGAACAGGATGCGGCATTCGAGTTTGTTACGCTATATTAAACATTTATTTTGAAAAGACTGAATTTTTCATAGTGATGAAATTTTTTGAACATCACAGAGATTCTATGTTCAAGAAGTTGTTATGATAAACGGTCCCATACGTCTTATTTATTGGGTCGTTGTGTTCATGTATATATTAGAGGTTATAGTATGTTTTATCAAACTAAATAGTATTGAGCTTCTCTGTGTGTATTAGTAAGGTTTCAATTTTCGTCTTTTAGTAAATAAGTTAAAACAAATTGTGCCAAGAGCAAAGAAAATAGAAAACATTATATGTTAATGTTTTTTAATATATTAATGTGATGCGCATTTGTGCGCCAAAAATAAAAGCCAATAGACAAAAAAATATTATAGAATTTCTAATTAAATCATTCTAATTATAAATTGAAAATACATTTTTGGAAAATTCGAATGAAATGGCAATGATTTTGAGTCAACTCCGCTAGGAAAATTTATATGCGGCATCAAGAGCAATTTTGATACTTTAATAAACCTCATTTAATATTAACATATTGATGGTTAAAATAATCATTTCTGATGACTCTAAAATTCAGGAGTTCAGAACTCCACAAACCTATTGATAAAATGATTTGGTGAAGAATGTGTAATGTCAACGAAATGGAAAATGTATATCCCCCAGAGTATCCGTGAGCTTCATTTTAATGCCTTAAATATGGAGACTAAGCCCAAAAGGATTTTCCGTATATCTTCCATATTTATAGTCGGAATCTCACACAAATTTATATTTCGTATAATGTTGAAACAAAATTGATCTCTCTATATTAAAACCTAGCCGCCTTTGGCTACCAGCCTGTTCGCTACCCTTCAAAATTCTGACCGCGGCAAACTCGCTGGCGCGACCTACCAGAAAGGTGTAAGATAACTGTTTAGACGGCCAGGAAGTGCCCCCCAATTTAGACCGGAACCCAGTGGGGGAGGCATCCACAGGGACCGTGGTTGGTAGTGGCGGAAACCGAACCCGAGCCTACCGAGTGCAATTCCCGCGCGCTAACCACTGAACTACCGCGCCCTCCGCGACAATCTCCATAACTTTCTTTTCATTCACCCAATTTAAACCGGAACCCAGTGGGAGAGGCATCTACAGGGACCGTACCCTCCTTCCTCTACCACCAATCTCTCGGAAGGACTTACGGATGTTTAACGTGATCGTACTCTGCGTGAACACGGCAGCAGTTTCGGCAGTGGCGGGAGTCGAACCCGGGCCTACCGAGTGCAATTCCCGCGGGCTACCCAATGGGCTATTGCGTCCTCCGTGACAATCTCCATAAATTTCTATTTATTCACGCAATTTAGACCGGAACCCAGTGGGGAGGCATCCACAGGGACCGTATCCTGCTTCCCCTACCACTAACCTCTCGGAAGGACTTACGGACCCAGATGTTTAACGTGATCGTACTCCGCCTGAACACGGCGGCAGTTTAAGCAGTGGCGGGAATCGAACCCGGGCCTACCGCTAACTTCCCGCGCGCTTATTTACAATTTAAAATTACCATATGCTAAGCTCTTATTTCCATCATCCTCATTCCATCGTTCCATTGTTCTATCATTTAAAATATTCATAAAATCAAAATATCCACAAATTAAAATATCCATTTAAAAAATCCATATCATTCCATCATTTAAAATATAAATATAATAATTTCTACAATGCTAAGCTCTTAATTCATTTAAAACCGGAAGCGCGGGAAACGGAAAACACACACTAATTCGGTTTTTTATTGTTCCACCCATCGCTATGCATATTCAGAACTAGAGCTCTTCTACTACATGCTGACTTATCAAGCATATTGAGGCCCATAGGGTCCCATACTACAGTTACGGATATAATTATAAAATAAGTGTTTAAAATAAATACTTTATATATAAAAAAAAGTTTCAATTAGAATATTGTAGAACTTAGCTAGTATGCTCCAGTACCGGGTATCCAATTATTTATTAGCCATTGTTTTCTTCGTTCTTCGTTTCTAGAAAAGCGAAATAGCCTAAAACCCTTTCTAGAATGATTAGAGCATTTCGGTGCAGAACTACCACCCATAATTATTTCCATTATAATTCTTAAAATGAAAATACGAATAGGGCTAATGCTAATGAACTGCGCTTCCAACTAGGGTGGGCTTCAGTATGCCTGATGAGTCAGCTCGTATATAGAGGAGCCTTATTCAGAACCGTGACGTCACCTCCACCTAGACACAAACCGGCGCCATTGAAACGCGTTCTTGTGGGAAACGGGCTATGGGAAATGGGAACTTCTTTCGCCCGCCGCGATGAATTTTAAAATCATGACTTCTTTAAAATTCCGATCCAGCGCCCAATTTTAATTGTTTCTTGACTAAATTGGACTGGTAAGAAAGCCAGATGTTTGAGCTTTCTAAAAATGTAAATTATTAGTCGAAATTATGAGTACTTTTTACTATGCGAGAATTTAAAACCAAAAATCGTTTTTTTAAGCCCAAAGTGACTTTTGTTTTAAAATCTTTAAAAAGTATTAGAAATCGAAATTGAGATTTAAAATTGATATATTTTTACAGGCAATTGTCTGCTCTTTCCGGTGGTGTGATTTGTTTTTTTCTACGACGTCCGGATCGTGGAGAAAAAAGGGCAAAAAACGGTCGAAATCGAATAAAATATTAAATAACAAAAAAATAATAATTACAATTTTAAAAATCGGTTTTCACGTTCTCCCTCCTCCCCCCCCCCAGGTCTCCGATTGCCAAATTTCGTAGCTCTCCGACGTGCGGTCGCGAAACGTATAGTGTATAAGACACACAAACACACAGACATTGCCTTTTATTATTTAAGAAAAAGTACTGCCGCTGCCGCTGTTTGACAAATTTTTCACTTCTCGAGTTTCTCTACTTCGTATCGCAAAAACTATTGCATATAGAAATATGAAATTTGGTACACTTATAGAGAGAGCTTTGAGAAATACGCTGAAATAAATCGTTTTTCGATATATATCGTAATTTAAGAAATACTTAATGTTAAAATCAAAGACAAAATATTTGAGCTGCGAGTTCGCGTCCTGGATGGACTAACAACAGCAAGACTACGAATTTTTTCAGACAGGTACCCACATAGTTGAAGTTTTGGAGAAAGGAGTCCATTTTTAATTTCGAATTAGATTACGAGACATTTTACTTTTTACGGACTTCTGAAGAGAAAAAATGTTCTTTCGTATCGGCGCGTCTAGTGAATTCTCTGTCTATTTCCGCAAAAGCTATAGCATCCAAAAAGGAAAATATGAAATTTAATACGTTTAAAGAGAAATAATGGGGTAATACGGTGGAATAAACTGTTTAAGGATTTCAAACTTTGAAAAAAAAAAATTTTCGGCTTGAAATAACTCGCGAAGCGAGCTCTGGATCAAGGATCAAGAAATTCAGCTTTTAGATTCCCAGGGCTGGGAAGAAATTTCTGCTTTCTCCTTCTGCGAAAAATAGGTAGGAATAGACATAAGAGATTTTTTAAAGTAGAATTTTTCGAATAGATGGGTGTGAAGCGAGCTCCGCGAGCGCAGCGAATAGGACCGTCCCGCCTCGCGAAGCGAGTTACGGGGGTTGGCGAAGCGTAGCGAGCAGGGGACAGAATCCCCTAGTGATGAAAAAAATAGGTATCAGCATTTGAGTTTTCTGAAATAACGAGTAGATCTATATGAAGACAACCCCTTATTCAAATAAAATGCACATTTATTTCTTGTAGACATTATTCGGAGTCTAACGATACTTTTGGTTTTACTATGCGATCATAGCAGCCTGAATAATAATCGGTGTTTAGATATTTTGTAGTTGTTGAATAGTAGTTCAGTTTAGTTGAATAAATGAGTTATTTACCTTTTACCTTTGTGTTTGGGTGTAATCCCGGAGCTTTAGGAGTATTAACTGTTTGCTTTTCAGCAGGACGGAATTTAAAATTAAGTCACTTGTAATTTAGAGAAAGTTTACTTTACAAGGGACTCTACACATGATGCAAGTTAAAATTATGTTATCACACAGGAAATTTTTTAAACATTCAAAAATATCATTATAAATAACATTGATATTTATGCATTCCTGGAACAGTTTATATTTTTAAATTTAAATACTAGAACTATAAAGAAACCCTTTTTTTAGTTTCCTGCAAGGGCTGTAGCATCGATGATTATGATGATTTCATTTGTCTTCCTAGAAACAATATTTTATTTCATTAAACGATTTGTCGATTTTTTTGACAAATTGTATATTTGAAATTCTGTTAAACTATAAAATGATCTTGCAGTGATCAAGTCATAAAATAGAAATCTCAGCCTTCTTTTAACCAAAGGCCATATTTGAATCAGCTAAAAGTTCGTGGGTCGCACATGCAAACGCTATCGCTTACGCACACCTATACGTAAGTAGACAGACGCACACTCTTACTTATATACGTACACTCATAAACGTACATATCACACATGTGGGCATATATAATATATATTTAATTAGGTATTTGTGCAATTCACAGCTCCCTCTCATCCCCCAAAAAAATGTTTGCAACTTTCATCCCAAAGAAACGCATACGCATGATTGGCCAGATCTATAAGAACGGCAGACTTTAGAATTGCGTCTCTGTCATTCTACCGAGTTCGCAGGTGTGTGTGTTCTCACAGTAGTCCATGTGTGTTCGTTCATGGAAGGCAACAGCAAGAGTATAGCCTTCAAACTTGTGAGTATATTTGTGAGTATATTGTGCCGCAGTTTGATCATCATAGATTCAGATTTAAAGTCAGTTTAGTAATCACTTAGCGTTGTAAATACTTCGTATGTAGATTTGTATTATACATATATGTGTTTTGAGTTCACAGCGAAGTTAGCTGAAAATAAAGTTGTTTTGTAAATGTCGTGATTCCTTCGTCGAACTCTGGTCATTAAGTTATTAGAAGTGTATATTAGACTGAAATCAACTCAAGAATTAGAAAGGTCATTCAAAATGGCGTCCGAACAGAGACTAACCCTATAGGTTAATGTGAAGATGTCGGATGTCTAAAAGTGACCCTAGCACGAATTCAGTGAACTCTGGGATATGGAGCGCCGATTTCAAAGCAAGACGATAACGACTACCCATGATACTAACCTAGTTAAAAATAATACTAGCAGGAGGTTAATATGAGATAAAAGTAGAAGAAGGTGGTCAGTCAGATTGTCAGTTGCACGCCAATCTGATATTAGAGTGTGGAGAATGCAGAGACCACTTCAAAGATAAGAGCTTCCAATATCATCCCAATAGCTCAAAGGTCGGCTGGCTAGTTCGGAGATTTAAAGTTCGATTCCCGGTTGGGAGGCAAGGCTCTTTACAACTTCCTTAAAAAAAGCACGCATACGAAAGTTAGGTGACTACAATTTACTCGAGAGTCAAAGACTCAGAGTGATCAAAACACCCTCAAAATAAATGTAGTCATCTAATTCCATATGCCTACTTCCTTTAAACGAGAATTAGGAATATATTTTATATATGTATATCCATAATTTGAAGCTGTACTTTGAAAAAAATGTCTTAGAAATGCAATGTTATGGCATAGTGTAAGATAAACTAAGGTATCCGTAAAGATATGGTTTTTAAAGGATAAAAAATAAGAGTGAAAATAGCATTGAGGCTCATAAACAAAACTTTTTGGAATTTGAGATATTAAAATGTAAACAGATGTTCCTAAATTTAAATTATATAAAAATAAATATTTTTAAAATTTAAATTATGTAAAAATAAACGAAGGATATTTAATGTTTAAATTAAAACTTTTTGAAATTTAAATAATTGAAAAGTAAGAAGCATTTTCAAATTTACATTATCGAAAAGTGAAACAAAATTAATTGAAGTTATCAGAAAACAAACAAATTGAAAAATTAAAATAATATAGGGCAAAAAAGTATATTTTTAATTAAAATAAATAAAAATAAACTGCAGTTTTTGAGATGTTAAGAAAAATAAATAAAATATTTTTATATGATCGTACAGAAATTTTAAACTGAATCAACTTTATTATACATTAGCAGCATACCTGTTCTTCGTACGGAGTATATAATATAAAGATATTTATAATTCGCAATCATGTGCAAATTCTGTTAAAATATTAAATTTATTGCTCACAAAGAGAAATTTAAGAATATCTGTTCTCACTATGCAAAATTATATTCACGGGCAGATCTGAAGAATAAAACATCCTGGCCCCTTTTGTAAGTAAATTTACAAGAAAAAAAAAGGAATTGAATCAATATATGCAACCCCGTGCTACTTATATTGTCGCAGATTAGAAAATATGCCAGTGTGTTAGTAGAAGCTTACCCGTAGTGCAATATGAGTCTCAAAAATATTTGCCAAAATAAAAAAGATGACGTAATAAATTGAAAGTATCAAAAATCCCCGTAATCTTAATACCAGAAGGTCGTAATTGATTCCAATATTTGCCAATATATATCAAAATATATGCCAATATACCTGTACTACTTATATTCTCGTAGATTAGAAGATATACCCATGCATTTGTAGAAGATTACTCGTACAACGTACTATATATGAGTTTCAACAATTTTCGTCATAATAAAACAATTCCATAATAATTTAAAAATATCAATAATCCCTGAATCAACAGTCCCCGAAAATACCAATAATAATGATGTTTAAATCTGAAGACCGTAATTGATCCTGTCAAAAATGCAATGTCAATGTAATTTATTTTATATACATATTTTTATTATTCAAATCGGAAAAGATTTAATAAAAATCGTATGCCGCATAACATATTGAATCCGTTGCTAAGCCACATGATATCATTTGCTTCAAATAAATTGATAGAAATCATATCATCTGAATAATGCAATCTCCATGGAAGGTTTGGCGACATTTTCGTCAATTTAGCGATAACTTAAAAACTTTAAAACAAATTTATCGCCAAGTGGGACTGTAGAACTGATAGTCCCATTTTCCCATGATTCCCATCCCATCATCACAATACTATCCCCTAACAAAACACAATTAATTTCATTTAGTAAGCGCTATTTTATCAATTTCATGATATTTTTATGGATTTAAAAATATTTTAACCAATTTGGTGATATTATAAAAATTCCTTCAATGTGTTACTAAGTAGGATGGATGAACTGATCGACAAATGCTACAGAAACATCATTTCAGTAGTCTATTCTTAAAAAACAAATTTAATTTCATTGATTAATTTGGGCCATTTTTATCAATTTGGAGACATTTCCACTAATTTGATAAAGTTTAAGAAAAGTTACCAAGTTATTTAGAGATATTCCGCTAAATTCGCAGCTCTGAATTTGCGGATCTCAAGAATAAAATATCCTGATCCCTTTTGTATATACTAAATGAAAACACTAAAATTGTATTAGAAGATACATACACCCGTTCTACTCTTTTTCTGCTTCAACAATCGGCTAAATGAATTTATTGGGTAAACACAATATATGAGTTTATTAGTTAAACACAATATATGAGCTTGAAACCTCTTTGCTTAAATAAATGAAAGTGATGTACGCAGTCCACAATATATATAATTAAAATAACAATCAAACCGTTCATTTATAAAATATATTTTTACATCCATTTATTTATTATACAAATAGAAAAAATAATAATAAATATTACCAACACATTTAATTTCATTCCATTGCCGAACAACATGATATAAGATATAATCTTCCTCATAAAATGTGAAATTAAATAGCCATTTTGATTTCTTTATACTCTTCTTCGTTGAGTAAAAATTTGTGAAAGATGAACCATGGAGGTAGATTTTTCCATTTAAATTCATGTTTCAAACACTTCATGCTTTCCTATAGTGACTAATTAATGCAAAAATCCTGTACTAAACTCGGAAATAAAGTTTTATTTCATTTTGGCGTTTTAAACAAACGATTTTCATCCTTTCCGTTTGGATAAACCACGGAGTTGGAGAGTAGATCTCCTAAGAAAAATTTCCGTTTTTCATTAATATCTCGACAACCCCTGGTCTTAGAAACTCGAAACTTGGACAAAATTTATGGGGGGCTATTTCAAGGCTATCCACAAAATTTCTTTAAATTCGGTTCAGCCGTTTTTTCGTGATGATGAGACAAACGAAAATTTTAATTTTTGCTAATATCTCGAAAACCACTGGTCGTAAAAACTCAAAACACGGACTAAATTTTAAGTAGGGCTATTTTTAGGCTACCCAAAAAATTTCGTCAAATTCGGTTCAGCCGTTCTCCCGTGATGATGGGACAAACATACATACATACAGACAGATAGATTTTCATTTTTATTTATATAGACTAGCAGCATACCCGTTCTTCGTACGGAGTATATAATATAAATAAACTTAAATTTCACAATCATGTGCAAATTCCTATAGTATACTAAATGACATGTTTAATCAAAATATTCTGTTAAAATATTTAATACAATGCTCCTAAAAAGAAACCTAATGGTCTCTGTTCTCACTATACAAAATTATCTTCACGGGTAGATCTGAAGAATAAAATATCCTGGCCTTTTTTGTAAGCAAATTTATAAAAAGTATGAAATTGAATCAATGTATGCAAAATAATAGGGTATTGCATGGGACCCGTACTACTTATATACGCGAATATTAGAAGACATAACCTGTATTAGTAGTTTACATATATAAGTTGAAAATATCAATAAATCCGTAATCTTTAAACCAGTAGGCAGTAATTAATTCCAATATGTGCCCAAATGAAAGAGCTAAAATTATATGGGAAGATAAACCCGTACTACTTATAATGTCATAGATTAGAAGATATGTCCTAGTGTTAGTAAAAGATTAGCCGTATTATAATATTTAGTTTGAAAAATTTTTGCCAATATATAACAGATTACTTAATAAATTAAAAATATCAATAATCCCCGTAATCTTCATACCGGAAGGCTTGATTCCAATATACGCCAATATACATGTACTACTTATATTCTCTTACATTAGAAGATATACTCGTGCATTTGTAGAAGATTACTCGCACAACGTACAATATATGAGTTTCAACAATATTTGCCGCAATAAAACAATGCCATAAGAAATTGAACATATCAATAATCTCTGAATCAATAATCCCCGAAAACATCAATAATAATAATGTTTAAACATGAAGATCGTAATTGATATTATCCAGTCAAAAATACGATGGCAATGAAATTTATTTTATATACATATCTTTACCATTAAAATCGGAAAAGATTTAATAAAAATCTTCCTCATAAACACATTAAATTTAAATCCGTTGTTAAGCGACATGTTATGATTTGCTTCAAATAAATTGGTGGTCAAAATATCGTCTGAATATCACTAATGAAGGTTTGGCGACATTTTAAAAAATCGCTAAATTTATCGCCAAGTGGGACTGTAGAACTGACAGTCCCACTTGGCGATAAATTGACGAACCATCATCAAAACATTATCCTCTAAAAAACCACAATTTCGTTTATTTAGGGCAATTTATCAATTTCAAAATATTTTTATGGATTTATAAATATTTTTATCAATTTGGTAACATTTTAAAAATTCGCTAAATGGGTTACTAAGTAGGGCCGTTGGACTGACAGACAAATGCTAACGAAACACCATTTCAGTACTTTATTTTAACAAAACAAAATAAAATTCATTGATTTACGTCATTTTTATCAATTTGGGGACATTTCAATCAATTTGGCAACTTTTAAGAAATTTGCCAAGTTAGCAATATCCATCCAAATTCGTAGCTCTAAATTCGCAGATCTGAATAAAATATCGCGATCCAGTTTGTATATACTGAATGAAAACACTAAAATAGTATTAGAAGATATACCCATTCTACTCTTTTTTTGTTTAACCAATTGGATAAATGAATTTATTGGGTAACAGAATATGAGTTTATTAGCTAAACACAATATATAAGCTTAAAACCTCTTTGCTAAAATATATGAAAGTGATGTATGCAGTTCGCAATTAATATAATAAAAAAAAATCAAACCGTTCATTTATAAGATATATTTTAATATCCATTTATTTATTATTCAAATCGAAAAAATATAATAATCATTAACAAACACATTTAATTCCATTTCTTTGCCGAGCAACATGATATAAGATAGAATCTTCCTCATAAAATGCGAAATTAAATAACCATTTTAATTTCTTTATACTTCTAATCGTTGAGTAAAAGCTTGTGAAATATAAAACATGGAGGTAGATTTTTCCATTTAAATTCATGTTTCAAACAATTCATGCTTTCAGATTGTGACTATTTAATGCAAAAATCCTGCATCAAACTCAAAAATAAAGTTTTAATTCCCTTTGACTCTTTAAACAAACGATTTTATCCTTTCCGTTGCATAAACCAGGGAGTTGGAGAGTAGAACTCCTATAAAAAAAGTTCCGTTTTTCATTAATATCTCGACAACCCCTGGTCTTAGAAACTCGAAACTTGGGCAAAATTTATGGGGGGCTATTTCAAGGCCACCCACAAAATTTCATTTTTTTTTCGAAAGTTTCGTTTTTTACTAATATCTCGAGAACCACTGATCGTAGAAATTCCAACCATAGACTAAATTTTAAGTGGGGCTATTTCTAGGCTACCCACAAAATTTCATCAAATTCGGTTCAGCCGTTCTCCCGTGATGATGGGACAAACAGACAGACAGACAGACAGACAGACAGATTTTCAATTTTATTTATATAGACTAGCAGCATACCCGTTCTTCGTACGGAATATATAATATAAAGAAACTTATAATTCGTATTCATGTGCAAATCCTGTTAAGATATTAAATTTATTGCTCCTAAAGAGAAGTTTAAGAATATCTGTTCTCACAATGCAAAATTATCATCAGGGGCAGATCTGAAGAATAAAACATCCTGGCCCCTTTTGTAAGTAAATTTACAAAAAAAAAAAAGGAATTGTATCAATATATGCAACCCCGTACTACTTATATTGTCGCAGATTAGAAAATATGCCAGAGTGCTAGTAGAAGATTCCCCGTATTACAATATGAGTCTCAAAAATATTTGCCAAAATAAAAAAGATGACGTAATAAATTGGAAATATCAATAATCCCCGTAATCTTTATACCAGAAGGCGTAATTGATTCCAATATATGCCAATATATAACAAAATATATGCCAATATACCCGTTTTACTTATATTCTCATAGATTAGAAGATATAATGCATTTGTAGAAGATTACTCGTACAAAGTACTATATATGAGTTTCAACAATTTTTGGCATAATAAAACAATTCCATAATAACTTGAAAATATCAATAATCCATGAATCAACAGTCCCCGAAAATATCAATAATAATAATGTTTAAACCTGGGGACCGTAATTGATATTATCCAGTCAAAAATGCAACGCCAATGAAATTTATTTTATATACATATCTTTATTATTCAAATCGGAAAAGATTTAATATAAAATCGTATGCGGCATAACACATTGGATCCGTTGCTAAGCGGCATGATATCATTTGCTTCAAATAAATTGATGGAAATCATATCGTCTGAATAATGCGGTCTCAATGGAAGGTTTGGCGACATTTTTGTCAATTTAGCGATAACTTAAAAAATCGCCACATTTATCGCCAAGTGTAGAACAGATAGACCCATTTTGCGACAAATTGACGAAACATCATCACAATACTATCCCCTAACAAAAGACAAATATTTTCATTTATTAAGCGCGATTTTATCAATTCCAGGATATTTTTATAGACTCATAAATACTTTTATCAATTTCGTGATATTAAAAAAATTCGTTAAATATGTTACTAAGTAGGATGGATGGATTGATCGACAAATGCTACCGAAACATCATTTCAGTACTCTATTCTAAAAAGCAAATCATTGATTTGCGCCAATTTTATAAATTTGGAAACATTTCCGCTAATTTGGTAAAGTTTAAGAGACGTTACCAAGTTATTTAGAGATATTCCGCTAAATTCGTAGCTCTGAATTTGTAGATCTGAAGAATAAAATATCCTGATCCCGTTTGTATATACTAAATGAAAACACTAAAATTGTATTATAAGATACACCCGTTCTAATATTTTTCTGCTTCAATAATCGGCTAAATGAATTTATTGGGTAAACACAATATATGAGTTTCTTAGCTAAACACAATATATGAGCTGGAAACCACTTTGCTAAAATAAATGAAAGTCATGTACGCGGTCGGCAATTTATATAATTAAAAGAACAATCAAACCGTTCATTTAAAAATGTATTTTTACATCCATTTATTTATTATTCAAATAGAAAAAATAATCTATATAAATAAAATTGAAAATCTGTCTGTCTGTCTGTCTGTTTGTCCCATCATCACGGGGGAACGGCTAAATCGAATTTGATGAAATTTTGTGGGTAGCCTAGAAATAACCCCACTTAAAATTTAGTCCATGTTTTGAGTTTCTACGACCAGTGGTTCTCGAGATATTTGTAAAAAACGAAATTTTCGTTTGTCTCATCATCACGGGAAAACGGCTAAACCGAATTTAATGAAATTTTGTGGATAGCCTTAAAATAGCCCCCCATAAATTTTGTCCAAGTTTCGAGTTTTTAGGACCAGGGGTTGTCGAGATATTAATGAAAAACGGAACTTTTTCTTAGGAGATCTACTCTCCAACTCCGTGGTTTATCCAAACGGAAAGGATGAAAATCGTTTGTTTAAAACGCCAAAATGAAATAAAACTTTATTTCCGAGTTTGGTGCAGGATTTTTGCATTAATTAGTCACTATAGGAAAACATGAATTGTTTGAAACGTGAATTTAAATGGAAAAATCTACCTCCATGGTTCATCTTTCACAAGCTTAACGATGTAAAGTATAAAGAGATCAAAATGGTTATATAATTTCGAATTTTAAGAGGAAGATTCTATCTTATATCCCGTTGCTCGGCAACGGAATGAAATTAAATGTGTTGTTAATATTTATTATTATTTTTTCTATTTGTATAATAAATACATGGATGTAAAAATATATTTTATAAATGAACGATTTGATTGTTCTTTTAATTATATATATTGCGGACTGCGTACATCACTTTCATTTATTTTAGCAAAGAGGTTTCAAGCTCATATATTGTGTTTAGCTAATAAACTCATATATTGTGTTTACTCAATAAATGCATTTTGCTGATTGTTGAAGCAGAAAAAGTGTAGAACGGGTGTATGTATCTTTTAATACAATTTTAAAGTTTTCATTTAGTATATACTAACGTGATCAGGATATTTTATTCTTCAGATCTGCAAATTCAGAGCTACGAATTTAGAGGAATATCTCTAAATAACTTGGTAACATTTCTTAAACTTTACCAAATTAGTGGAAATGTTTCCAAATTGATAAAAATGACCCACATCAATGAAATTAAATTTGTTTTTTAGAATAAAGTACTGAAATGATGTTTCTGTAGCATTTGTCGGTCAATCCATCCATCCTACTTAGTAACACATTTAACGAATTTTTTTATTATCACCAAATTTATAAAAATATTTGTAAATCCATAAAAATATCATGAAATTGATAAAATTGCGCTTAATAAATGAAATTAATTATGTTTTGTTAGAGGATAGTATTGCGATGATGTTTCGTCAATTTGTCGCAAAATGGGACTATCAGTTCTACAGTACCACTTGGCGATAAATTTGGCGATTTTTTAAGTTATCGCTAAATCGACGAAAATGTCGCCAAAACTTCCATGGAGATTGCATTATTCAGATGATATGATTTCAATCAATTTATTCAAAGCAAATGATATCATGTCGCCTAGCAACGGATCCAATATGTTATGCGGCATACGATTTTTATTAAATCTTTTTCGATTTGAATAATAAAAATATGTATATAAAATAAATTTCATTGACATTGAATTTTTGACTGGATAATATCAATTACGGTCTTCAGTTTTAAACATCATTATTATTGATATTTTCGGGGACTGTTGATTCAGGGATTACTGATATTTTCAAATTATTATGGAATTGTTTTATTATGACGAAAGTTGTTGAAACTCATATATAGTACGTTGTACGAGTAATCTTCTACAAATGCATGGGTATATCTTATAATCTACGAGAATATAAGTAGTGCAGGTATATTGGCATATATTTTGATATATAATGGCATATATTGGAATCAATTACGTCCTTCTGGTATTAAGATTATGGGGATTTTTGATACTTTCAATTTTTTACGTCATCTCTTTTATTTTGGCAAATATTTTTGAGACTCATATTGCAATACGGGTAAGTTTCTACTAACACACTGGTATATTTTCTAATCTGCGACATTATAAGTAGTACGAGGTTGCATATATTGATTCAATTCTTTTTTTTTTTTAAATTTGCTTACAAAAGGGGCCAGGATGTTTTATTCTTCAGATCTGCCCGTGAATATAATTTTGCATAGTGAGAACAGATATTCTTAAACTTCTCTTTATGAGCAATAAATTTAATATTTTAACAGAATTTGCACATGATTGCGAAATATAAATTTCTTTATATTATATACTCCGTACGAAGAACGGGTATGCTGCTAGTAATAAATATTAACAACACATTTAATTTCATTCCGTTGCCGAGCAACATGATATAAGATAGAATCTTCCTCATAAAATGCAAAATTTAATAGCCATTTTTATTTCTTTATACTTTTCATTTTTCAGTAAAGGCTTGTATAATATAAACCAAGGAGATAGATTTCCCATTTAAATCATGTTTCAAACAATTGATGTTTTCAGAAAGTGACTAATTAGTGCAAAAAATCTCCCCCCAAACTCTGAGATACAGTTTTAATTCACTTTCAAACGATTTTCAAGCTTTTCGTTTGGATAAACCACGGAGTTAGAGAGGAGAACTCCTAAGAAAAAGTTTCGTTTTTCATTAATATCTCGACAACCCCTGGTCTTAGATACTCGAAACTTGGGCTAAATTTATGGGGGACTATTTAAAGGCTATCCACAAAATTTCATCAATTTCGATTCAGCTGTTCTCCCGTGATAATGAGACAAACGATAATATCGTTTTTTACTAATATCTCGAGAACCACTGATTGTAGAAACTCCATATATGGACTAAATTTTAAGTGGGACTATTTCCAGGCTACCCACAAAATTTCATCAAATTCGGGTCAGCCGTTCTCCCGTGATGATGGGACAAACAGACAGACAGACAGACAGACAGACAGACAGATTTTCAATTTTATTTATATAGACTAGCAGCATACCCGTTCTTCGTACGGAGTATAAAATATAAAGAAACTTATAATTCAGAATCATATGAAAATTAAGTTAAAATATTAAATTTATTGCTCCTAAAGAGAAGTTTATGAATATATGTTCTCATCATGAAAAATTATCGTCACGGGCAGATCTGAAGAATAAAACTTCCTGGCCCTTTTCGAAAGCAAATTTACAAAAAAAAAGGAATTGAATCAATATATGCAAAATGAAAGAATTAAAATTGTATAGGATCCGTACTACTTATAAATGCGAATATTAGAAGATATAACATGTATTAGTAGATTACATGTATAAATTGAAAATATCAATAAACCCCTAATTGATTCCAATATATGCCAGAAAAAAAGCACTAAAATTATATGGGAATATATATATATATATATATATATATATACATATATATATATATACCCATACTACTTATATTGTCGCACATTAGAAAATATGCCTGTATGTTAGTAGAAGATTACCCGTATTGCAATATGAGTCTAAAAAATCTTTGCCGAAATAAAACAGATGATATTATAAATTGAAAACTTCAATTATCCCCGTAATCTTTATACCAGAAGGTCGTAATTGATTCCAATATATGCCAATATATATCAAAATATATGCCTATATACCTGCACTACTTATATTCTCGTAGATTAGAAGATAACACTTGCATTTATAGAAGATTACTCGCACAACGTACAATATGTGAGTTTCAACAATTTTTGTCATAATAAAACAATGGTATAATAATTTGAAAATATCAATAATCCCCGAATCAATAATCCCCGAAAATATCAATAATAATAATGTGTAACCTGAAGACCGTAATCGATATCATCCAGTCAAAATTGCCAATTAAATTTATTTTATATACATATCTTTATTATTCAAATCGGAAAAGATTTAATTAAAATCGTATGCCACATAACACATTGGATTTACATCCATTGCTAAACGACATGATATCAGTTGCTTCAAATAAATTGATGGAAATCATATCGTCTGAATAATGCTATCTCCATGAAAGGTTTGGCGATATTTTCTTCAATTTAGCGATAACTTAAAAAATTGCCAAATTTATCGCCAAGTGGGACTGTAAAACTGATAGTCCCATTTTGCGACAAATTGACGAAACATCATCATAATATTATCCCCTAACAAAACACAATTAATTTTATTTATTAAGCGCAATTTTATCAATTTCATGACATTTTTATAGATTCACAAACATTTTTATCAATTTGGTGATGTTTTAAAAATTCGATAAATGTGTTACTAAGTAGGATGGATAGACTGACCCACAAATGCTACCGAAACATCATTTCAGTACTGTCTTCTAAAAAAACGAATTTAATTTCATTGATTTGCGTCGTTTTTAGCAATTTGGCGATATTTCCGTCAATTTGGCAAAGTTTAAGAAAAGTTGCCAAGTTAGCTATATTCCGCCAAATTCGTAGCTCTGAAATTGCAGATCTGAAGAATAAAACATCCTGATCCCGTTTGTATATACTAAATGCAAACACTAAAATTGTATTAGAAGATATACCCTTTCTACTCTTTTTCTGTTTCAACAATCGGATAAATGAATTTATTGGTAAACACAATATGAGTTTATTAGCTAAACACAATATAAAAGCTTAAAAACTCTTTGTCAAATGAAAGTGATGTACGCAGTCCGTAATTAATATAATTAAAGGAAAAATCAAACCGTTCATTTACAAAATATATTTTTACATCTATTTATTTATTATTCAAATACAAAAAATAATAACAAATATTAAGAAACACATTTAATTTAATTGCATTGCTGAGCAACATAATATAATAAAAAATCTTCCTCATAAACTGCGAAATTAAATAACCATTTTGATCTCTTCCCCATAAAATGCAAAAATAATAACTATTTTGATTTCTTTATACTTTCAATTGCTTAGTAAATGCTTGACCATGGAGTTAGATTTTCCATTTAAATTCATGTTTGAAACAATTCATGCTTTCAGATAGTGACTAATTAATGCAAAAACCCTGCACTAAGCTCAGAAATGAAGTTTTAATTCACGTTGACGTTTTAAACAAACGATTTTCATCCTTTCCGTTTGGATAAACCACGGAGTTAGAGAGTAGATCTCCTAGGATAAAGTTCCGTTTTTCATTAATATCTCGACAACCCCTGGTATTAGAAACTCGAAACTTGGGCAAAATTTATGGGAGGCTATTTTAAAGCTACTCACAAAATTTCAATAAATTCGATTCAGCCGTTCTCTCGTGATGACGAGACAAACGAAATATTCGTTTTTCACTAATATCTTGAGAACCACTGGTTGTGGAAACTCCAAACATGGACTAAATTTTAAGTGGGGCTATTTCTAGGCTACCCACAAAATTTCATCAAATTCAGTTCAGTCGTTCTCCTGTAATGATGGGACAAACAGACAGACAGACAGACAGACAGATAGACAGACAGACAGACAGACAGACAGATTTTCAATTTTATTTATATAGATTAAACTTATTTATATTCATTTTTCCATTATTTTGTATTCTGTTATTACCCCTCATTTTGTGTATTCACTCTTTTCGAGAAAGAATGTACTTTCAAATAGCGAGAAAGAAATCGTGCCCAAATGGTTACAATTACTTTAATTCATCAACTCGGGGCAGTAAATTTCCGAAGAGCAGGGCTATTTCTCTTTTTCGTTTTTTTTTTCTTTTATAATCTGAAATCAGACTTTCTCTTCCCTATTCATAACTTCTGTCTGTTGACTAGCGATAGGAAAAATAAGAAAGGTACATCTGAGTGGCAAATCCTTAATTTTAATATTTAAAGACAATTAAAAATAAGGTGAAAATTTATCCCGGCTCCTGGTCAGTTGTCCTAGCATTTTAGATTAGTTGTCCTTAAGGAGGGTTGTATGTTATTAGTTTTAAGTATAAGTTTAATGTGTTTTGTGTATAAATTTTGAAACTTGTTTCAGAAGGCATTAATACATAATTTATTATATTATACTCAATTTTTAATAAAATGCGAAAAAAAAATCTTGGTTCGACATCAAATTAAAATGCCATTTAAGAAACGGGAAAAGTCCAATTCAATGAGCGCCTAGTTATCTTTAGCTCTTATAGTTATAATCAGTCGTATATTGAATCCTCACTATCAGAGTTATTACGCACATAGAGCTAATTTATACCTGGAGTGAAATCTTGAAATCTAAGAGTCCAAGACTTAATCTTTTTTCACATCATTTGTACTTTTTTGAATGACTAAGCATGTGAGGGTCATAATCTTCTTCTTCATGATTAGCTCATTGTCTAATTTTCTACTTTATCTGTTTCTGTTCATTCCTAGATTTAGTGGAAAAAAATTTTCCTACATATTTTTGTGGTTTTTCTCTTCTCATTCATCCACCTACGGTTCCCCCACTCTAGATTTCCTTTTACAAGAGAAGTATGTAGACTTTTCATATTTATAGCTATTATTTTGGATTAATATTTGTTCTAGCAGTTGCCTCTGGAAATGGGATCAAATGTGTTGGAGTCAACTTAATATATGGCAAGTAGTCCCCCGTAAAATAAGACAATATGCTCCTTTCACTCATTTTGCATTAAACATTTTTATCCGAACTAGCTCCTATTTTACTTTTAAAAGCGCAAAGAAAATAATGCACAAAGACATAAGTTTAGACGAATTATAACAAATGATAAGGCAACCTTATTCTTGTACAGAAAAAATATATTAATTCTCCAACTATTTACTTACAGTGTCGACAAATGATTCTTTGACGTCAAATGTAGAAAACGAAATGACAGCCACTCTTCAACTAGGTCCAACAAATAGCAATGTTGGCGCCCTTAAATCAAGGAGGTACGACTGTGTGCGCAATCTAGTAGTCGAGAAATAAGCGCTGTTACAACTAAAACACTGGATAACTAGTTTCACATTGTCCTACCTTCAATTGTTATTAAAAGATGTTTAGATGCTACATCTGTGAAGCATGAATTTCATACAGCCCCAAATTTTGAAATTTTCCCTATGTGGTAATAATTACGAAACCTGCCTAATACGGAATATAGTAATTTCGTCGTCAAACATTTCCATGATTTTTAAACTTCCAATTCAGTGTACATTTATTAGTTTTCCCATGCCGAACGAATACATTTGATGACGAGCTGAAATTCATAAACTAACAGATACTTTATCTGAGGACGCAGTACTGGAGGAATAATTTTACTCAAGTAACAAAACTACAGGATTAATGTTGCGTCGATCACCATTGAACTGATAAAGAATCCAGGTGGCCAGATGATTTTCACGAAATGGGTTCGAATGGGTTAGTGATCGAATTTGACATTGTTTTTATAATAAAGTTATAAAACAATACAAAATTGACATATGTCATTTGTGATACTTGGCTAAATTAATTATGACATTTTGGTGTGCCTCTTGCGATGATAAAAAAGGTATAGTTTTAACAGGATGGATTTGGCACAAGATTGACTGGTTATGGTGCGCCCATGGGATTGTCGTACAGATACCGTGATTTGCCATCATTGAATTTCTATTTTTGGAGTCGATTGCAAATTGTAATCTATGATGCACCACCAATATTTCTGACATATTTTTACCAGATGATTACAAAAGCCTGTCACACAATTGTTGCCAACGAGTTTTGTTGGGTGCATAGGAATACTGTAGAAACTCCATTTTGAAACTGCATACGTAAAAATAGTTTAATAACGTGAATCATTAGTCTTAAAATGTGAATTGTATGAAATAAAATAATAATATTATGAACTATAGAATCTGTAACTACTTTTATTTTATAGCAACACTTTTGGAAGATGTATTATAAAGAATGAGTATTTAACTGTACACTAAGCATTAAAGTTTTACCGCAGTAAAATAATACACGCAGGTGTGTTCAAGCTGAAACAACGACTAAAAAGTGTCCATGTCTTAATGAGTTCATGTTAGTGATCGAACATTTACTGACTTCTGATTTTCGGAAACCGGTTATCTCTCAGACTCTGCAACGAATTATCCCGTAAAGAGAGGAATTAGAGCATTGATGCTTTAAGGTAGGTGCTGGCTTTCTAAAAATTATTGAAAAATTTAAGGGCGAATATTGTAGAAAAGCTAGTCTAATAAGCTGAGTTACTCCGCACTTTTTGTTATTTTTTCAGATGTTTTCTTTTTCTTCTTATAAAATATAGAAAGAAGAAGGAATAGAAATATTGCAATGCAAATGTGGTGAACCTCTAGTTAACAGGAACTGTTCTGTGGTCAAACAAACTTTCCACAATCCTGTTTATTTTCAGATATCATTTTCAATTTTGAAAGAGCAACTTGGTAATTATTTGCTTTTCCTAAATACATTAATGCTCTGGTACTACGTCGTATGCATGGTGTATTAATATCGTTGTAACATGCCTTTCCGTACATGTATAGAAAAGTGTATTTAAAATATTAGTTTATCCGATCATATTGTAAACACATTAATAGGTATGTACTTACTGATATGTATTTTTCATCTAATTCTGCTCCATATTGTTACAGACAAACTTTTACGTGATGGTAGATTTTAATCTTTTTACATTATTAAGTCCCCAATTTTTTTTCCTGAAATGTTACTTTCAAGTTCATTTATTTTTACAAATGATGTACACCCTACAAAACAATGGTAATTACGGTGATAAATTATCTGAATTAGATTAAATTAACTTAATATGGCCTCATAATCATGTGCACATAAATGCATGCGTCCGACAAAAAAACCCACCCATTTCTGCACTCCTATAAATATTCAGCGTCCACCTACAACAATAAAGATTAATCATGCATAAAGAATTGATTATGAAACACTTTCCAACTACACTGTAATTTTATTTAAACATCTGTAAAATGCGATACAATCAGCGGTGATATTTTTAAAATTATCACAATACTACAATTTATTATATTTGAAAACTTCATCAAAAATAAATGAGCTTTATTCAAATAACGTCATCGAAATATAAATAGCCTGGCTCTCTATATAAAAGCAGTGAAAATTTCATGCATAAACCTGTTTCCATTCCTTTCATTCAGCGGTGATATTTTAAAAATTATAAAAATACTACAACAATTTTTTTTATTTAAAACTTAAAATCATGGAAGTAAAAGTACTGTATAACTACATGCTTAAATCTCTATCGATAAAAGAAATAGAATCGTCTGCTTCTCTATGTAAAATCAATGAATGTTTCATTCATATCAGCTATATTGCAGACTCCAGAGCTAGATAATTTTGCGTTAAAGAAATTTAGCAATTCATCTTGATCATCTTTTGAATTCATCTTTAGATTATATCTTGATCCGTTTATATACTCCATACGTTAAAATCAGGTTTCGTTGTAGAAATAATCAAAATTTGATGATTATTTAAACTCGCAAATATTATAATTGCATTGTCGTAGCATATAGATGCACAAAAAAAAATAAAGCGGTTTTAGAACAGATGCAAAACTAAATATACATTAAAAAGATCTTTATAAATTACGATTTTGACACAAGATGGATGGCATTAATCATTTAAACATGTAATTGCGCTGTTTCAGAATATACATACACATAAATTAGGCAAAAATAAAGCGGTTTTAGGACGGATACAACACTAAATATAAATAAAAAAAGAACTTTAAAAATCACGATTTTGACACACGATGGATGCCATATTTTATTTTGAAGTGGGTCAGCTGATCTCTGCATATGATATGGGTGTAATTATTATTTTAATTTTGATTTAAAAAACTACCGAATGCATTTTGCTGAATTTTTTTTATAATTTTTTATGAAATAATTTGTATATTTCTTAAACTTTCGAAGCAATTTGTGAATTTTAAATTCGCTTAAAAAATGTTTGAAAAATTAGGTCCCATAGGGTTCAATGTATTTCATTTTTACAACCTGGGTTCAATACAACACTAATTAGGTGGTATTATTCCCATAGGTCCCACAGACCATCTCAACAACATACTAAAATTTCATTTTGATAAAGTCATTTTTACGGCAGTTATCGTGCGAACGAACAGACAGACAGAATGAACAAAGTCATAAACACTTTTCAACTATGTTGTAAAGTGTTAAAAAAGAATAAATCCAAAAATATAAATATTAATTATCGCCTACTTATTGAACACACCTTTGTTTCCCTGTAATTAATTATTTATTTAAAAAAACATATAGTTTTCACTAACATATTCAATTAATAATTTTACAATTCGTATTAATTCTGTTTCAATTTAATTTGAAAATCATTTTTGCATGGTCAGTTTTGGGGCGGCAGCACTTCGTCTTGGTCTGTACCTACTTTTAATTTATAACTTCTCTTCGACGATTATGATCATCTCTTAACTCACGGACAACCTCCTCGATTCACCATATTTTCATCAATCAAATTCTCAAAATCCAACCGATTTCTTGTATAAAAACTTGTTTTGTTCTGCTGGTTCCTCCTTTACCCCCCCCCCCTCCCCCCCGTTAGCACACACTGGCGCATTGGCTGTGATATCACTATGTCTCTCCATATCTCGGTTATCATTGAACAGCGAGCTGGTGCAAGAAATTTGCCACTGCCCGGACATACACTGGACGTAACTGCTTGAAGTCCTAAGGACCACGTGATCTTCTGATGCAGTAGGGAATTTTTTATCGCCCACACATAAATTTATTGGAATTATCTGTCAGCCACTGACGACCGTCTGATTGAGTTTATTGTTTGAAACTTGCGAAGTTTATTGCCACCTTCTTGCACTTGTTGTTTGGAGTCATAAATGGTCTTACAGACTGCAATCATTAAAAATGCACAAAGGAAGGACTTCAATCATCACAATAAGGATGAAAAATTGAACATAATGAAAAACTACCGAGAAGGAAGACCCGAAATTTTACTGGTCATATGAAAAGTCCTTAGGAATCGACATATGTCAATATATATCAAAAATGCTTCTCGTATTTTTATTGACTTTTAACTTCATAATTCATATAGTGCATACAAAACACTATTTAATAGAAGCATATATATTTTGTTTGGATAATTTAATATTAACGTAATATAAAAAATCAGTAATATCATAATATTGTTTATGAAGATATGGATGAAAGTCTGTGAAACTAATTTAGCATTTTAAACTCGAAACTTTACATACAATTCAGAAAAGGTTTGACCAAATGCCTTGAAACTTGATATCTAAAGTTACATTTTGATACAAATCAGTAATATGGAGTAAAATTGTTTATTGGAAATTATGAAATTAGTGCGCTTTTAGATATGGAGACCCCTCATACAAATTTTATGCAAATGAATTTGTAAAGAATGTTATTGTCTATCAAATAACATCTTTGAATTTGCTCTACTATGAACAGTGCATGAATAAGAAGGGCGTATTTTCCTATAGCTGTACATTAGTGTGAAATTATATAAAACAATTCTGTAATATGGATATATTTTGTTTTTGCGCAAATATATTTCTTTCACGCAAAACAGCAGCAACCTTATTTATTTGAGAAGAAAATTATAAAATATGTATAAATCTCTTAATTATTCGATAATTTCATTCCATTTTAACATTATATTTATGGTAACATTACATAAATAATATTTAATCTATAAAGTTATTCAATGTATGTATCCTGTAAAGTTACTTAAAATAGTAATATGTAAAGTTATTTATAAAGAGTTTTATTCAATATTACAGACTATCAATTGTAAACTCACGATGAAACAATAAAAATACATATCTGAAACAGGAACTTATTAAAAGGAGTCAGTCTGATATTCCAACATAGAATTTTTCTATTTCAAACTTTCATATCAACGATAAAAATTTATTGACTTTAATAAGTTTCAATTTAGCGACAAAAAATCAAAACTCAACTAAATCTACATAATTAAATTTTTATCAAAGCAATTTTTCATAAATTTCCCAATAACTCCTTTTAAAGCGCAGAAGCTTCAGATATAATATATATTTAAAGATACTTGAAAACTAAAATATCTTGAAATCATTACCTCCAGGCAATTGAAATCCCACATACAAATATGTTACGGATGTTATCGACCACTTTCTGTTCGTTTAAAATTACTTTTATTATGTTCTCTTCCTGAAAAAGGAAATTTCAAATTATTTTCCTAGAAATAAATCAAATCTTTAACATCAAAAATTGCCTGAAGTAAAACATTCGACTACCACTCATACTTTTTTTATTCTGCATTAAAGTGAGAGACTTTTGTTATTGCCCAAAAGTGAAAGAGAATACCAAAGATTTATTAAACTTTTTTGTTCAAATAATGAATGTCAACAATAAGTACAACAAAATTTACGAATTTGATTTTCCGTGCTGTAAGAATTGTTTACTGATACAAACTGCAAACAATATAGGTATATATGATAAACAGCATTTGAATATATTTTCTGAATTTATTCCTATAAGGCATTTCGACAAGTAAATACATTTTCATTATATATTTATATATACATATATATATTATATATATATATATATATATTATATATATATATATATATTATATATATATATATATATATATATATATATATATATATATATATATATATATATATATATATATATATATATATATATATATATATATATATATATATACATTATTTATATATATATATATATATGATATACAGGGATGAAAGTAAGCCATCAATAATGAAGCATAATATAGCTTATTCAGTTACAAGGCAAAAACGTGGACGGAAATCACATCGTACTACATATCTGAGTACACTAGTAAAAATCGATGAATTATTTGCACAATTCTACAGTGATCTTGGCATTAAAAATAATTGGATCAAAAATACAGTTTATGGTATACGAAAGCGATTCATATTGCGTGTATGGCATAATTATAAGGATAAACAATTTGATGATGCACCCTGTGATAAGACCGATTGTGTTAATAACTGGTATGCAATATTTCTTGATATGATTAAAAGGCGAGCAGCACAATATAACATCAACTTAAATCAAGAAATCAATGCAATACAACATGAAGAATTTTTAATGACAACTTTTAAAAATAGAGCTTTTAATAATGTTCCTTTTAAAAATATTTTAGACTATCATCAAAGACACTTTCCTATTAGAAGAATTAATATTTGTATATCATACCGTTATGTGCTGACAATGGGACGTAAGGTATATAATTAAAATAAAATTGGTAAGAATATGGGACAATATGAAAATCTGATGTGTCAGTGTATATCAAGCCCATTTATAGATGATGATCATAAACACATAGTGACTGGCGATTTGAACGTGTTTAATACGAGTCAACTACGAAAAGCATTTGATAAAGGTTCTAAATTCAGGTCAGAGGAATTTCATGATATATATGGGAATTACTATAAGGAATTGAAGGAATTTAGTATATATAATATGGCAATAAAAAGCAGTTTGCCTATGAATGCATTTGATGAATGGCGAGATCGTGTAAATTTTCAATTTCGTCGATTTTATCAACCTTCAATTCAAAAACGAGAAGAGAGTAATGTAAATCGTGACGAACTGAATGATTTATGGAACAAATATGCAGTTACCTACACAGACAAGGCAGTATCTAATTTCACTTTCACATGCATAGCATACTATATGAAGATTCTTAAAGAAAGTTATCAAGATGAGGAAATCTATAAAAAGCTCAATGTGCAACATAATGAAATTAATAATCGAATTTGTGCACTTCATAAGCGAATTGGAATTGATTTGAAACATATACGTTACCCGTATTTGGTCTTGATTCCCAAACTTCACAAAAAACCAGTGAAGTTTCGTCCAGTTACAGTAGTATTTAAAACTTATACCACAAGGGATAATACTCTACTGAAGTCATATCTACAACCTGTATTGAATCATATTTTAAAAAATGGTTCCGTTATGATAAAAAACAGCGATCAAGTTTTGGGAATTCTGAACAAACTACCTGCTAACCAATTATATAGAAGCTATGATTTCCAAGATCTATTCAGCAATATAAATTTGGAGGATCTATATAGTATATTGACGCAAATACATGAGACATTTGAATTACAACAAAGTGTCACAATTCAAAAGTTTAAACACGTTTTGGACATCGTATTGTATGAAAATATATTGTATAATGGTACTGAATATTACAAACAAATTAAAGGCGTGCCAATGGGTGGAGGGTGCTCGACATTATTAGTAAATCTATATTTGCACCATTATGAACAAGGAAATCACTTTATCAACGAAATGGTATACTTTCGATTTATTGATGACATCCTCATAGCATACGAAAACACAGGAGACGGGTATGAATTTGATTTTTCCTTTTATCCAGCTTGCTTGAATCTTATTGAGAATATCTCAGATAAAACAAAGGCAATCAACTATCTGGATATAAGTATACATTTAACACCTAGCAAGACAACGTATTATACTATTTATGATAAAAGAAGACAATACAATTTTAGAATACATTATATAATTAACTGGTATTCTAATTTAAGTATCAGGATATTTCGCAATATAGTCAGTAATCACTTTGAACGTAGTGAAAGAATGCATTCTTATGGAAAGGATAGGATCAAAAATGATTCTATATTTATTAAGGAAGCAATAACAGAAAATTATCCTTTAATATTTATTTGTCAGTGTTACAATGTGGTACATAGAAAAGTTTTCGATGCGTTCAGTAAGGATTTTGGCAACACCTTTATTTCAGGAAATAAAATGGCATCGATACAGCGAGGAGCTATTTAAGCGTGTAAAATTGACGTGAGTGATTTGGATGGAGGTAGGGTATTTGTATTTGTAGTTCGTATATTTTAAATAGGTTTAGTCTTGTGTCGTTTCAATTATATTGCTCTTATATTGCGGGATTTTTTCCTTTTACGTTTGATATATACTTCGTATGGGCGTCTTCTGTTTCGACGTTGTACTGAATTTAACCGCAGGTAATGCATGGCTCCGTGAGTGTTGCCATTGGTGGAAAAGTCGACTTGTAAACGGGAACTAGGGGTCATAATCCCCCAAGGCCTTTTATGTATTACCTGTCTGCTGACTTCATGTCCAATCTTTCAATTTTTACTATTATATTATATATATATATATATATATATATATAATATATAATATATAAGATGGAAAATGGAAGTTATTAAAGATGTTTAAGTGTTATAGCAAATATGCACAAAGCAGCTACATATACTATACACGATATAAATATAAATAGTATAAAAAGAATTTTTGAATTGAAAAAAGAAGGAAGGCTTAGCAAGAAGCTTACTTAATGGCGGTAAGGGGTTGTGACCTTACACCCCAGTTGTCAACAAGTTTGTCATAAATGCCGCGGCATTGCACTCCTGGACGCCAACCCCCGGAGTGACAATAACAATTATCACAAGATCGTTTAAAAAAGAAATGTCCAATGGTAATATGAAGACCATCACTGGATGAGCAACTAGTCCTTTAGACCACAATGACCTGTATATAACTTCGTGTTATCGTTCTGCGGTCCTGTTATGCATAGTATGCGAACCTTCATCTGCTAAATGATATAAAATATATTTTAACTTTGAACAATAAGCATTATTGTTACTGTATAAATTATCAATAGAATGTAGCATAAAAGGAATGGGGTATTGCTGTAGATATGCTTGCTGTAGAAATGACCGATCAAAATCAATACGGATGTCTTCACTGTAGATAATTCTCTGAATTCTGGCCAATCCCCCCAAGAATACATTCCTAAATTTATTCAAGTGAAGATTGGAATTCCAATTGATCAGACCGTTTATAGGTATATTAAAACTTTTTCTTTTATCATATATAGTAAAACTTACAGGTATTGTACTGAAATCTATACTTAAATCTAAAAATTCCACTACATTTTTAAGTGCAGCAGGATTTTCTTTCAAAAAGTTTGGTGGGTAGAAATCAAAATTCATACTATAATCTTCATTTTCATATCCGACTATCAAATCATCCACAAAACGTAGGTATATGATTTCATTATTAAGATGTGATTGGCTTTCATAAAAATTGAGGTACAGATCAGCAAGTATAGAAGAACACCCCCCTCCCATGGGGATGCCTTTAATTTGCTGATATATAGAAATACCATTAAAACGGTAGTTTTCTTTAATGACAATATTAATTAAAGTCTTATATTTAATGAACTCTTCAACAATATTCAACAATATAATTTCAGGAACTCTTCAACAATATTGATCTTGAAGACTTATCTAATATCCTAAACCTTTTATATGAAGAATACGACTTGAAGAAAACCATAGAATTCATTAAATATAAGAATTTAATTAATATTGTCATTAAAGAAAACTACCTTTTTAATGGTATTTCTATATATCAGCAAATTAAAGGCATCCCCATGGGAGGGGGTGTTCTTCTATACTTGCTGATCTGTACCTCAATTTTTATAAAAGCCAATCACATCTTAATAATGAAATCATATACCTACGTTTTGTGGATGATTTGATAGTCGGATATGAAAATGAAGACTATAGTATGAATTTTGATTTCTACCCACCAAACTTAATTTTGAAAGAAAATGCAGTGGAATTTTTAGATTTAAGTATAGATTTCAGTACAATACCTGTAAGTTTTACTATATATGATAAAAGAAAAAGTTTTAATATGCCTATAAACGGTCTGATCAATTGGAATTCCAATCTTCACTTGAATATATTTAGGAATATATTCTTGGGGGGATTGGCTAGAATTCAGAGAATTATCTACAGTGAAGACATCCGTATTGATTTTGATCGGACATTTATTCTGCAAGCATATCTACAGCAATACCCCATTCCTTTTATGCTACATTATATTGATAATTTATACAGTAACAATAATGCTTATAGTTCAAAGTTAAAATATATTTTATATCATTTAGCAGATGAAGGTTCGCATACTATGCATAACAGGACCGCAGAACGATAACACGAAGTTATATACAGGTCATTGTGGTCTAAAGGACTAGTTGCTCATCCAGTGATGGTCTTCATATTACCATTGGACTTTTCTTTTTTAAACGGTCTTGTGATAATTGTTATTGTCACTCCGGAGGTTGGCTTCAGCCAGGGCTGGCGTCCAGGAGTGCAATGCCGCGGCATTTATGACAAGCTTGTTGACAACTGGGGTGTAAGGTCACAACCTCTTACCGCCATTAAGTAAGCTTCTCGCTAAGCCTTCCCTCTTTTTTCAATTCAAAAATTCCTTTTATACTATTTATATGTATATATAATATATATATATATATAATATATATATATATATAATATATATAGATATATAATATATATATATATATATATATATATATATATATATATATATATATATGGTTAGACAAGGAATAGCCCCACTTAAAATTTAGTTGTCTAGGACCAGATGTTATCGAGATATTAATGAGAAACGAACCTTTCATACAAGTTATTTCTAACTCCATGGTTCCCCCAACTGTTACTCAACAATGAAAAGTATGAAGAAATTAAAATAATTAATTAATTATCAGTTATTTAATTATTATCAGTTATATAATTATTATACGGCAGACGAATTTTATTAATTTCTTGAAGTATACCCGTTCTTCGCCAGGAATATAAAACATAAAAACATTAAAATTTCAATTATGTGCATATTCCTATAATATTTTAAATGACATTGTTATTCTAAACATTTATTAAAATATTTAATTTAATTCTCCTAAAAAGATGTACAGGAATCTCAGGTTTGGCTATACAAAATTATCTTCACCGGCAGATCTGAAGAAAAAGAACGTCATGGTCCTATTTGTAAACACATTTACAAAAACTATTATTTAATTCCGACAAAGGGACAGGGGTTATCAAGGAAATTGAACTTAATTTTGAAAAATATTGAATTTTCATATTTTAGGAGTCATTTCAATTAAGTTATTATCATTTTATCAATTCGGCTGCATTTTGATTAATTTGGTGGCATTTTAAAGAGTTAGCAAATTTGTCAGAAAGTGGGACAGTTGGACTCGGAGACAAACGCTACCGAATCATCATTACAATACTATCATCTTTCAATTAAAAATTAATTTCGTTGATTTAGTGTCATTTTTATCAAGATGATAACAGTTTAATCGATTTGGCAATATTTTCGTTAATTTGGCAATATTTTTGTTAATATGGCGATATTTGAGCAATTCTTCCACATTTTATATGGTCGCCAAATTTTATATGGTCGCCACAAGTAGGATTGACTGACAGTCAGAAACTACTGAAACATCATTACAATACTATCCCCTTTCAAAATTAATTTCATTAATTTGACATCATTTTTATCAGTTTAGTGATATCTTTTAAATCAATTCTGGGTTATTTTTCTCAACTCGACAGCATTTTCTTCAATTTCGCAACATTAAAAACAAGCCCCCTAAATCTCTCACAAAGTGTTATAGGGACGGTCGGATGTAATCATTTCTTATGTTCGTAAATTAGAAGATTACTAGCCGAATACCCGTTGAAAATCAACGGTCTCGCAATAAGCAACCCCTGAATAATGTAAAATTTTTAATAATTCGCGTTTCACATTTATTCGACAAATCGAATATTTTGGTGTGCAGAACCTTCTAAAGAAGAAAATATTGGGAAACTAAATTCGAGCATTTCTTCCTTTCGAATTATCTACCCTTACACTACATTAAAGTCTATCTCATCCCGAGGCACTTCTCTATAATTATTTCTCCTTTGGAACTTTTTTCTGTGAAGCACATCCATAAATGAATATTTTTGGAAAACTCTGTTTGTCTTGTGTTTTTTATCAGATGATTGGCCCAAATACCATATATCAAGCCTCTATCACATTTAAGAGGAAGCGTGCCTCATTTGTTAGGAAAATTGAACATATTAGAGTGCGCACCCCTTAACGTAGCAAATATTGGAAATCTAAAATTTCACACTCTCTTCCTTTCAAACTATCTACCCGTACATCAAATTTGAAGTCGCTATCCTATCGAGAAGCATGTTTTTCTATCGCTTCACCTTTCGAACGTTTTTCTGTGTAGCACCCCGTTAAAGAACATTTTTGTCAAACTGTATTCATCTTTGGATTTTTTTGTCAAATGGTTAGCCCATATACTAAATTTCAAGTCTCTATCACATTGTAAAGGAGGCGTTTTTCATTTGTTCGGTAAATCGAACATTTTAGTGAGCGGAACCCCCTACAATGACAAATTTTGGAAAACTGAAATTGCACACTTTCTTCCTTTCCAACTTTTTACCCGTACACTAAATTTGAAGTCTCTATCTCATCGCGAAGCATACTTTTCTAGCATTTCATCATTCGAATGTTTTTGTGTTGAGTACCCACCCCCTTAACTATACATTTTTGATAAACTCTATTCTTTTTGTGATTTCTGTCAGATTATTTTCCCATATATCAAATATCAAGCCTCCATTACGTTTTAAAAGGGGCGTTTCTCCTTTATTCCGAAAATCGAAAATTTTGGTGTGCGGCACCCCCTAAAGTAGAAAGTATTGTTAAACTGAAATTTTACACTTTCTTCCTTTCAAACTATCTACCCTTATACCAAATTTGATATCTCTATCTCAATCCGAAGCATGGTTTTTTATCAATTCACTTTTCGAACGTTTTACTCTGGAGCACCCCCTTAAACGAACATTTTTGAAAAACTATATTTGTCTTGGGTGTTTCCATCAAATGATTAGCCCATATACCGAATTTCAAGCCTCTATCAAATTATAAAGGAGCGTTTTCTCATTTATTCTGCAAATCGAATATTTTGGTGTGCGGCACCCCCTTAAGTAGAAAATATTGGAAATCTGAAATTGCACGCTTTCTTCCTTTCGAACGCTTTACCAATACACCAAATTTGAAGTCTCTATCTCATCGCAAAGCATGCTCTCCTATCATTTCACTTTTCGAGCGTTTTAGTGTGCGGCACCCCCTTAAGTAGAAAATATTGGAAATCTGAAATTCCACACTTTCTTTGTTTCAAACGATTTACCCATACACCAAACTTGAAGTCTCTATCTCTTCGCAAAGCATGCTTTCCTATCATTTCACTTTTCGAACGTTTTGGTGTGCGGCACCCTCTTAAGTAGAAAATATTGGAAATCTGAAATTGCACACTTTCTTCCTTTTGAATGATTTACCTATACACCAAATTTGAAGTCTGTATCTCATCGCAAAGTATGCTTTCCCATCTTTTCACTTTTCGAACGTTTTGGTGTGGGGCACCCCCTCTATAGAACGTTTTCGGAAAATTCGATTTTTCTAGGGGGTTTTACCGAACGACCAAGCCGTGTACCAAATTGCAAGTCTCTATCTATTCGGGAAGTGCCTGAAAAAAGCGTGACAGACAGACGGACAGACGGACACTTGGCAATTAGTATATATAGATTAGTGTGCAGCACCCCTTAATGTAGCAAGTATTGGAAATATGAAATTTCACTCTTTCTTCCTTTCAAACTATCTACCCGTACACCAAATTTGAAGTTTCTATCCTATCGAGAAGCATGTTTTTTCTATCACTTCACCTTTTGAACATTTTTCTGTGTAGCACCCCGATAATGAACATTTTTGCCAAACTGTATTCATGTTTTTTTTTG
This sequence comes from Amaurobius ferox, assembly GCA_951213105.1. NCBI lineage: Eukaryota > Metazoa > Arthropoda > Arachnida > Araneae > Amaurobiidae > Amaurobius > Amaurobius ferox. Next base: position 27,089,713 of record OX578141.1, on the reverse strand, counting down.
TCAAATGGTTAGCACATATACTAAATTGCAAGCTTTTATCACATTGTAAAAGAGGTGTTTTTCATTTGTTCGGCAAATCGAACATTTTAGTGAGCGGAACCCCCTACAATAGCAAACGTTGGAAGACTGAAATTGCGCACTTTTTTCCGTTCCAACTTTTTACCCGTACACCAAATTTGAAGTCTCTATCTCATCGTGAAGCATGCTTTTCTAGCATTTCATCTTTCGAATGCTTTTGTGTGGAGTACCCACAACCTTAACTATACATTTTTTAAAATTCTATTCTTTTTGTGATTTCTAAGAGATGATTCGCCCATATACCAAATATAAAGCCTCCAGACGTTTTTAAAGGAGCGTTTCTCCTTTATTCCGAAAATCGAACATTTTGGTGTGCGGCACCCCCTAAAGTAGAAAATATTGATAAACTGAAATTGTACACTTTCTTCCTTTCAAACTATCTACCCTTACACCAAATTTGACATCTCTATCTCATTCCAAAGCATGGTTTTCTTATCAATTGACTTTTCGAACGTTTTACCCTGGAGCACCCCCTTAACCGAACATATTTGAAAAACTGTATTCCTCTTGGGTGTTTTCGTCAAATTATTAGCCCATATACCAAATTTTAAGCCTCTATCAAATTTTAAAGGCGCCTTTTCTTATTTATTCGGTAAATCGAGCGTTTTGGTGTGCAACACACCCTTAAGTAGGAAATATTGGAAATCTGAAATTGCACACTTTCTTCCTTTCGATCGATTTACCCATGCACCGAATTTGAAGTCTCTATCTCATAGCAAAGCATGCTTTCCTATCATTTCACTTTTCGAATGTTTTGGTGTGCGGCACCCCTTTAAGTAGAAAATATTGGAAATCTGAAATTGCACATTTTCTTCTTTTCGAACGGCTTACCCATACACCGAATTTGAAGCCTCTATCTCTTCGCAAAGCATGCTTTCCTATCATTTCACTTTTCAAACGTTTTGGTGAGCGTCACCCCCTTAAGTAGAAAATATTGGAAATCTGAAATTGCACACTTTCTTCCTTTTGAATGATTTACCTATACACCAAAATTGAAGTCTCTATCTCATCGCAAAGTATGCTTTCCCATCTTTTCACTTTTCGAACGTTATGGTGTGGGGCACCCCCTCTATGGAACGTTTTCGGAAAATTCGATTTTTCTAGGGGGTTTTATCGAACGACCGAGCCGTGTACCAAATTGCAAGTCTCTATCTATTCGGGAAGTGCCTGAAAAAAGCGTGACAGACAGACAGACAGACAGACAGACGGACAGACGGACACTTGGAAATTAGTATATACTAGCCGAATACCCGTTGAAAATCAACGGTCTCGCAATAAGCAACCCATGAATAATGTAAATTTTTTAATAATTCGCGTTTCACATTTATTCGACAAATCGAATATTTTGGTGTGCTGAACCCTCTAAAGAAGAAAATATTGGGAAACTAAATTCGAGCATTTCTTCCTTTCGAATTATCTACCCTTGCACAACATTTAAGTCTATCTCATCCCGAGGAACTCCTATATCATTATTTCTCCTTTGGAACTTTTTTCTGTGAAGCACATCCATAAATGAACATTTTTGAGAAACTCTGTTTGTCTTGGGTTTTTTATCAGATGATTGGCCCAAATACCAAATATCAAGCCTCTATCACATTTAAAAGGAAGCGTGCCTCATTTATTAGGAAATTCGAACATATTTGTGTGCGCACCCCTTAAAGTAGCAAATATTGGAAATCTAAAATTTCACACTCTCTTTCTTTCAAACTATCTACCCGTACATCAAATTTGAAGTCCCTATCCTATCGAGAAGCATAATTTTCTATCACTTCACCTTTCGAACGTTTTTCTGTGTAGCACCCCGTTAAAGAACATTTTTGTCAAACTGTATTCATCTTTGGTTTTTTTTTTGTTAAATGGTTAGCCCATAAACTAAATTTCAAGTCTCTATCACATTGTAAAGGAGGCGTTTTTCATTTGTTCGGTAAATCAAACATTTTAGTGAGCGGAACCCCCTACAATAACAAATTTTGGAAAACTGAAATTGCACACTTTCTTCCTTTCCAACTTTTTACCCGTACACTAAATTTGAAGTCTCTATCTCATCGCGAAGCATACTTTTCTAGCATTTCATCTTTTGAATGCTTTTATGTGGAGTTCCCACCCCCTTAACTATACATTTTTGAAAAACTCTATTCTTTTTGTGATTTCTGTCAGATTATTTTCCCATATATCAAATATCAAGCCTCTATCACGTTTTAAAAGGGGCGTTTCTCCTTTATTCCAAAAATCGTACATTTTGGTGTGCGGCACCCCCTAAAGTAGAAAATATTGGAAATCTGAAATTGCACGTTTTCTTCCTTTCGGACGGTTTACCAATACACCAAATTTGAAGTCTCTATCTCATCGCAAAGCATGCTTTCCTATCATTGAACTTTTCGAACGTTTTAGTGTGCGGCACCCCCTTAAGTAGAAAATATTAGAAATCTGAAATTGCACACTTTCTTCCTTTTGAACGATATACCCATACACCAAATTTGCAGTCTCTACCTCATCGCAAAGCATTCTTTCCTATCATTTCACTTTTCGAACGTTTTAGTGTGCGGCACCCCCTTAAGTAGAAAATATTGGAAATCTGAAATTCCACACTTTCTTTGTTTCAAACGATTTACCCATACACCAAACTTGAAGTCTCTATCTCATCGCAAAGCATGTTCTCCTATCATTTCACTTTTCGAACGTTTTGATGTGCTGCACCCCCCCCCCCCCCCTTAAGTAGAAAATATTGGAAATCTGAAATTTCACGCTTTCTTCCTTTCGAGTGATTTACCCATATACCAAATTTGAAGTCTCTATCTCATCGCAAAGCATGCTTTCCCGTCATTTCACTTTTCGAACGTTTTGGTGTGGGGCACCCCCTCTATAGAACGTTTTCGAAAAATTCGATTTTTCCAGGGGGTTTTATCGAACGACCGAGCCGTGTACCAAATTGCAAGTCTCTATCTATTCGGGAAGTGCCTAAAAAAGGCGTGATAGACAGACGGACAGACAGACAGACGGACACTTGGCAATTAGTATATACTAGCCGCATACTCGTTGAAAATCAACGGCCCCACATTAAGCAACCCCTGAATAATGTAAATTTTTTACTTATTTATTCGACAAATCGAACATTTAGTTTTGAGGCACCCCCAAAAGTTCAAAATATCGGAAAACTGAAATTGCACATGTTCTTCCTTTCGAACTATCTACTTGTATACCAAATTTGAAGTCTGTATCTTATTTCGAAGCATGTTTTTTTTTATCAATTCACATTTCGAACGTTTTCCTCTGGAAAACCCCCTTAAACGAACATTTTTGAAAAATTATATTCGTTTTGGGTGTTTTCATCAAATGATTAGTCTATATTTAAAATTTTGAGCCTCTATCAAATTTTAAAGGGGCCGTTTCTCATTTATTCGGAAAATCGAACATTTTTGTGCGCGACACCCCCTTAAGTAGGAAATATTGGAAATCTGAAATTACACACTTTCTTCCTTTCCAACGGTTTACCTATATACCAAATTTGAAGTCCCTATCTTATCGTAAAGCAGGATTTCCTATCATTTCACTTTTCGAACGTTTTGGTGTGCGGCACCCCCTTGAGTAGAAAATATTGGAAATCTGAAAATGCACACTTTCTGCCTTTCGAACGATTCACCCATACACCAAATATGAAGTTTCTACCTCATCGCAAAGTATGCTCTCCTATCATTTCACTATTCGAACGTTTTGGTGTGCTGCACCCCCCCTTAAGTAGAAAATATTGGAAATCTGAAATTGCACACTTTCTTCCTTTCGAACGATTTACCCATACACCAAATTTGAAGTCTCTATTTCATCGCAAAGCATGATTTCCCGTCGATTCACTTTTCGAACGTTTTGGTGTGGGGCACCCCCTCTATAGAACGTTTTCGAAAAATTCGATTTTTCCAGGGGGTTTTATCGAACGACCGAGCCGTGTACCAAATTGCAAGTCTCTATCTATTCGGGAAGTGCCTAAAAAAGGCGTGCAGACAGACGGACAGACAGACAGACGGACAGACAGACAGACGGACACTTGGCAATTAGTATATATATAATAATAATAGATATCCATGTATTAGAAGATTTATCCGTATTAATAATATCAAATAAAAATATAATATAACAAGAAAGATCAATCATGCTTAAAGCATTGATTATGAAACACTTTCCAACTTCAATGCAATTTTATTTAAAAAAGTCGAAAATGCAATACATTCCTCGGTAATATTTTAAAACTTATCACGATACTACATTGATTTATTATATTTGAAAACTTAAACCTTCATTGAAAAAAATGAACTTCATTCAAAAGACGGCATTGAAATATAAATTTCGTGGTTTAAATATCTCTAAAATGCAATACATTTCCACGGTAATATTTTTAAATCTATCATAATACTACGATAATTTATTATATTTGAAAACTTCATCGAAAACAACTGAAATTAATTCAAATGACGTCATAGAAAAAATAACACGCCTGGATCTCTCTATAAAAGCAGGATTTCATTCATAACTTTCTCCATTTCATTCATCACAATACTATAATAATTTATTTTATTTAAAAATTAAGACCATGGAGCTACAATTCATAAACTTTATGCTTAAAACTTCATCGAAAAATATCGTCCTTCTGTTTCTAAAATCAATTAATATTTCATTCATATCAGCCATGCAGACTCCATGGACTGAATTATTTTGTGTTAAAGAAATACAGTAATTCTAATACAACTCATTCTACATATTTTGCTGTTTACATTTTACATAGGTGAAAAATAGGCTTAATTGTAGAAATAATCAAATTTGAATGAGAATTTAAATTCAAATATATTGTCATTGTGTTGTTTTAGTATGCAGATGCACAGAATTTAAGCAGAAATAAAGTAGTTTTAGGATGGATACAACACTCAATATGAATTAAAAAGAACTTTAAAAAATCACGAATTTGAAACAAGATGGATGCCATATCTCATTTTGAAGTGGGTCATGTGATCGTTTCATATCATGGTCACGTGATCGTTTCATATAAGATGTGTAATTATTATTTTAATTTTTATTTAAAAAACTACTGAATATATTTAGCTGAATTTTTTTTTATATATTTTATGGAACAATTTGACTATTACCTAAAATTTTCGAAGCAATTTGTGAATTTTAAATCCGCTTAAAAAATGTTAGAAAAATTAGGTCCCATAGGGCTCAATGTATTTCATTTTTTCAACCCGGGTTCAATCCAAAACTAATTGTGTGATATTATTCATTTATATTCCCATAGGTCCTACAGACCGTCTGAACAACATACTAAAATTTCATTTTGATTAAGTCATTTTTACGGCAGTTATCGTGCTAACGGACAGACAGACAGACAGACAGACAGACAGACAGACAGAATGAACAAAGTCATAAACACTTTTCAACTTTGTTGTAAAGTGTTAAAAATGATTCCCCAAAATAAAACAAATTGCGTAAGAATTTGAAAAATATTAATAATCTAAACTCATTAAACCCAAAGGCCGTAATGATATGATTTCATCAAAAAACGCAATTTCAATAAAAATGTATCTATATATACATATATATATATACATATTTCTTTATTATTTAAATCGAAAAATATTTACTTTTGTAATAACTCATCGGATTTAATTTCGTTACTTAGCAACATGATATATATATATATATATATATATATATATATATATATATATATATATATATATATATATATATATATATATGTATGTATATATATATATATATATGTATATATATATATATACATATATATATACATATTTTCAAATATAAGCTCACTGGGTTTAACTCCGTCGCTTAGCAACATTATAATTTTTTTTTTCAAAAAATTTTGAGGAACAAATATCGTTTGCATAATGCTATCTCAATGGAATGTTTAATAGTGCGGCTTTTTATTAACATCAGGATAACCCGTAGTCTTAAAACCCCGAAACATGACTTAATTTTAAGTGGGGCTAGTCCAAGTCCACCCCGAAAATTTCAACCAGTTCGGTTCAGTCGTTCTACCTTGCTGATGAGACAAATAAACACACAGATACACACAAATTTTCCATACACAAATAAACACAAATTTTCCATTTTATTTAAATAGATTATTAACAGTATACTCGTTCTTTGTACAGAAAGTATAATATAAAAAAAAACTTATCATTCACAATTATGTGTAAATATCTATAGTATTTTAAATGACTTTTTTATTCAAAATGTTCTATTCAAATATTTAATTTAATTCTTCTAAAAAAATGTATAAGAATCTCTGGGCTAAATATACAAAATTATCTTCACTTGCAGATGTGAAGAATAAAACATCCTTGTCTAGTTTGTAAACAAACTTAGAAAAAATATTTTTAATTCATACAAAATGACAGAAATTATTTAGAAAATCGTTCTTAATTATGCACAATATTGAATTTTCGTCGATTCGGTGTTATTTTGATATATTTAGCGTCCTTTAATCAATTTGGCGACATTTTAATCAATGTAGCGACATTTTAATAAACAAGTCGTAAGAATAGGATCCAATCAAAATTGGAATTCCAAAAAAATGTATTTTTATATATATTTTTTTTCTTATTTAAATCGAAAAATATTTACTGTTATAATAACTCATTGGGTTCAATTCCGTTTCTTAGCAACATGATATATATATATATATATATATTATAGCAACATTATCATTTTTTTTCAAATAATTTTGAGGAACAAATATCTTTTGCATAATGCTATTTCAATGGAGGGCTTGATAGTGCATTTTTATTAATAATACGATAACCCCCCTAGTCTTAAAAACTTGAAACATGGGCTATATTTTAATTGGGGCTATGCCAAGTCTATCTCGCACATTTCGTTCAATGCAGTGCAGTCGTTCTCCAGTGCTCCAGTGCTGATGACACAAATAAACACACAATTATATCAACAAATAAACACACAGACAGATTTTCAATTTAATTTAAATAGAGTATTGTATACCCGTTCTTTGTACAGAAAATATAATATAAAGGAACTTAACATTCGCAATTATGCGTAAATTCCTATAGTATTCTAAATGACATTTTTATTCAAAATATCCTATTAATATATTTAATTTAATTCTTCAAAAAATATGTAAGAATCTCTGGGCTCGATATACAAAATTATCTTTATGGGTCAGATGTGAAGAATAAAGCATCCTGGTCCAGTTTGTAAACAAATTAAAAAAAAATATTTTTAATTCTCACGAAACGACAGAGATTATCTAGAAAATCGTATTTAATAATAGCAAATATTGAATTTTTATCGATTCAGTGTTATTTTAATAAATTTAGCATCATTTAATCACTTTGGCGACATTTTCGTCAAATTAACGACATTTGAAAAATCGCCAAATATATCGGCAAGTGGGACTGTAGAACTAACTAATAGTCAAACTGGGTGACAAATTGATGAAACATCATCCCAATACTACCCCCTAAAGTCATCGCAATACTACTCCCTAAAGAAACACAAAAATTCTTAATTTATTTAGTTCAATTTTATCAGTTTTAATATATTTTTATGGATTTACAAACATTTTTATCTATTTGGCGAAATTTTAAAAATTTGTTAAATGTGTTACTAAGTAAGACGGTTGGACTGACAGACAAATTCTACCGAAACATTATTTCAGTACTCTATTCTAAGAAACAAAATTAATTTTTTATTTAGCGTCGTTTTTATCAATTTGGCAACGTTTAAAAAGTTGCCAAATTAGCGATATCCCGCCAAATTCGTAGATCTGAATTTGCAGACCTGAAGAAAAAAATTTGCATATGCTAAATTTGTAAATAAAATTTGTATATACTAAATTTGTAAATAAAATATGTATATACTAAATGAAAACACTAAAATTATATTAGAAGATAAGCCCGTTCTACTCTTATTCTGTTTCAACAATTCGGTAAATGAGTTTATTGGCTAAACACAATATATAAGTTTGGAAACTCTTTGGAAAAATAAATGAAAGTGATGTACGCTGTCCGCAATAGATATAATTAAAAGAAAAATCAAACCGTTCATTTATAAGACATATTTTTATGTCAATTTATTTATTATTCAAATAAAAAGAAATAATAATAACAATTTTATATCATGCTATAAGAAAGGATCTTCCTTATAAAATGCTCATAATTAAATAACCATTTTGATTTCTTAATACATTTCATTGATGTGTAATCCTGTGAAAATAAACCATGGTGATAGAGTTTATATTTAAATTCATGTTGCAAACCTGCGAGTTTCGAAAGTGATTAATAAGCGCGATAAACTCCCACAAAATTCAGAGATAGAATTGTAATTCACTTTCGCGTGTTAACAAACGATTTCCAACCTCCTCCGTTTGAAGTAACCAGGGAGTTGCAGAACTGCTAGAAAAAAATTTCGTTTTCCATTAATATCTCAACAGCCCCTGGTCTTAAGACCTCGAAACTTGGACTAAATTTAAGTGGAGCTATTTTAATGCAACCCACAAAATTTCATTAAATTCAGTTTAGCCGTTCTTCATTGATGATGAGATAAACAAGCAGATAGACAAATTTTCAACTTATTTATATAGATTTTCGGAATTGACAAATAAATGGATATATAAATATACCTTATAAATAAAAGATATTGTATTTTTTGAATTATACTAATTACAAACTGTGTGTTTGATGATTACGGGGATTGTTAATATTTTCAATTTCTTACATCAGTTGTTTAGTTTTGCACAGAGTTCTCAAAATCATATATTGCGTTTTGCCAATAAACTCATATATTGTGTTTAGTCGATTGTTAAAATAGAATACGTGTACGGGTATGTCTTCTAATAAAATTTTAGCGTTTTCATTTAGCATATACAAACTTGATCATGATGTTTTATTTATCAGATTTATGAATTCAGATATACGAATTTGGCGGAATATCACCAACTTGGCGAGATTTCTCAAATGTTGCCAAGTTGAAGAAAATGTCGCTAGATTTATTAAAATGACGCTAAATGAATTAATTTAATTGTGATTTGTTAGGAGAGAGTACTATAAAAATGCTTCTCTAGCCTTTGTCAGTCAGTCCAACCGTTTCACTTAGATTTTTAAAACGTGGCCTAATTGATAAAAATGTCTCTAAATCGATACGAATGTCTTAAACTTGATAAAAAATGTCGCTAAATCGACACGAATGTCTTAAAATTGATAAAATGATGCTAAATCAATTAAGCTGATTGAGTTTTGTTAGGGGAAAATATTATAATGATGTTTTGTCAATTTGTTGCCAAGTGGAACTCTCCGTCTAACAGTCCCACTTTATGACAAATTTGGCCACTATTTAAAGTGTCTTCAAATTGTCGAAAATGGCTTCAAATTGATATATCGAGGTTAAATTTATCAAAATTACGCCAAATTGATGAAAAATTCAATATTTTACAAAATTAAGTAACTTTTTTTAGATAAACATTATTGTTTTGTGAAATATAAAAAATATTTTTTGTGAACTTGTTTTCAAACGGGAGCCGCATGTTTCCTACTTCAGATCAGCCTGTGAACATAAATTTGTATTTCTTGTACATGTTTTAGGAGAATTAAACTGCATATTTAAACTGTTTTGAATAAAATCCATTTAGAATACTATGATCTTAGAATATCTTAGATACTAAACTGTGAATTTTAGGTTTCTTTAAATTATATTTTTCTGTACGAAGAACGAATATACTGCTACTAATAAATATTTCCTATATGCTCACAAATACTTCTGTGTAAAATTTGAGCTCTATCAATATATTAACTGTCAAATATATATTGATCTTAACAATCAAATATATATATTAATATATTTATTTTTGTCCAAGATAATCTTTGAAAGTAAAAAACAAACAAAGGAGGAATTTATATATTACATTCATTACAGAACTAAGTATTATTAAATAAAATCAAATTAGCATAATAATAAAACAATTTATTATATATTTTTTAATGTTTCTTTTTTACAATCTGCATACAGCTGTTAATGTTCTTCAACATAGTGAAGCAAGTAATGCATTTATTTCTAGTTGACTGCCAGTAGCTTATTTTAGTCTTGCAGCAATTATCTAACTCTTTCAGATGTTTCTTTTACTGCTAAATGAACTATTTTACCATTGAAATATACACTACCCGACATAGAAAATGCAACACCATGAATCTTCGGCCGTATAATTATGCAAATTTTGAGACAAACACAGATGAACGATTAATGCTAATGATAAAAGGGGTAAAATGGATAGAAACGACAGATGAGCCAACAGTTGTTACTATCTGTGGCCTACGGAAATCTGTTTTCCAAGTTGTTTATCGCTTGGCCAATGGCGCCGAAGCACCGAAGTCCGTTTCAGCAATTGGACGATCGTGCGAGGGGATTTATTTTACGCCTAAGTACGGCTGAGCGGTGGTACATGCGTATCGCCGCTGAAACCCTCGTAGATGCGTCCATTGGCAATGGATTTGGAGGAGATGGATTAAATAAGGGCACGTAAATCACCGCACTGGTACAGGTCCACCCAGACGTACGATAGCACGCGTTGATCAAGGCATTCGGTGGCGGCTCCACAAATGACGACTGTCGACATTCTGCAGAATTTGAAGGAAGCATTGGATGTTCCAATATCAGCGAGAACAGTTTCTCGACGATTTGCCGAAAGCGGCTTGCTCTCAACTCGTCCTTTATGAAGACTGCCATTGACGACAAGACACCAACGTGACAGATTGCAATGGTGTTGGATCCGAGACTCTTGGATGACTGAATGGGACAGGGAAGTGCTCAGTGACGAGTCTCGGTTCTATTTGTCGAATGACAGTCGCCGTGTGAGAGTCTGGATTGGAAGTGGAAACAGTTCCAATCCTGCTACGATTGTTGAATGCCATACTACTCGTCAAAGCGGCATCATGGTTTGGGGTGCCATCGGCTTCGATAGCAGATCACCTCTGGTTCTTATGAGAGGTACAATGATGGTATAAGGATGAGGTGCTGCAGCCGGTCACACTGTCGATTCCAGATTCTGTTTTCCAGCAAGACAACGCGCAACCGCACATGGCAACCACCAGAACAAGTCTTGCAAGGTATCCAGCTGCTTCCTTGGCCTTTGCTGTCATCAGATCTCTCACACATCGAGCATGAATGGTGATTGATTGGCCGTCGATTGATTGTACTGTCCTCGCCTCAAACATATTGGCTGTTGGAGGATGGTTGAAGATATATGGTCATCCATCCCTCAGATAATTATCCGTATGCTCATTGCATCTGTTCCTCAAAGGATTTCTCCTTGTATCGCCGCAAGAAATGGTCCTTCTGCTTACTGATACCCTGTCTATGCCATTAATATATTGCATTATCCTTCTGGAATTAACATCACTTATTTATACATGCCATAACTGTCAGTGTGTCCTTTATCATCACACTTTATTCGCTCTTTTATGATGCTGCATTTTCTGTGTCGGGTAGTGTAATATGTACTTCCCCCATGTGTTAGGAGATTTTCTGAGAAATTTTGTATTTAACTCCAAACAAGAGAAAATATCTTTACTTTCTTTTGCGATAGTCACTCATAGATTCTTCTATAAAAGAGTGACAAAATAACGAAATAATCCAATGAATCAATTTTCGATATATCAGTTTGAGCAGCTACTTTGAGTCTGTGAATGGCAATTTTAAAATGTTGAATAATCGACGTGGATATGTAAATTTACTCCTGTTATTACAAATGTTTTTCATCTTGATGTGTACTGTCACCACTCTACTTTTGTGGAAAGAGTATAAGATTGCTCTTTCTCCCAAAACTTTAACCTCGACTTTTATTCCTTAAATACTGATCTTAGACATATATAATAAATTACAAAGTTGCATAAAAAAAGAATTTTATGAAATCGATAAAAATTTTCAGGGGATTAAATTTGAAGAACAAAAAAATTTAAATTTGTATACGGCCGCCGTACAAAAACATTTCCAATGAGTAAAGTGTGTCCCATACACTAATAAGGTCATGCACAAAATTTCAGCATTTTATCATAAAAAGTCCCAGAGATATGAAAAGACAAAAATGCTGACTGAAACTACTTTTCGATGCATCGATGTGGGTTCTCAGAGGGGAAAAATCATGTCGGCAAATTGCGTTTCAGGGGTCATACACAAATTACGAAAGAAAACAGTGATTATATAAATAAATAATAATTTCACTATTTATTGGTGCAAAAGCATCTACACTGTGTAGAAATAATAATTTTACAAAAAGATTACAAAGTTTGTTCAAAATGTTTTCCATCCATTCCAAAGATCCATTAAAGATAAAACGCAGATATCAATTGCCTATGATGCATTTTCGCGTTGCGTCATTTGCACTCTTGCTGTAAACATTTACATTTTTTTTGTGATTCATCCCTCACCAATTTTATTAAACATATCTCTGGGACTTTTTATGATAAAATGCTGAACTCCTGTACATCAACTTATTAGTGTATTTAAGGAATAAAAGAATTTAGGGATCAATATTTAAGAAATAAAAGCTGAGGTTAATGTTTTTGGGACACACTGTATATATATATATATATATATATATATATATATATATATTTCCTACCGTGTGGTCATTCGCACTTTAATGCACAAGGAATTTAATAGCAATAATAATAATAATAATGGTGATAAATAATGCAATTTTACTGTGTTATTTATTTCATCTAGGGCAGAGATTTTATGGTGAAAAAATTGCGAAATTTTCTAATCATTTATTTAATGATCCCAAAATTTGCGGTTAATCCACAGAATTAAATTAAATTCCAACTTTGAATGAACTTTAGATTCTATCTTTTTATTATTATTTTCATTTATCTTTTTTATCGATTCTATCTTTTTATTTATTCTATTTTTATTAATTAAAATTATGAAAACTTTAGATTATAGAAGACAGATCCTTCCAAGATTCAAGTGTTCTCACTTTTAGAAAACAATAAGCAAGACCATGAAAATAATTTGTTCAGATTTTTGCATCTTTTTAAATATGAGTACAAATCATATTGAGTAATCTAATAATTCTTATCATAAGTGTAACTTTATTCCTTATATACACTTTTGAGGTTTGGCAAAGTTGTCGTGGGTCTCTCGTCTTTTATTACTTTTGTCATTTCTACAAAATTTCTAATAAGAGCAGCAATGTAGTGTCGAACAGCCCCATGAATATATACTTGACTGTCTGCAGCTCACAAAAGACACATTTTCCTCAAGGCTTGCTCTTGTTTCAACGGGGTCGTGGACAGTATCTAGCTGCTGCTAGACAATGAAGGGCAGGCAACAACAACAACAACTAAATTTCTGCTTGCAAAGCTATTTCTATTAATTATTGAGTAATACATTTCTCGATCTGTCACAAACTCATTTTCCAGTTAAGGAGTTTTAAAAGTAGTGACAAATTTGAGCTGCTTTACCATCACTAAAAAGGCAGTATAGAAAAAGTTATTGCAATGATACAAATAATATTTACTCACAAGAGCTACCTGCCTGGAAAGTTTCGCTTGGAGATTCAGTAGGGCTGGTAATTCGTCGCGAAGACCTTGTACGTTGTCAAAAGCTGGTAACTCTCCTTCATCAAGCCACAGAAGGAAAAATGCAGCCCGAGGTTAGACGGAAACTCTATCGCTTAAGATAACACATTCTGCGCTCTGCCTGCGCTCTGCCAAAAATTGCTTGGTTTAAACACCTCTAAAATGCGATACATTCCTCGCTAATAGGAATTGAATGGCGTAAATTAAGGTACTGATTAGGCTATCGATGAACGGATCTAATTCCAATTTTTCAAGTAAAGTGTTACATTTTTCTATTAAATGCAGAAGATTTTATTTTAATTATTCCTTCAATTGCAATGGTCTGGACGCACCGTACTAGTCAATCGCCACTGAATATACGCACACACAAGGACACCCAAACAGAGATGGCATATATAAATAAGTGAGGTAAATTCCAGAAGGATAATGCAATGCAGGATGATCAATAGAAAGTAGAACCACATCTTGGGCTATACAAGCAGCAACCCTTCGAGAAACATATGCAGTGAGCATGCGGAGAGTTTCATGAGGGATGGATAACTAAATGCCTTTAACCAACATTAGCAGGTCGTTCTCTGTTTGAGGCAGGGACAGGACAGTCAAACGATGACCAATCATGTCCCATGCATGCTCGATGGGTGAGAGATCTGGAGACAGCGGAGGCCAATAAAGCACCTGGATACCTTGCAAGACTTGTCTCCTGATAGTTGTCTTTCGTGGTCGCCCGTTATCATGCTATAAAACAGCATTTTGCAACCGGCAGTGCAACCGGCCGCATTGCTCAAAAAGGACAGTTTGAGTGCAATCGCATTTGACCAATCGTTCTGAAAATGTTTCCGCTGATATTGAAACATCCAATATACCCTAAGAATTTAGCAAAATGTCGACAGTTGTCATTTGTGATTTTCACCGCATGCCTTCGAATGCATCGATCAACAAGTGCTGTCGTAGGTCTGGATGAACCTGTACAACTGCGACGATTCACATGTCTGTCTTCAATCCATCTTCTCCAAATCCTTTGCACAGTAAACGAATTTACACATATTTCATCGATGTTACGCCGGTACGACTATCCAGCTGTGCGTATTCCTAAAATGAATCCCTTTACACGATTGTTCAAATGCTGAAATGGACATCGGCGTCATTGGCCAGGCATTTCTTTAATAACACGTGTCTTCTGAAATGAAAAAACAGCTCAGGAAACGGGTTTCTGTAGGTGACAGAGAGTAACAACTGCTGTCTCATCTGTCGTATCCATCTCTTTTATCCCGTGCTCTAATCACGTGATCTACTTGTATTTCAGATCATTGGAATACCTCTTCAAGCTACGTTTGTTTCGCAATTTGCATATTTATACGGCCAAAGTTTCGTGGCGTTGCCTTTTCTATGTCGGGCAGCGTATATATATATATATATTACATATATATATATATATATATATATATTATATATATATATATATATATATATATATATATATATATATATATATATATATATATATATATATATATATATATATATATATATAATGGTGTATAGAGGTATTCTCGTTTATCCATTTCTTCTATGAATCAGTTGTTTATTAAGAATCTTCATCTTTGCTTCATATTCATATTCTGTTTTGCTTATGCGAGTAATTGTCCTGTCTCCCGCTCTGACTCACTATACGGGTCTGGGAGTGTCGCTATGAACGTTCGTACTGCCTCTTAGGTTGTAATTCGTCATGTTCATTCCGGTACTTCTAGATATTTTTTATACTGTTGATGCTGATTGCATATACATGTGGTGAAAGAAGAAGGCTTCCTGCCACATGGTAATACAATTTTTCCTACTGTTTCTTATCTTAATTTTTTCATCTTTTGTACCTGTAGTCTGAGTTTGGACATTTATAGTAATGTACTACTGTCCAATCTGAAACAGGCATTTGTTTGTGTTAATTAGAATTATATACTCAGACCTCAAAATTAATTTAATTCTTTTTAATCTTCGAATTTGTGCAGGTGCTGATAGTTTATATTATCGGCACTATGGACGTGGTTTTGCTTCTATGGTGATGTTAATATTTCACGATTACTTGAATTAATTATTTTTATATTATATTATTACTTCTTTCTAATACAAACATATATATATATATATATATATATATATATATATATATATATATATATATATATATATACATATTTATATATATATATATATATATATATATAATAAAAATTCATAAAACATTAAAGTTCGAGATTAAAAATTCATATAAATGAAATGCGCAAGGCAGCAGTTTCCTAATTATACGAAATATATTAAAATAAGATATAAATAGGATACAAATGGAATAAAAATGGAAGGGAAGGCTAACGGGCAATATGCTAAAAAAGCCTAAGGGGGTATTATGACCCCTTAAATCAACGGTTTCAGCATGCTGCTAGGCCCCGGCACACTCCCGGTATGGCGACAATTCCCATAGCACTTCTCCTGTGTAAGTACTTCGAAAGAATAGACCTTGATTTTCAAAGGAAAACGAAGAAATCATACCTAATCCCTATAGAACGTTGTCATAATCCAAAGAACAATATGGAATAAGAATTCAACCTTCCCATTCGTTATTTTAAACAGTCATAATCCATACTATGTTTCACGTACACATATATCAAATCATTACAACATTCAGTTGTTTCTTCTTTCCCCATGAGTGAAATTAGTTGTTATAAAATCGTGTTCCAGATCTTTATTCCTTTTTGTTGTCATTTCGTCATTACAAACTTCCATGATGTTATGTACTTGTGAATATTTATTTTTGTAATGAACATTTAGTTGACGCTTTAAAAAGGCCTTAGGATACTTTTGTCGCAATGCTTCCCCTATCAGATGTGTTTGTCATAGGGAAACATTGCGACTTAAGGATAGGGAAACATTGCAACAATATTCACAAGTGCATAACATCTTGGAAGTTTGTAATGACGAACTGGCAACAAAAAGAAATAAAGATCTGGATCACGATTTTATAACAACTACTTTCACTTATGGTGAAAGAAGAAACAACTGAATGTTGTAATGACTTGATATATGTGTACGTGAAACATAGTATGGATTATGACTGTTTAAAATAACGAAGGGGAAGGATGAATTCTTATTCCATATTGCTATTTGGATTATGACAACTTTCTATAGGAATTATGTATAATTTCTTCTTTTTCTCCTTTGAAAATCAAGGTATATTCTTTCAAAGTACTTACACTGGAGAAGTGCTACGGGAATTTTTGCCATACCGGGAGTGTGCCGCGGCCTAGCAGCATGCTGAAACCGGGGATTTAAGGGATTACAATCCCCCCTTAGACTTTTTAGCATGTTACTCGTCAGCCTTCCCATCCATTTGTATTCCATTTTTTATTCCATTTGTATCTTAATTATATCTTATTTTAATATATATATATATATATATATATATATATATATATATATATATATATATATATATATATATATATATATATATATATATATATATATATATATATATATATATATATATATATATATACATATATATATTTGTTTAAATGTTGCAAGATTTTATAATACATTTAAATTTAATTTATAGAGTAAAAAGCTCGTTTATGTTATAATTATTGTCCGGATTGCAAATGAATTGCAATGCGTTGCTCAATCTATAAAGCTATTTCTTACAAATGTACCACAGTAACTAATTAGATTACCAACAAATAAAGAAGATTCACGAAAAAGTTAACTTACCTAGAGGTTTTATTGATAATAGATATTGCTCGACATCTGGTTGACAATAAATAAAGAAAAATTTGAAGATATATGGTTAATGGTTGGGGGAAAATCACACCACATAATATCAGAAGTGGAAATTACGTGAAGGGCAGGAAGACAATGAAGAGGAAAGTTACTGGCAAGATTCCAGAAAGATATAACTCATATCTGTTGACGTTTGTAAATAACAGACAGTTTAATTTGATATTTCAATTGTTTTTATTTGATTGTCAGACAGAAAATATTATAGGTTCATTTACGTGAATTTGCCAATTTTAAAATTTTACATATTCTTTATTATTTTATCATATCTGACTGCATTCAGTAAATTCAAAATTTGTTTATTTTGTTTTTATTTGTTGTTGAACTTCCCTATGGGGCACAATCGACCACAGCACCTGGGGAAAATGGACCATGCTCCTCATATTCTTTTATAAGTTGGACATCAGTCCTTTTAAGTAAATATTGACGAATTCATTGGCTGTAATGAATAGATTTGAATATGATTTATGTTGTAGTTTACGCACTTCATGTTTTATAACTCAGATTTTCAAATATTGGAAATGAAAATGGAACTAAATAAATAATTAAGTATAAGATAATAAATGTTAAAAATTTAATAACATGATGTCTTATATATGATTCTTTAAATCTGGAATTAATCAAACAAAATCTCAAAAAGAGAATTTTTAGAGCTAAATAATAAATCTCTAGTTCTATCTCTTAGTATATTGGATGGAATCCGTGTAGAGTGAGTGAAATAAACCATCTTACAGAATAATAATTAGAACTCTTTTTAAATCTTGGATCTAAGGCCATATCCTAGAAAATATATAGAAATGTGCAAGTATATGTATATATTTCAAAATCTTTTTTTAAATATGGCAGTATTATCACGATTAAGCCATTGTTTGGTGTAAAGAGGCAATACGTAAATAGAACACGGAAGAAGCACTGGTCATTTATCAATAATAAAATAATTTCAGAAAATTAATTCAATGTAATCGTTATTATAAATATAACTTTATTTAAAAAATATCTTAACACATTTTTTCTTCTTCATTCTTTTTTTTTTAAGGAATGCCACACAAACTGATTGACCGGCCGCACAATTAGCTGCTCAAGTCCTCGGACGAGTCGGACGGCTTGGGTCTTCAACACAAACTGTTTGAGGAGCTGGACCAAATGAAGTCAATGAGCAGGCTGAAAAAGTGTTATTGATATCTGCAAAGGAACGGGTATTACAAAACATGTAGGACTTGTATTTTTGAACTTAACGCAATTTTTGTGTGTTATATTCAAAAGTACAAGTCTTCAAATATAGCAGCTAAGTGCAAAGTGAGAGTACATCGTCCATTAGGTTAGTGCCTAACTGTGCAAATAGGCAGGTATTCTCAAAGGAAGAGAAAGAAATGTTGGAAATTTACATTGTAAATACTGTTAGAATACATCATGGACTTATATTTAAAATGACAAGAAAATTCGCTTACGAATTTCAATGAATAATCAAAAGAATATACTATAGTTTTGGAAAGAAAATCAACAGGAAAAATTTGCTGTACAATTTTAGAAATAGGAATCTTGAAATTATGTTTAGGCAGCCTGAATCAACAACTTTTAATAGTCATAGGTTTTCAACAAGCAATTCCAACAAAATTATCGCACGAAAATTATCTGACAAAATCTTGATCATCTGAAAAAATTCTGCCTTTTTTTTACGTTAGTGAATAAGTTTAAGATGAAAAGAGTAATCAAAAATACCAACTGATATACCAGTTCAAAATGGCCTAGAAGAAAAATTCATACAGAAAGAAGATAAAATAAAGACAAAAATGAGCCACTTCAATTAACGCTAGAAAGAATATTCAAAAATAGATAATTACTATTTCAAATGAAGACAAAAGAAAATTGAAGCTTCACAATCTGGTGCAAAGAAAAGAAATCAAAATATCACGTAAAATACCTGAAACTTCTAATGATTCTGACAGCAATATGTCTATTTATAATGAAACAAAATACACTAAAACAAAATATATTTCACAGCACGATTCTAATATTTAAACACAGAAGTAAAGTTATGGCGATTATATTCTTATAAAATTTCTTATATAATTATTACGTTGAATGAATTGATATAAATCATTATCTTGTGCGATTAATGCGACCAAAGTCTAATTAAGATGGCTTTGTTTTTTCAGAAAAAACTGATGCATCTGTTGTATATATTCAAGTTAGTGTAACATGCTTTCCAGAACCTAGGATATCACAGTACATACAGTATATACAGTATATAGACACAGTATATACAGTATATACAATATATCACAGTACAGACTAGCAGTATACCCGTTCTTCGCACAGAATATATAATACAAAGAAACTAAAACTTCAATTATGTGCATATTCCTATAATAGTTTAAATGACATTTTATTAAAAAATTTAATTTAATTCTCTGGAAAAGATGTGTAAGTGTTTCTGTTCTCGCTATACAAAATTATCTTCACAGGCAGATCTGAAGAAAAAAAAACATCCTGGTCCCTTATAATCACATTTACAAAAACTATTATTTAATTCCCACAAATCGACGGGGAATTTACAAAATATTGAATTTTCATAAATTAGGAGCCACTTTCATTAATTTAGTATAATTTTATCAATTCGGCAGCATTTTCATTAATTTGACTGTATTTTAAAAAGTCACCAAATTTGTCAGAACGTGGGACAGTTGGACTGACATATAAACTCTACCGAAATATCATTACAATACTATCATCTTTCAAAATGCAACTAATTTCATTGATTTTTATCAAGATGTTCAGTTTTATCAAGACAGTTTTATCGATTTGTCTATATTTTTGTTAATATGGCGATATTTGAGCAAATTTTTCAAATTTTGAAAGGTCTCCAAATTTGTTGTCAAGTACAATTGACTGACAGTCAGAAACTACTGAAACATCATTACAATACTATCCCCTTTCAAAATTAATTCCATTAATTTGACATCATTTTTATCAGTTTAGCGATATCTTTTTCATCAATTTTGGGATATTTTTATCAATTTGGCAACATTTTTAGCCAGTTGACAACATTTTCTTCAATTTCGCAGCATTAAAAACAAGCCCCCCAAATCTCTCACCAAGCGCGGTCGGACGTAATCAATTTTTATGTTTCTAAATTAGAAGATTATATCCATGTATTAGAAGATTTACCCGTACTACAATCTAAGGATTTAAAAATGATTTCCCAAAATAAAACAAATTGCGTAAGAATTTGAAAATATCAATAATCTAAACTCGTTAAACCCAAAGGCCGTAATGATATGGTTTAATCAAAAAATGCAATTCCAATAAAAATGTATATATATATATATGTATATATATTTCTATATATATATATATATATATATATATATATATATATATATATATATATATATATATATTTCTATATATATATATATATATATATATATATATATATATAATAGAAGTTTGAAAATCCATATATATATTTCTTTATTATTTAAATCGAAAAATATTTACTGTTGTAATAAGTCATTGAGTTTAATTTCGTTTCTTAGCAACATGATATATATATATATATATATATATATGTACACATATATATGTACACATATATATATATACATATATATATATATATATATATATATATATATATATATATATATATATATATATATATATATATATATATATATATATATATATATATATATATATATATATATATACATATATATATATATATATACATATATATATATATATATATATATATATATATATATATATATATATATATATATACATATATATATATATATATACATATATATATATATATATATATATATATATATATATATATATATATATATATATATATATATATATATATTTCCAAATATGAACTCACTGGGTTTAATTCCGTCGCTTAGCAATATTAAATCAATTTTTTTTCAAATAATTTTACGGAACAAATATCGTTTACATAATGTTATCTCAATGAAAGATGTTTAATAGTGCGTTTGCTATTAATATCTCGTTAAAACTAGTTTTAAAAGTCGAAATATGGATTAAATTTTAAGTGGGGCCATTCCAAGTCTATCCTGAAAATTTCATTCAATTCGGGGGAGTCGTTCTCCCTTGGTGATGCAACAAATAAACACACAAATATATCCAGAAATAAGCACGCAGATAGATTTTCAATTTTATTTATATAACTTATTAGCAGTATATCCGTTCTTTGTATGGAAAATATAATATAACGAAACTTAACATTCAGAATTATGTGTTAATCCGTATATTATTCTAAAGAATTTGTTATTCAAAATATTGTATTAAAATATTTAATTCTTCTCAAAAAATGTATAAGAATCTCTAGGCTCGATATACAAACTTATCCTCACAGGCAGATGTGAAGAATAAATCATCCTGGTCCATATTGTAAACGAATTTAGAAAATATACTTTTTATTTCCCACAAAACGATAGAGATTATCTAGGAAATCGTACTTAATTATGCAAAATATTGATAAAAATAGATTTGTTCATGTAGAGCAATTTACATTGGAAATTTTATCACCGATGCAAAAGTAACTTTAGGTATGTGAAAATTATGTTTTATATTACTTCTTATATTTGTTTCATATTTATGTTTTGTATTATGTTCCTATTTATGTTTTATATTACCTTGTATTTAAGCATTCAAGGAAATCTGCTACATAACTAGATTTAATAATAGCGCTGTTCAGTGATTGAGCTCTGTGAGATGATTTTGATTTACGGCAAATGCAACCGATCTCCTAGAAATACAGTGAGGGAATACTATTATCGTTTCCGTAAAGTCAGCGTCCTTCTGGAGTTTCTATTCTGCGGCTGGCACTATGTCGATTGCAATCAACAGGTTCGTTTCATTTACAATATGGCTCAGGAAATCAACGAGTACTAACGGAAAAATATATAATAGATATTTTAGCCTATTTCTCATACTATTCATATGCGAGTGTCCGGGCCGTAAGTAATAAACAACATATTCCTTGGACTACTTAAACCCTCTCAAGTTTATTCGAAGACACCACCTGCTGAGCCGCATGCAAGAGTTCTTACTGATTCGTCTATAAGGGCTCTCATCTCGGTGGGAAAAGTTCAGTGACAAAAATGCCTTCGAAACTTATTGAGTCTACTGAAAACAGTGGTTTTAAATGATCCAAGCCTAGTTGATTTCAAAACATGAAAGGCATGCTTATTTGGAATTATGTAAAATGTAAAATATCTGACAGGACGTTAAAGTCACAGTAACCTGTTTCATTTACCGCATTTAAATGTTAAATTAACTTTTAGCCAGCATCGTCTGCCTGTCCTTAATAGATTCAAAATCAAACCATGGTAAAAAAAATTAACCCCCCCCCCCTAAAGGATTTCTGTACATCAATTCAATTTGTGAACGTCCCCTGGATTCATGAATTTTGTTGATTAAAATAACACCGAAACGTCACGAGAAAATGGTGTAAGTCAGGAAGTTTAACCATTTATTTTGTCCTAAATTTCAACTTTTAAGAACCAAGTGTTTCTTAATTTGACTAAATTGAGTATTGACAATATTTTTGCAATTTAACTTTTTTGGATAGTAGGGCTGTATAAAAAATTAATTTTCTTAACAATTTTCAAAAATATTGGGCAGCAACTATTGAACTATGGACCTATAATCAATGGTTCAAAAAATTTTCCACTGTTCACTTTCTATAGGATAATTCGTAAACTATACATGCAATTCCGCAGTACATACTAGAAATATGCATCAGGCACTATTCTAATTAGTTTGAAAATATTACGTGAAATATTTGCTGTTCGTTATAAAAAATGATTATAATAGTCATATAGTTTGTGCAATTCGAATAATTTTCTACCTATTATAGAAATACAGGTTGCAGAATAAACGAAAGATGAATTATTTAAAGAAAAACATCAGACAAAATAGTCATTTTGTTGAAGACTATATCTAACTATGAAAAACGAATTTGTCTCATAAATATTAAAACATGCAATGTTTAATAATATGATGAAAGTATATTACAAAGATTATTTTACCAAAGATAATTTTACTGAAGATGCGTTTGGAATAGAAACACTAATAATAAATCTGTATTTAGTTACTAGAGGGTTTTGTTTAATCCGTTGAAATACATGATCCTACTCTTAAAAACAAGTTGAAAAATTTCAAAGTCTCTTAAATGCATGTTTTAGCTTGTTTCCTAATTTATGGAAATATGCCCGTGCATACGTTAAGCGTTCTGAAAATATATTATACAAAATTGTTTTCGCCAAAGTTAATATATATAATGCATATATATATATACATGTGTGCAATGTATGTTTTAACATGTCTTTTGCATTATGTGAGAAAAAGGTTGGTAGTGGAGTTCTGCTTCGATCTTCAATAAAATATCTTCTTGTACAAACGGCCACCTGCGGATATACGGATTAGGGTACCCTTACCCTAAATCCACTCTACATAGTGTTGCCAACATTTCCAAAAGTTTCTACACCCCCGTGTTGTTATTTCTAGAAAAATATATTTGCACTGTATACCACCAGCCGATATTAAACAATAAAGATCAATCATACATATAGCATTGATTATGAAACACTCACCAGCTTCAATGCAATTTTATATAAACATCTCTAAAATGCGATACATTCCTAGGTAATATTTTTAAAATTATCACAATACTACATTAATTTATTATATTTGAAAACTTAAAACTTCACCGAAAAAACTGAACTTCATTCAAATAACGGCATTAAAACAAAAATTGCCTGGTTTAAATATCTCTAAAATGCGATACATTCCTCGGTAATATTTTTAAAATTATCATAATACTGCAATAATTTATTATATTTGAAAACTTCATCGAAAACCATTGACCTTTATTCAAATGTGAAGTCATCGAAATATAAATCACATCTATATAAAAGCAGAATTCATAAACTTTTTCCTTAATTTCACTTCATTCATAAACATTTTCCATTCTTTTCATTTATCACAATACTATAATAATTTATTTTATTTAAAAACTTAAGACCATGGAGGTACAAGTAATTAAACTCTATGCTTAAAATTTCATCGAAAAAATCGTCCTTCTATGTGTAAAATCAATGAATATTTCATTCTTATCAACTATATTGCAGACTCCATGAGCTAAATAATTTTGCGTTAAAGAATTGCAGCAATTCTTATACAACTCATTCTATATCTTTTAGCATTTACATTCTCCATAAGTGAAAATTAGACTTCAATATAGAAATAATAAAAGTAGGATGATCATTTAGACTCAAATATATTGTAATTGCGTTGTTTCAGTATGTAGATGCACAGAATTTAAGCAAAAATAAAGCGGTTTTAAAAAGGAACTTAAAAAATTACGACTTTGACTCAAGATGGATGCCATATTTTATTGTGAAGTGGGTCACGTGATCTCTTTATATAATGGCCACGTGATCGCTTCATATAAAAGGTGTAATTATTATTTTAATTTTTATTTAAAAAACTACTGAATATATATTGCTGAAATTTTTTTTATATATTTTATGGGATAATTTGAATATTACTTAAAATTTTCGAAGCAATTTGTGAATTTTAAATCCGCTTAAAAACTGTTAAAAATTAGGTCCCATAGGGTTCAATGTATTTAATTTTTTCAACAAAGGTTCAATCCAAAGCTACTTCGGTGATATTATTCATTTATATTCCCAAAGGTCCCACAGACAGTCTGAACAACATACTAAAATTTCATTTTGATAAAGTCATTTTTACGGCAGTTATCGTACTAACGGACAGACAGACAGACAGGCAGACAGAATGAACAAAGTCATAAACACTTTTCAACTTTGTTGTAAAGTGTTAATAAGAAAGATCAATCATGCTTAAAGCATTGATTTTGAAACACTTTACAACTTCATCGCAATTTTATTTAAACAAGTCTAAAATGCAATACATTCCTCTGTAATATATTAAAACTTATCACAATACTACATTAATTTATTATATTTGAAAACTTAAACCTTCATCGAAAAAAATGAACTTCATTCAAATGACGGCATTCAAATATAAATTGCCTGGTTTAAATATCTCTAAAATGCGATACATTCCTCGGTAATATTTTTAAATCTATCATAATACTACGATAATTTATTATATTTGAAAACTTCATCGAAAACAACTGAAATCCATTCAAATGATATCATAGAAAAAATAACACGCCTGGATCTCTCTATAAAAACAGCATTTCATTCATAACATTTTCCAATTCATTTCATTCATAACATTTTCCAATTCATTTCATGCATAACATTTTCCAATTCATTTCATTCATCACAATACTATAATAATTTATTTTATTTAAAAATTAAGACCATGGAGCTACAAGTAATTAAAATCTATGCTTAAAACTTCATCGAAAAAATCGTCCTTCTATGTGTAAAATCAATGAATATTTTATTCATATCAGCTATGCAGACTCCATGGGCCAAATAAATTTGTGTTAAAGAAGTACAGCAATTCTAATACAACTCATTCTACATATTTTGCTGTTTACATTTTACATAAGTGAAAATAGGCTTCGTTGTAGAAATAATCAAATTTGGTTGATCATGTAAACTCAAATATATTGTAATTGCGTTGTTTCAGAATGTAGATGCACAGAATTTAAGCAAAAATAAAGTGGTTTTAGGACGGATACAACACCCAATATGAACTAAAGAGAACTTAAAAAATCAGGATTTTGAGACAAGATGGTTGTCATATATCATTTTTAAGTGGGTCATGTGATTTTTTCATATCATGGCCACGTGATCGCTTCATATAAGACGTGTAATTATTATTTTAATTTTTATTTTAAAAACTACTGAATATATTTCGCTGAATTTTTTCAAATATATTTTACGGAACAATTTAAATATCACCTAAAATTTTCGAAGCAATTTGTGAATTTTAAATCCGTTTAAAAAATTTTTGAAAAATTAGGCCCCATAGGGCTCAATGTATTTAATTTTTTCAACCTGTGTTCAATCCAAAACAAATTGGGTGATATTATTCATTTATATTCCCCTAGGTCCTACAGGCCGTCTGCAAAACATACTAAAATTTCATTTTAATTAAGTCATTTTTACGGCAGTTATCGTGCTAACGGACAGACAGACAGACAGACAGACAGAATGAACAAAGTCATAAACATTTTTCAACTCTGTTGTAAAGTGTTAAAAAAGAGATGAAAACTTTCAGAATACATAAAAACATTGCCGTTGCCAGTTTTAAAATTATTATATAAAGATCTCCCTCATTTTTAACCCTTTACAACAAAGTTGAAAAGTGTTTATGACTTTGTTCGTTCTGTCCTACTGTCGGTCTGTATGTCTGTCCGTTAGCACGATAACTGCCTTAAAAGTGACTTAATCAAAATGAAATTTTAGTATGTTGTTCAGACGGTCTGTAGGACCTATTTGAATATAAATGAATAATATCGCCCAATTAGTTTTGGATTGAAAACGGATTGAAAAAACGAAATACATTGAACCGTACGGGACCTAATTTTTCAAACATTTTTTACGCGGATTTAAAATTCACAAATTGCTTCGAAAATTTTAGGTAATATTCAAATTGTTCCATAAAATATATAAAAAAATCCAGCGAAATATATTCAGTAACTATCACGTGACCATGATATGAAAACATCACGTGATCCACTTTAAAATGAAATATGGCATCCATCTTTTCTCAAAATCGTGATTTTTAAAGTTCTTTTTAATTCATATTGAGTGTTGTATCCGTCTTAAAACCACTCTATTTTTGCTTAAATTCTGTGCATTTACATACAGAAACAACGCAATTACAATATATTTGAGTTTAAATGATCATCCAAATTTTATTATATCTGCAACGAAGCCTATTTTTCACTTATGTAAAATTTAAACAGTAACATATGTAGGATGAGTTGTATTAGAATTACTGTATTTCTTTAACACAAAATTATTTAGCTTATGGAGTCTGCATAGCTGATATGAACGAAATATTCATTGATTTTACAGAGAGAAGGACGAATTTTTTCTATGAAGTTTTAAGCATAGAGTTTAAATACTTGTAGCTCCATGGTCTTAATTTTTAAATAAAATAAATTATTATGGTATTGCCATGAATGAAATGTATGGGAAATTATTTATGAATGAAATGCTGCTTTTATAGAGAGAGCCAGGCGTGTTATATTTTCTATGATGTCATTTGAATGAATTTCAGTTGTTTTTGATGAAGATTTTAAATATAACAAATTATACTAGTATTATAATAATTCTAAAATTATTACCAAGGAATGTATCGCATTTTAGAGATGTTTAAACCAGGCAATTTATATTTCAATGCTGTCATTTGAATGAAGTTCCTTTTTCCGGTGAAAGTTGAAGTTTTTAAATATAATAAATTAATGTAGTATTGTGATAAGTTTTAAAATATTACCGAGGAAAGTATTGCATTTTAGAGATGTTTAAATAAAATTGCATTGAAGTTGGAAAGTGTTTCATAATCAATGCTTTAAACATGATTGATAGATCTTGTATCATATATTTTTAACTCATAGTTGAAAAGTGTTTAGGACTTTGTTCATTCTGTCTGTCCGTTAGCACGATAACTACCGTAAAAATGACTTTATTAAAATGAAATTTTAGTATGTTGTTCAGACTGTCTCTGGGACTATTGGAATAAAATCACCTAATTAGTGTCGGAGTGAACCCGGGTTGAAAAAATGAAATGCATTGAACCCTATGGGACCTAATTTTTCAAACATTTTTTAAGCGGATTAAAAATTCACAAATTGCTTCGAAAGTCTTATGAAGTATTCAAATTATCCCATAAAATATATAAAAAAATTCAGCAAAATATATTCAGTAGTTTTTAAATGGGAACTAAAATAATAATTACACCCTTTATATGGAGAGATCGTGTGATCATTATATGAAGAGATCACATGACCCACTTCAAAATGAAATATGGCATCCATCTTGCCTCAAAATTGTGATTTTTAAAGGTCTATTTAATTCATATTTAGTGTTGTGTCCGTCCTAACACTGCTATATTTTTGCTTTAATTCTGTGCATCTACATATTGAAACAACGCAATTACAATATAATTTAGTTTAAATGAACATCCAACTTTTATTATTTCTATATCGAAGCCTAATTTTCACTTATAGAAAATGTATTTACCGAAATATGTAGAATAAGTTGTATAAGAATTGCTGCCTTTCTTTAACGGAAAATTATTTAACTCATGGAGTCTGCAATATAGCTGATATGAATGAAACATTTATTGATTTTACGCAGAGAAGAAATCGATTTTTTTATGAAGTTTTAAGCACAGAGTTAAATTACTTGTAGTTCCATGATTTTATGTTTTTAAATAAAAAAAATTATTATAGTATTGTGATGAATGAAATGAATGGGAGATTGTTTCTGAAAAATGCTGCTTTTATAGAGAGTAAGTTGTATTTCGGAGCCGTGTTATATTTCGATGACGTCATTTGAATAAATTTCATTTGTTTTCGATGAAATTTTCAAATATAATAAATTACTGTAGTATTATGGCAGTTTTAAAAATATTACCCAGGAATGTATCGTATTTTGGAGATGCTTAAACCAGGCATTTTAAATCTCAATGCCGTCATTTGAATGAAATCCATTTTTTCCTACGAAATTTTAAGTTTCCAAATACAATAAATTAATGTACTATTGTGATAATTTTAAAAATATTACCGAGGAGTGTATCGCATTTTAGAGATGTTTAAATAAAATTGCATTGCAGTTGGAAAGTGTTTCACAATCAATGCTTTATGCATGATTGATCTTGTTAAAAATGCTCCAGTCATCATGAACGAAATCCAAGATGGTGGCGTTGTTGGTGGGGATAAGAATACGCTTATCTCCACCAACTGACAATCATCACCATCCTCTGTCGGTAAACTTTGTATTTCTGCCTACTCATAATATATTGAAATATTTTTGGAAGTGTAAATTGGTAAATCGAATCCCAAGCGCTCAATGGGAGTAGTTACACAAACTCAAGAGAAACTGGTTCTTTACATCCATACGCCTGCTTTATAACTGATGCACGACCGTGTAGTTGCGATCTAAGCTCGGTACTAGATCTACGTGACAATTAATGTGGGCCTGACTCCAGTTTAGGATTCTCCAAAAGTCGCAATTTTAAAACATGTGATAGAACTTATCGTTGAAACGGTAACTTTATTTATGAAAATTATAATTTCAGTTTTATATTTACGTTAATAGCATCTCTAATATTTATATAGTCTGGGTCATAAATTCCATCGTATTTATCATAGATGTGTACTTTTTCTCGTTCCTAAATTTTTTCAAATAAAAAAAAATAATAGTAGCTTTATAATACAGTCAAATTCCAATTGTAGTGAATTGAATCAATATAGAATCCATTTAATGAGATAAGATATTAATGAACAGTGCTAACAATCATCTATAAATAAATGACTAATCATCAGTGACACTTGTTTTATATAATTAACTACGCATTCATCGTCAGAAAAAACAAGAAAGATCAATCGTGCATAAAGCATTGATTATGAAAGTCTTTCTAACTGCAATGCAATTTTATTCAAACATCTTTAAAATGCGATACATCCAGCGTTAATATTTTTAAAATTATCACAATACTACAGTAATTTATTATATTTGAAGACTTAAAACTTCATAAAAAATTAACTTTATTCAAATGTTAATTAAATCATTGAAATATAAATCGCATGGCTCTCTATGAAAAAGCAGTAAATATTTCATTCATAAAATTTTTCTATTCTTTCCATTCATCACAATACTATGATAATGTATATTACTTAACTTAAAACCATGGAGGTAAAAGTAATTTAACTCTATGCTTAAAACTTCATTGAAAAATTCTACTATAAAATCGTCTGTGGCTCGATGTAAAATCAATAACTGTTTCATTTATATCAACTGTATTGCAGACTCCACAACTGAATAATTTTGCATTAAAGAAATTCAGCAATTCTTATGCAATTCATCTTACAACTTCATGTGCTCACATTATCCATAAGTGGAAGTTAATCTTTGTTGTAGAAATTATCAAAGTTTGAAGATCATTTAAACTCAAATATATTCTAATTGCGTTGTTTTAGAATACAGATGCATATAAATTAAGCAAAAAGAAAGAGGTTTTAGGACGGATACAGCACTCAATATAAATTAAAAAGAACTTTAAAAACCATGATTTCGACCCAAGATGGATGGAATTGATCGTTTAAACTCAAATAAACTCTAAGACAAAATAATCGCCACAGCCCGCAAAATAATCCGTTAGTAATGAAACTTTACATGCAAACACCTGTCGACCGAATCTGCAAATGATCAAACATTCACAATCAATCAATGAATAGTCGGAACTACAGCTCACTGAAGCTGAGCAGCATGGTTTTGTATATAAGGAGCGAACCATGCTTTCAGGCACAGAACGTGCAATGAATTTTGATAGCGTTTACGTACCTTGATTGTAACAATGCCTCGCCGGCGAATTCGCGCTACGAGCATATGAAAGAGTTTGAAAGAGAGCGTGAGGTCAAACTGCATGCGGCAGGATGGGCTCACCAGCGGATCGCTCTGCATTTGGGTATTAGAGATGCAGAAATTAGACGATGGAATGGGTTCGGAATGGCAGATTTCAGCAGCAACGGGCACCGGATGGCCTAGAGCAACGACAGAACGGGAAGGTAAAGCGATTGTCAGAACAACTGTGACAGCATGAGATTCGTCGTTATCAACCATCCAACGTGTGACAAACACGGAAGTGACCACCCGGATCATTAACAGAAGACTACGGGAGCGGAATCTATACTCGCGGCGCCCATTACGTCGCCTACCACTGCCCAGTATGCACCGTCAACAGCGATTGCAATGCTGTCGAGCCCGATCAAAGTGGAATTGTTCGGATTGGGAACCAATTATTTTCAGTGATGAGTTCTTTTTTGAGCTGAGTCCCGACGACCAGCGCCGACCTGTCTGGACACAGCCCGGACATCGTCTGGCTCCTGCCCTTACTCTCACACGCCGCATGGCCCGACAACAGGGAGTTATGTCCTGGGATGCTATTTGGTTTGATAGCCGGACCCCTTTGATAGGCCTCTGTGGTACCATCACAGCACAGCGGCACGTTGCCGACAATCTACGAGCCGGTGTATTCCCACCGGGCTAACTTTTCAGCAAGATAATGCCAGACCACACACGACACGCCTCTCTATTGACTATCTGCGTGTTTACGACACACTTCTTTGGCCCCCGACCACACGTTTAACTGCCGTAAACCTTTGGGTTGGCTGTGTGGTCTGGGCCTTCCTCACTTCCTTGGCCAACCAGATCCTCTCTCGCTTATTGAGCACATATGGGCTGAGATGGGGCGTCGCCTGCGACTATCCCAGAAGGTAGACGAATTAGCTCGTTAATTGGAGGCCATTTGGAAGGACATCCCTCCGAACACCATCCGGCAACTTTATGCATCAATACCACGTCGGGTAACAGCTAGTATCAAAGCCAGCGGTGGACCAACGCCATATTTACGTGATCAATTTGTATAGATCTTTCAGTGCAATAAATCATCCAATTGTTCTGAAATTCTAATCATTTATTTTCTGTACGTCCACATTACACGTACCGAATTTTGTCTCATTTGGATAATTCTTTCTTGGTACGTCGATATTTTTTGGCTTAGAGTGTATATTGTAATTGTGCTATTCCAGAATATGGACGCACAGAAATTCAGTAAAAATAAAGCGGTTTCAGGGCGGATACAACATTAGATATAAATTAAAAAGAACTTAGATATAAATTTAAAAGAAGAAAAATCACGATTTTGTCACAAGATGGATGCCATATTTTATTTTGAGGTGGGTCACGTCATCTCTTCATATGATATGGGTGTAATTATTATTTTAATTTTTATTTAAGAACTACAGAATATGTTTTGCTGAATTTTTTCATGGGTAATTTGAATATTTCCTAAAACTTTCGAAGCAATTTGTGAATTTTAAATTTGTTTAAAAAATGTTTGAAAAATTAGATCTAATAGGGTTCAATGTATTTCATTTTTTCAATCCAAAACTAATTGGGTTATATTATTCACTTATATTCCCACAGGTCCCACAGACCGTCTGAGCAACATACTACAATTTCATTTTGAGAAAGTTACCTTTACGGCAGTTATCGTGCTAACGGACAGACAGACAGGCAGAATGTCAAAGTCATAAACACTTTTCAACTATGTTGTAAAATGTTAAAAACTAATATTGCAAACTGATAAAATATTTTATTTAACTTCAAGGATATAAATGAAAAGTGTTATTAATTCAGTCACAATTTCTCTTGTCTAAGAAAAACCAAGTTTTCATTTTGAAAGCTAAATTAAACAATTTCTCTCATATTTCCGTGACAAACCACAATTTCATTTTTGCCGAGCTTACTGTGCAAGAAACAAAAAGTCAAAGAAAAAGCGTCCTCCTTCTGGCTATCAGGCTCCATCCCCACTTAAAAATGGAATCGACATGAAAGGAAGCTTTGAGACAATCTATAAAAAATACTAAAAGAAAAACATTGTTTCCTGAAACTCTTAAAATTACGTTGTTATTTTTTGATTTATTGTAGGAGTATTATGAGTTTCCTTTTATCATGGATCGATCTGTAATTAACTCTCGGCAGGAAATAGCTCTCGAAATATTTCAAATGGCAGTATCGTAACAATTGTTATGATTTGTTGCCTTACTGTAATTTGAAAACTGTTGATAATTGTACTTAGCAATGAACTGTTAATTTATATTTATATATAGTTGTAAAATATACATCTCTTACGTCAGATAAAGGAAAACTTATTTTAACTGTAGCAATAATCTAACGTTTGAACAACAATCTTGCTGTTCATAAATTATGAAATACGAACCGAAAAATACGATAGGTAATAAATAATTGCAAATGCGCCTCTTTGAAATGTAAGTTTCTCAAAAGTAATTAATCATTAATCGCAATATATTTTATCTTTAGATTTCCATAGAAAAGTATAATAAAGCCACTGTTTTCCATAAATTATGATATTTAAATTTTGACAGAATAGCGTGTTAGTAGACTTTTCAAATCGGTTCAATATTTTGAAGTGATATATGAATACGCAAAAATAACGAAAAGTTATCAAGCACAGTGTTAACAAAATTTATTTATTAAGCAATATTTATATCCAGTATATGAGTATATATCTAGTTGTAACCAATTAATAGCTGTTAAAAGTGCGTAATTTGCATATTGCTATTATATTGTAAATATTTTATTTTCTTATTATAAAAGACAGATTGGTTTTGTGACGGCAAAACATTACTTAAAGAATTTTTCATTTCATGACTAATCAATGAACCCGAAAAGTATGATTGGATTAAAGAGAACAATTATGGCTTAATTTTTTAGATATTAACGAAGTTTAATCTTCTTTAATGTAAAAATAGTAATACGGTATAATTTTAATTTTAATTTAATAGATACTATGCTTCTAATCTGAGTAAAATTAA
Organism: Amaurobius ferox; assembly: GCA_951213105.1. Classification (NCBI taxonomy): domain Eukaryota; kingdom Metazoa; phylum Arthropoda; class Arachnida; order Araneae; family Amaurobiidae; genus Amaurobius; species Amaurobius ferox. The sequence goes on along the minus strand of OX578141.1, from coordinate 27,055,594 downwards.
AATGTGCTTAAGCATTATACATGATGAAAATTGTACAAGATAACTAAAATATCTGTAGTTAAATGATGATCCTCATAAAGAAAGTATAATATTTGCTAACTGTCTGAGGTAGATAACTTTTTTAAGAAGCTTTACTATTTTTTAATTATATATATATATATATATATATATATATATATATATATATATATATATATATATATATATATATATATATATATATATATATATATATATATATATATATATATATATATATATATATATATATATATATATATAATATATATATATATATATATTATTACTAAATTCTTTAAATCCAATAAATAATAGTTTATGCCAGACTAGCAATAATTACCTTATTCTAAATAATAGTAAAGAATTAAAGAATAAATTAACATCTCATAGAAAAATAATAGGATTTCAAACTTTTGATTTAAAAGATCTTTTTAATAATATTAAGATATCTGATCTATATGATGTAATTTTAGCTGTATATAATCCTTATATTACTAATCTTTCAAATCAAATTAATTTTATAAATTTTTCTAAACTTCTTCACTTTGTTATTTTCAATAATTACATTTTTCAAGGAAATAAATTATTCTTACAAGTTTCAGGAGTTCTACAGGGTGGCTGCAGTAGCAGTATGTTAGCTAATTTATACTTTATCATTATGAAAAGTCTTTTACTTCAATAGATTATACTTTTTACAGATATGTTGATGGTCTGATTTGCTTAGTACATACAGAAAATTATCTCATAGATATAGATTTTTATCCAGACACTTTGGAATTAATTCCTAATGAAGCTACTATTAGTAATAATGTTAATTTTTTGGATTCAAATCTTTTTATTGATCCTTCTAATAGAATTGTTATAAATTTATATGATAAAAAAGACTATTGTAATTTTAATATTAATAAAATCTTACCATTTAATTCCTGTGACTCGATTCAATTGTTTAGAAATATTATACTTAATCAGCTTTTTAGAGTTTATAGATTATCTGATAAAAAAATGTCATGCTATGCATATAAATAATCTCAAAATTACCAGCAATTTATATAAATATCCCTCTTATTTAGTAAATGGTATTGTTAAAAAATTTAGAATAGCTGGATTTTTATATTTCTTTTCATAGTATCTTATAATTCTATTCATAGTATCCTGTATTAACCAGACATCGCCATTCTCTTGTATTTTTAATACATTTATTTATATATCCTCTTCCACGTCAGCATTACTATTATTAGCCCCTCCTTTTAGTAGCGCTTTTTGTATTTTATTACTTTTTCTTACCATTTCGCTTTACTGTTTTTCAATTCTTATGAATGGCAACAATAGATCGTTTTTTATTTTTTCTTTGCGAATGGCAACACTGGTCTCTTCAATCAGAGTTCCCAGTTTCGACTCGTTTGTACATATGGTGTGCATTTTCCAAGTATACATTTTTTTCTTTTTATTAACACTTTACAACAAAGTTGAAAAGTGTTTATGACTTTGTTCATTCTGTCTGTCTGTCTGTCTGTCTGTCTGTCTGTCCGTTAGCACGATAACTGCCGTAAAAATGACTTAATCAAAATGAAATTTTAGTATGTTGTTCAGACGGTCTGTAGGACCTATGGGAATATAAATGAATAATATCACACAATTAGTTTTGGATTGAACCCGGGTTGAAAAAATGAAATACATTGAGCCCTATGGGACCTAATTTTTCTAACATTTTTTAAGCGGATTTAAAATTCACAAATTGCTTCGAAAATTTTAGGTAATAGTCAAATTGTTCCATAAAATATATAAAAAAAAATTCAGCTAAATATATTCAGTAGTTTTTTAAATAAAAATTAAAATAATAATTACACATCTTATATGAAACGATCACGTGACCATGATATGAAACGATCACATGACCCACTTCAAAATGAGATATGGCATCCATCTTGTTTCAAATTCGTGATTTTTTAAAGTTCTTTTTAATTCATATTGAGTGTTGTATCCATCCTAAAACTACTTTATTTCTGCTTAAATTCTGTGCATCTACATACTAAAACAACACAATGACAATATATTTGAGTTTAAATTCTCATTCAAATTTGATTATTTCTACAATTAAGCCTATTTTTCACCTATGTAAAATGTAAACAGCAAAATATGTAGAATGAGTTGTATTAGAATTACTGTATTTCTTTAACACAAAATAATTCGGTCCATGGAGTCTGCATGGTTGATATGAATGAAATATTAATTGATTTTATAAACAGAAGGACGATATTTTTCGATGAAGTTTTAAGCATAGAGTTTATGAATTGTAGCTCCATGGTCTTAATTTTTAAATAAAATAAATTATTATAGTATTGTGATGAATGAAATGGAGAAAGTTATGAATGAAATCCTGCTTTTATACAGAGATCCAGGCGTGTTATTTTTTCTATGACGTCATTTGAATTAATTTCAGTTGTTTTCGATGAAGTTTTCAAATATAATAAATTATCGTAGTATTATGATAGATTTAAAAATATTACCGTGGAATGTATTGCATTTTAGAGATATTTAAACCACGCAATTTATATTTCAATGCCGTCTTTTGAATGAAGTTCATTTTTTTCAATGAAGGTCTAAGTTTTCAAATATAATAAATCAATGTAGTATCGTGATAAGTTTTAAAATATTACCGAGGAATGTATTGCATTTTCGACTTTTTTAAATAAAATTGCATTGAAGTTGGAAAGTGTTTCATAATCAATGCTTTAAGCATGATTGATCTTTCTTGTTTATTCCTCCTTTATGTTTGTCGTCCAAATAGAAATAGTTTATAGATACAACCTATCTATTTCTTCAGAAACATACATTTTTTGTGTCTACTTCGTCAAAATACTTGGACTTGAGAACGAATTTTACGAAGTGAACATTTCCATTTTTTTAGGCTTAGCCCTTTTTCCACGTGCATAGCGATATAGCTTGATTTTTTAAGTTTTTCTTTATTTGTTTCCATACCTTTGAATTTTGTTGATTTTCCGTAACTTGATAACTCGTGTTTTGTATTTTTTTCCATTTGATTGATGATTTGCTGTTTTATATTTTATTCTGTGGGTGTTTTAGAAAGTTAGGCTTATCGTGTTGCAGCTTCTTACTTTTCGTTCATTGGATTTTCAAACTACAATTATATATATATATATATATATATATATATATATAATAATAAAAATATAATATGAAAATCCAATGATAGAATAGAGAGAAGTTGTAACTCAAAAACCCTAACTTAAAATACAAATTCGAAAGAATTATTAAATAGAGAATCAACCATCATGAGAAAAATTAAATGCTCATTTCTAGTCATCAAGCTTAAGATATTCAACAAATATCAATGGTGTACATTTGAAAATAAAATAACAAAAAATAACCAAGCATTAAAGCTGCTATACACGTGGAAAAGCACTAGACCTAAAATTATTCATTTCGAAAAATTTATTTTTCAAGTCCAAATGTTTATTCAAAATGAACACAAAATATTCTAGTTTCTGAAGCAAGATATAGATTTTAACTACAAACTAATGCTATTTGGACGACTAGCATAAAGATTGAAAAATTATATATGAAACACAAATACCTGAAATACACTGCGAATATCCTATCCATTCGAGCATTTAATGACGAGACAAATGTTGCCAATTGCAAAAGATAAAAGTAGAGATCTACTGTTGCCAATAAATATTAGATCTACTGTAGAAATAAATAATACATACATACATATATATATATATATATATATTATTATTTTTTATATATATTATTATATGTATTATTTTTTGTGTATCTATTTTTGTGTATCTATATCTCTCTCTCTCTCTCTCTCTCTATATATATATATATATATATATATATATATATATATATTTATATAAAGTTAAATATATGAAATAAACTAGAATATTTGAAGATGTAAAGTAAAGCATCCATTACAAATAAAATACATTTATTTATTACCAGATAAAACTCAAGAGAATGCTTGTCATCAATATGAAATACCAATAATTTAAAACGAATTTAAAAAATGAAGTGACGAACAAAGTGTTGAAGGTAAAAAGTGATTGAACATTTTAATATACATTACTTTACACTACCTTCAATCCTTTGTTCGTGACTCCAGTTTTACAATTCGTTTTAAAATATCAGGGTTGTTTCTGATTTTTCATATTGATGACAAGCATTCTCTTGAGTCTTATCTTGTAATAATTTGAATTCTTTTGTTTGTTTTGGATGCTTTATTATATCTCTACAAATATTCTACTTTATTTCATATATTTAACTTATTAATTTAATCTTATTTATATGCTGCAAGTAGCTCAATAATTTGATGTAATTTTAATTAATATACTTATATTTTCTTAAACTTACTAGTTATACATTCTTGGTATATTATATTTAAATTCTTTGATCATATATATATATATGTATATATATGTGTGTGTGTGTGTGTGTGTGTGTCTGTATGTGTGTACAAAACTTTGATAATATTGCATTTAAAATACCTAAATTTTAATCACCTCATATTGAATAAGTTCAGAACGATTTGAATACTTTTTATGAATTTAATTTTAAGAAAGAAAACTTAAGAATTCCTGAAATCGTAATTCCGGAATAAAATATAACCTCTGCATTAATGGATGTTTTGACAGGTAAAATGAGCTTTTGAAAAATAGTTTTGTGGAATATATATATTTTTAAATGCAGTAGAAAAAGTTTTAAAATTTATTAACTCCCATAACTTCTGGCTTAGAACATCACCATAACTCACTGGCCAAGGAAGTGTAAGGCAGAGAAAATAGAGTAAGACTCATACTCGTAAATTCAGGTTTGTTTACTATGAGAAAAAGTGGGGTGCATATTCAAATAAAGTATTAAAACAAATTCTAAAACATACTTTAGGAATGAAGAATTCACAGTCCGTATGCATTTTCTCATTGTTTTTATGTGTTATTTCTATGAACCATGCAACATTTACAAATTAATGCACTATGCATTTTTTTGAAGGAAATAAACATACACTGTTAAAAGAGGAACTAAAATGATTAATTGTGAAATTAGAATTTTTAATTTCTAGTGCATGTATACTATTGCAATATGAGCACTAGTATCACTATAAAATTGATCTCTGAGATGTCTTTATTACGAAGGGGGTATTTAAGATAAGTCAGCCATTTTCAGCATTCCGACACAAATAGTTTTCTTAAGATGTTTTTATGACTCAGAAACCCAAGCATTATTTCCATACAGGATTTTACGCGATCTGTAAGGTATATATGTAGTTAATAGGTTCAATCTCTGGCATCCACATCCATAGCAGGACTTTTTAACTGAGCCTTTTTGACAGAGAATCGAAGCCTGGACTCCGAGCTGGTCGGTTGTGCTCTTTTGGAGCTCTCCAAAATGTCGAACGTTTAAGTTCCGTTAGCGCCGGGCATCCTCATGAATACCAATCATAATGTTACTACTATTGTTAGTGAGCCAGTTGTTAATGATTCTGCTGCTATTTTCGGTGATAAACCTTGTAGCATAGAGGATGTCAATAGATCACGTGACGTACTCAAAGACTTGGACCGAAGGATACTCACTGCGTCAGCCAAGGCCGGCAAGACTGCCGTTGACTAAGCCAATTTTGCTGAGATGCTTCTGAGGAGGGAAGGATTCGTCTTGGATCTACTGATAATGGCCGAAACCTGCAATGTCGGTATCTATAATCATTTACCTCCTACCCCCCCCCCCCTCTGCTGTATCCGAGGCTCCTAAAGCCTCCTTGATAGGATCTTATTTAAATACTAACATTAATGCAAACTCTAACTCTAATTTAAATGGACCTAATGTGTTAACTGAAACGTCTATCCCGCGACCCAAAGTTGGCAATTTGAATCTGGATCTTAATCTTGATCATTGAATCGTGATCATTTAAATTAATCTTGATCATTTAAAACTGTGTCACAAATATGAACCATATACTGCTTGAGGCAGTAGCTGCAGCCTCAAAACCTAAAAAGTCACGACTAAATAATCATACACTTCCAGGTGATATTAGCGACAAATTAAGCAGCGTAATCGGTTATGGAAGGATTTTCATCGCACTAGGTTCCCTGATTTCGGTTCCCGATTCCGTAAACTTCACAACGAGACCAAGGCTTTTATTAGAACACACACCCAGCAACGCTGGCGTACTTTCCTTGAGGGCCTCACACCAACGAATCACAGTCTCTGGCGAACAGCTGAAATATTACGAACCACGAAAATTGCAATTCCGCCCATTAACGGGTTACAAGGACTCGCCCAGACTGCGGAGGATAAAGTTAATGCATTTGCAGATAGCTTGAAACTCCAATTCTCACCACATATTGGCCGCAACTTCAGCCATACATACACCGAAACCAGCTTACAACAAACCAATCACAATGCTCTACACCTACAAACACCAAACGACTTGGAGAGAGTCTCTCTGGCTGAAATTCTACATATCGCTGATGGATTGAATGTCAAAAAATCTCCCGGTCTTGATAAAATCAGTAATAGCATCATTAAAAATCTTACGGATCTTTACTTATGTTGGATAACCATGCTCTTCAATTATATATTGGATTACCGCTATTTTTCCCAAAGCTGGAAAACTGCCGTTATTCGCCTTATTCCAAAAAATTCTCAAAATCTCTCGCTTCCCGAGAACTACAGACCAAAAAGCCTGCTTTCTAGTTTTCAAAAATTTAAGAATTAGTGTTGCTTAGACGTTTGGATAGTTTCTGCCAGTCGAAAAATATCATTTCAGCCAATCAGCATGGATTTCGAACTGAGCATTCTACGCATTCCCAGTTTATGCGGGTAGTAGAAACAATCTATAAAACCTCTACCAACAGACACTAAACTTCTATTGTATGTTTCGATTTGGCAAAAGCCTTTGATAAGACGTATTTGCCGGGGCTTATTACTAAGTTGGTGCGACTTGGCATTTCAACTCAAATTTTGGCCATCATCAACTCGTATCTCACTAATCGATACTTCCGCGCGCGGGTTGATCAATCTATCTCTTCTATTAGACCAATCAGGGCCGGGGTTCCTCAAGGAGGAAATCTTAGTCCACTGCTTTTCAACATCTACATCAACGATATTCCAAGCATACCACAAGTCCAGCTGGCCCTATGCATACGACACAGCGTTACTTGCACGTAGTTGTTCATCACATAATTCTATAAACACACTACAAAGCTACATTAAACATAGCTTGGCTTGTTACCTGGAGAATCCAAATTAATGCTTCCAAGAGTGCAGTCGTCATATTCAAACCCCACTACAGAGAATTAAATTATAACTTTGTCCTTAATATCTTTAATCAGCTCATTCCCTTTAGCAACTCGGCTAAGTATTTGGGCGTCACCTTGGACGCCCATTTGACTTACTGAGACCATATTGATACTAAACTTGAATCTGCAAAGAAGACTTATCATGCCCTCCTGCCCATTCTCGGTAGAAAATCCCACCTTTCCCTTAATAATAAATTAATTATTTACAAACAAATCATCGTACCTGGATTTTTGTAGGCTTGCCCAGTATGGGGGCGGCGGCCAAAGTCGAAGTACCGGTTATTCGAAGTTATCGTAAGCCGACCGGTTATCGTAAGCCGACCGGTTATAGTCGAAGTACCGGTTAAAATTCGAAGTACCGGTGGAGAGTGTATGCATAATGCCATGTATGCGTAAATGTTTATAAGTGTCTGGAGTCTACTTAAACGAGAAATTAAGAACAATAAAGTTCTTGATTGTATAAAAAGAATAGTATGCCCAAAGCAATACTATAGTGTTCAACCTCAGCTCTTCGGGTATACACCGAAAACAGTTTCTATTGAATTCTTTAATGAACGGGAAAACTTACCATCATTTTAGAAATAGCAGTAAACAAAATTTCAATAATATAAAATATATTAAGATATAATTTATATGTTTATTTTCTTATTTTCATATTTAAACTAATGAGGTATTCGCGGTCGTGTGCGCAATGAGATTTTTGGATATTGTATTTCTCAATCCTTAGAAAATATAATTATGACCATGGTTATTCTTATCTATTGGGAGCAATACAATACTCAGTATTACAGATATACCATAAAAAAATACAAATTATTTGTTTACATATTATCGACACCTACAAAACATGTTTTAAAATAAGTAGGTATGATAACAGCAGTTAATAAAGATATCGTGCTTAATTTTAAAATGTTCATTTATGGCTTACGGAAAAAATGAATTCATAAATATTTTTATTGTAATCACAGATTGAGATTTTATACCTTCAAAGTCTTCAAATATATATTATTTTATTGCATTTAGATACTTACATAAGCAATATGAAAGCATTGTCGAGCGGAGTTTTCAATTTCTTTTGAAATATTTTTCAGAAAGTATGTGAGTTGAACTAATGCGCGTGAATTCATGAAACATAAACCAATTAAAATATGGTTTAAGCTAATATATTTGTACAGTTGTACAAGGATAGATATGTACACAATCAAAAACAAGCACACACACACGCATATATATATATATATATATATATATATATATATATATAGTTCATTCCGGTGCTTCTAGAAAATTTATTCTGCTAAGGTTGATCTTTTATACACGTGGTGAAAGAAGAAGGTTCATACCACATGGTAATACCAATTTCCTTAATGTTTCTTCATTTTTTCATCTTTTGATGCTTGTAGTCTGAGTTTGAGCATTTATCGTAATATATTATTCCCCAATCTAAAACAGGCATTTGTTTGGGATAATTAGAATTAAATACCCAGACCTGAAGATGAATTTAACTCTGATTAATCATCGAATTTGGGTATGATGCTGTTCATTTCTCTTATCGGCAATATGGCCGTGGTTTTGCTTCTATGGTGATGTTAATATTACTTGAATTTTTATTACTACATTCTTCTATAAGAAATTAAAAACTCTTACTTATATTCATAGTATTTATATTTATGATTCCAAAGATTTGTTTAATAATATTAATATAAATGATCTGTATAGAAATATTTTAGGAATTTTTGAAAAATATAATATCAACCTAAAATATTCAAATTTTCTCTTAAAAAATTACTTAATTTCACACTTTATGAGAATTATATTCAACATGGTTGTACTTTTTTTAAACAACAGGTTGGTATCCCACAAGAGGGGTGTATAGCCAACCTCTCCTTAGATCACCGAAGTCAAGCAGCATCGGGCGCGGTTAGTACTTGGGTGGGTGACCACCTGGGAACCCCGCTTGCTGTTGGCACATTTCGGGCGCGGTAGCCTGGTGGTTTGAGGGCTGGATTTGCACTCTGCCACAACTGCCGCCGTGTTCATGCGGAGTACGATCATGTTAAACATGTGGGTCCGTAAAACCTTCCGAGAGGTTGGTGGTAGGGGAAGGAGGGTACTGTCCCTGTGGATGCCTCTCCCACTGGGTTCCGATCTAAATTGGGTAGCACTTCCCGGCCGACCAACCAGTTACCTTACACCTTTCTGGTAGGTCGGACGGTCTGGGTCTCAACGACAACAACAACAAGAGGGGTGTACCTCATCATTGTTAGCTAATCTGTATTTATTCTTCGATGAAAAAAACATTAATCCAAGCTTGCATAATATGCATATGTTTAGATATTTAGATGCCATATTATGTGTATCCCCAAAAAATATCCCTATAGTATTAAACTTTTATCCAAAAAATTTACAATTAAATGCAAGTAATAATGACTCTAATGTTATAAACTTTTTAGATTGAAATTTAAATTTACAAAATTATAATATGGTTATAAACTTGTATGATAAAAGACAGGATTTTAAATTTAATACATCAAAAATTCAACATTTTGACTCTTGTATGCATATATCTGTATTTAGAAATATTATAATAAATCAGGCTCTTAGAATCAATAAAATTTGTGATGAATATTATTAATTAGCACATTTTATGGAATTATTGAGTACAGCGACTAATAATGCATATCCTCCCAAGTTCGAGGTGTATCAACTCAGTGTATCAACTTCCAGTCGGTAACATCCTAGAAAACTTTCCCAATTATAGTGGCTAACATACATTAAAAAAAAACTATATATAATTATTTATTAATTACATAAATAAGTAAAAACGAAAAATGTTAAACTAAGTCAAAAAAATTAGAAAATCAAAAAATCGAAAAATAAGATGCATTAACATTAATGTTTCGAATTTTATTTTTCTAAAAAGTTATAGCTTTTGCCAGTATTGAAACTACGATTTGAGCGCCTTTATAATGGTGTATAGTGGCATTCTGGTTTATCCAGTATTCCTATGAATTAATTATTTAGTAAGAATTTTCATCTTTGATTCATGTTCATATTCTGAATTGTCTGACCAGTTTCCTGCTTAGACTCACTGGACTGGTCTAGGAGTATTACTGTGAACGTTCGTACTGCCTCCCTGGAATTTCGACTTGTTCATTCCTGTGCTTCTAGATAATTTAAGCTGTTGAGGTTGATCGTGCATACACGTGGTGAAAGAAGAAGTGTTCATGCCGCATGGTAATACAATTTTTCTTAATGTTTCCTATTTTCATTTTTTGATGGTTGTAGTCTGAGTTAGAATATTTATAGTAATGCACTATTGCTCTATCTGAAACAGGTATGTGTTTGGTTTAGAGATAAATACTCAGACCTGAAAAGGAATTTAATTCTGACTAATCATCGAATTTGGGCTGTTGTTGTTCTCTTTTCTTATCTGCATTATGGCCGTGAATTTGCTTTGATGTTAATATTACTTTAATTTTTTATTATTACATATTTCTGCTATATATATTATTTCCCCAAAATAAAGGCACTTGCATTCAAACACACACACACACACACACACATATATATATATATATATATATGTGTGTGTGTGTGTGTGTGTTTGCGTCTGTGTGTATGTGTCTGCTAGCAAATGAACCCACATATGCCCGAAATATAATATGAGCATTCGTAGTTTAAATGTGCGTGATTTCACACAGTAATGTATTTTATTTTGGTATAAACGGGCGTATTGATAAAGCATTCTTTGGATTTTGAAAATTCGCAGCGTCTCGTATCTTGAAGTACCTGCGTACCAAATTTCTTGGCCTTACAACACTTAAATGTTTCGCTACGGGCATCTTCTTTTATTATGATAAATATATAACAAAGATTAGTATTAATTAATATTTTCTCATTCATTAATTTTTTTTCATACATATTTACATATATATATAATTACAGCCAAAACATATATCATAATACTTCATGAGTAGAAATGTATGGATATTCAAAACTATTTCCATTATATGGTGATTTAGATATTTCATTGTACATTGATTAAATTTAATTTATGGGTCTATTTATTCTTGAGTGTAGAAGTTTCGGCGTTTTCTCAATGCACTACATATGGCACACCAAACACGTTAATTTCTAATTGCAATTAAATGATTTGCAAAATGTAAGGTAACTGGGATTATTCATTTATTCACTATCTGCTTGTAAGAATATACAATTTAGTTTTCCACGGTAACAATAGAATTTTTGTTATTATGCCTGGTTAGGTTAGAGTACTACCAAGAAGTAATATTTTAAAATATACATTGGTAACCGTATATAAATCCTCCAATATCTCAATAATTTAAAGTACGTCACATTATGGTTAGGTTAGAGTACTTTGAAGAATCAATATTTTAAAATAGACATTGATAACCGTTTATCAATCCTCCAAGACCTCAATAATTTAAAGCACGTTACATTATTACTAAGTAAGTCTTCATTGTTAGTATGTGGAACTACTAGACATAAAGAACCTTGCTGCCGCAACCCAGTCTCGAAACAGGGATCTTCGTACTGACCAATTGAATCTCTACAGTTGAGTTGTTGGGACGGAATTGCAAACTCTTATCGTCGAAATGGACTATGTAGCTTGCCAGTCACTCATTTTATTATTCTAATAATCATGTGCATTTAATAATATCTAATATAATAGAAGACAACAATTTCGATGTTTTATTATGATTAGAAATAATAATAATAACCTTAATTTGTAAACTGTAAATTTTTCCGTAAAATAATTATTGTTTTGATTAATTAAATGATAAAAATGTTCTGTTATATAATGATATACATTCCAACTTGACATAGAATTGCTAGCTATGCCACATATTTAAAAGAGGTACATAACAATAATCATTGTCACAAAATATAATCTATGAAGAGCACTAGTAAATAGTATGAGTCAATGATTGCAATTTCACCAATCATACGTACCTTTCAATAGCAGCACTCCCTTACGGAATGTAATAACACACTTCCTCACTAAATATGAAAAATTATTGTAAATTAGTATTGCTACGTTTTCATAAGTTTGAATGAACAAAATTATACAAAGAGATAAACATATTTCGACTCAAATTGCTAATGTTCATCAAACTGGGACTCCGTTCGATTGAACTTTAAAATATTTAAATATAGCTTTAAAACTTAATCTACTAATGCATCCTCAAAATTAACTTTAAAGATAATATTGGAGTTGGACAAAATACTTTTTTGAGTAAAAGTCTGTGCATTCCACTTATATAAAAACATTTGTCAAAATTGATCTATTTTTAGATATTTTCCTCTAAAACATACATTTAACAAACGGCTTCAAAAATATTTTAAATAATATAAACTTTTCAGAGGGGTTTCGTCACTTTTCATTGATGGCACTATTTTGAATTTAAAAAGAAGGACATTAGTATCCCTCCCCCCCCCCCCTACACACATACTTTATTTCTTATTTAAGCTTTGCTAATGTATTTTAAATCGGTTAAATGTAAAATATGTTTTATTTTATTTTGAATCCAAGTTATTTGCGCATTTGAAGATTTATTAGTGGTATCTTGAGGTTGTTTTACAGGGAGTTTAAAAAGTCCCTGTAAACATGTAAAACATGTGGCTTAACTTTTGTTTAAGCTTTATTGTATTTCATTTATCCTATACTGTGTTTATATCCGGAATTTATAGTCCGGTTATAGATTCTGTTTTTAAACACATTAGAATATTTACTGTAAAAAACATTATTTACAGACATTGTATACACTTTCCATGCCAATTCAGACGATCAATTGGATGAAATTGTACGGAAGATAAAGTCACTCAATCAATATTTTATCTTTTTGATTCGAGCAAATATATTTATATTTGAGCACATTTTATATGCAGATATAATAAAACATATATTATTTTTAAGATAATGCTTAACTTGTAACGCGCATATATAACATACAACATATTTCAATGGATTTTTATGTATCACAAGAAAGAGTTATTCTGTACTGCATGTGTCCTAAATAATAATTAACTAATACACCACTCGATTTTCGAATCGCATATTTTGAACTAAAATCATTCTGTTTTCAACTAGAATCATTCTGGCGACACAATTAAATGAAAATATCTGAAAACAGAAAAGGTTCCTTGAAACTTTGAATTATTGTTGTCTCAACTAATTTCTATTCAATTTAAATAACATTTTTGCACAATACTCATAATAATAATGTAATACCAAAGTAAAAAGTACAAATAAACGGGGTGATATATTTTTAATTCGCAAAGGTAGAAAACCCTAAAAATAAGCGCACTTAATTGTCCTGAGCTGTTTCATCCAGAAGAAAAAGTAGAAGGCGTGATTAAAGCTTTCTCCTCAAAAGCTGGGCATGTGCAGTGCTTCGACCGGAGAGAAAATCGCTGTCACCACAGATCACGATCAAATATTAATTTCAATTCTATATTCAATTATTAATGTACAATTCTATAGCTTTACTAAAAATATTAAAATTAAATTACTTACTAATTAAATAAAAAGACTACTTTTATTAGAATCCGAAGACATAGAGCTTTCAGCAAAGCTATAGAATTATGTTACTTTTAGATTTTTGGATACGATAATATAAGGTTTGTCACAAAAATTTTGACTGTGGCTTTTTTTCATTAAATATTACTCTTTTACATATATAATATATTACAAAGTTGCGTACGAAAAGGTACATAATTTAATGAAATCGATTAAAAATTTCAAAGGGAATTAAAATTTAAGAAATACAAAATTTAAATTTTTATACGGCTCCCGTACGAAAACATTTCCAATGAGTAAAATGTGCCCCATACACTAATAAGATGATGTACAAAATTTCAGCATTTTATCATAAAAAGTCCCAGAGATACCCTTAAAGAAAGTGGGTGAGGGATCAATCCCAAATTAAAATAAACAAAACAATATCACAAACAAAAATGCTGACTTAAAACACTTTTCGAAGCATCGACATGGGTTCTCAGAGGGAAAAAATTATGTCTGCAGATCGCGTTTCAGAGGTCATACACAAATTACGAAAGAAAACATTGATTACATAAATAATAACTTTGCTATTTAGTGGTACAAAAGTATCTACACTGTGTAGAAATAATGGCTTTACACAAAGAATATAAAGCTTGTGCAAAATGTTTTCCATCCATGAAAAAGATCCATTAAAGATAAGAGGCAGATATTATTTGCCTATGATGCATTTCTGCGTTCCATCATTTGCACTCTTGCTGTAAACATTTACATTTTAATTTGTGATTAATCCCTCACTAACTTTATTTAAACATATCTCTGAGACTTTTTATGATAAAATGCCAAATTTTGCACATAACCTTATTAGTGTATGGGGCACATTTTACTTATTGGAAATATTTTTGTACATGGGCCGTATAAAACTGTAAATTTTGTATTTCTTCAAATTTAATCCCCTGAAAATTTTTATCGATTTCATAAAATTCTGTACCTTTTTCTACGTAAATTACAGTGCTTAATAAATTACAGTAGTTACTCAACTGTAATTTATTATATATGTCTAAGATCAATATGTAAGGAATAAAAGCCGAAGTCAATGTTTTGGGACACCCTATATATATATATATACCTTTAAAAAGATAAATTTTGATGTATCAAAAAAATAAATACCAAGGAATTATCCTACGGATACGATTTCAATATCGTTGAAAGAGCGTTCTTTCATCTTTCCGGTGGTGTCAAGATGAAATGGTATGATTGTACTCTCTGCCGCTAAGGAACCTATTTGTGTGAAAATGCTAAAATATAAAATAACTGAAACAATAACATTTCGATAAAACAAATTAAAACAATAACGCCTTGGTGCACCTTATTGGATCTTTAAGTAGTAGCATAAGAAATTATATGACTATATGATGTTCAGATTTCGCGGTACGAACCGTACACATAGACAGACACACGCATCTTTTCCTTTATTGTGTAAGGCTGCGTTTATATCTAAATATGCTCATATATGTAATACGAAATGTGACAATAAATAAGTGGATTAAAATGTAAAATGCTGCTCAAATAGAATTCAAAAAGCGAATGAGCACTTTGTAAACACGCTAAGGGTTTTCTCCTTGTATACATGTAAACCTATAGATCTTACCACATGTTGACCAGCTAAATATTTCTGTAGTATTGATACCTATTGAAGGGCAGGAGACGGAATAGAAAAAAAGTGAAAGAAATCGGATCAATAAAGGTATTTAATACATAGAGAAATAATAATAATCGCTGATCATACCATAGCTGGGAACAATATGGCTTGACAATGGCTAATTCATTTTCTCCATGTCTTCATACTACTTTTTTCGCGTACATTTCGTTTGGGGCCTTTATCTTTCCAGTTTTTTATTAATTTTCTGATTTTACACCATTCGCTTTCTTCTCTTCCTCTAGATTGTACTACCACTGTTGTATTTTGAGAGTCGAGAGAGCGTGTTAAGCTCAGTGGACGTTGTTCCGATTCAGTGTTTTGTCGTACTAAAGATGCATATCCAAAATGTGCTTTCTAAACGTTTTCCATTTTACATTTTATTTGCACAATATTTTATCTTCTGATCTATTTATTTAACCCCAATCTATCACTGCGATTATTTCCAAGCACATTAGTCTAAGCAGACTATTTGACTATTTCAAAGGACACATAATCTTCACTGGCATTACACTAATGATAATAAAGAATTATCATCCCCTTTCAAAATCTAGAATGCCAACTTGTAATCAAAATATGGATTACAGTAAATCGTTGAAAAAGAGTTATGAATATATTTTGGTATAGCAGGTATTGAGTATCCACGTTCTTTATGGTACAATAAGGCTGTTAACAGTCGTGTTATAATGATATGATTTTATGACAAAAATTTATAAAAACTGTAAGGTAAGGCTTCTCGATATTAACGCGAGGAACGGAAAAATGTCCGTTCTTTAATGGTCACTGTTGGAAACTTTGTTAAGATATAATCTGTACGCATTGAACAATTGATAAATGCCAGCTTATTAAAGATGGATGCAATTAAGAAAGACAACTTGCAGAGTCAGTCCACTTCGACGACAAGAGCTTGCAATTTTGTCCCAGTAGCTCAACGGTAGAGCGCGGCTGGCCAGTTCGGAAATTCAGGGTTCGATTCCCGGCTTGGGCAGCAAGGATCTTAGAATACGAAGTTAAGAAAAGTTTCAAAGAATTTAGTTCTTGAATCTTGAACTTTGGGATCTCTGTGTACTTATATACTTTTAAAATGTGTATCAACAAAATAAAAAACAATCATAAGTAATTTATTTAGCTACATACATAAATGCATTTTTAGGACATGTGAGAGTACTCAACACGCGCATTGGGTATTTAATGTTCTTTTATTTTTTGTTAAATAATTTGTTAGGTTCTTTGATGGTAAGCAAATATGCAGAGTGAGATAAGTTAATGATTACCATTTCCAGCTCAGATCCGTTTTAATGATGGTTATCTATCGTAATTTTTTTGAGTACATAAAAATGTTTTTTATGAAGTATTTTCTTATATGTTTGATTACATACATTCTTCAAATAAATAAAATCGGAAAACAAAGATATTTTATGCATCATTTAAAATATTAATTAAACTAGGAAAAAGTCGGGTTTTAATGAATATGCATATGATGCGACCTGTGAAATATTTTAAACTGAAGCTTAGTTTAACAGATAATTATAAAATTGGAAGTATAAAATATTAATTTCAATATTTGAGAATCCTAATACAAAAAATCAGTTTTTAGAATTTGAATATTAAATTAAACAAATTAGAATACAGGAAAATAATGAAATCTAAATGAACATATTTAAACATCAGAAACGTATTTAATATATATGATAACGTTTAAATCGCAATGCATGCAAGTTCACACACTTTGGTTAGCTATTTAAAAATTGTAGTTTGCTTGTTATTTCTAGAAAGCGTAGAAAGCAGACGATGTTTATAAATGAGCGTTTTACCCTGTTACAGTTCGTTTTAATAATTGAAATTATGATTTTAATATTTGCGAACCATTTCACGTATGTAAAATGTGATCTACCTATTGTAGTTTTCGAGTAAAAGGGATCACAAAATTCCCACAGATGTTGATTTCATTTTGCTGGAGAATGCAAAATAACACATTTAGTATCATTTTAAATTATCAAACGTAACACGTATCCGATTTTATTTTCTTCTAATTAGGAAATAATAAAATACCAATTTAAAAAATAAAATATTTAGGAAATATTTATAATTTTTCGTTTTTCATTAGAATTTACTTTACAAAACTTAATATTTAAATTCTTTTCAGGAAATGACTATCACTAGGATGAAGTGCTTTATAAGGAATGTATAGGAATTTCATATTAGGAAAGCAGTCAAAACACCCTGTCAATATTATCTGAAATAACGCTCCATTTCGCTCCTTGCATCCTAGTGTTTCAATGAATGCGTGGGTCCATAGTAGTCAAGAAACAGTATTTGTATTTCGGGTGTGAGAGAGAACAAATTTCCGATCATATCATTTGTGTATGTAAAATTGTATACGCATGCTTAAGATTTGTAACACCATGTCTTATAAGTGTTTTAATAGAGTGTTGTTGGAAAGAATTGTAAACGTATTAGACGTATATTTCTTATTTCCGTAAAAATGCAGCATTTCTCTTTGAAGCATTCCATGCAATAACACCGAAGCTACTTTCATTATTTCAACAAAATCCTTCATTATTTATTGAGACGACATTTTTATGCATTCATGCAGCGCTTTTAATGTTTTCATTTTGATTTTCTCTACATCTGGCTATTCGGTTAATGTGTTACGGATCGAAACTCTTTTACGTTGAAGTATTACCAGAATTAGAAACAGATTCTTCTTTTGAGTTTAATGTTCGTTTTAAGATATATGTTTTTTGTAAAAAATAAAGCCTTGTGATAGATTTATGGATGTAAGTATGACAGCATTTCCATTATTTCAAGCATGATTTATTTTATGTCGTGCATTACATATGCTAAAATGTTTCAAAATGCATGCATTTATACTTGTCTAATTCATGTCGGGAAGGTTGCTCGTATAAAGTGTATAACAAACATTTAAAGCCTTTGCTTTGAAGAAAATATGTTAAAGAAGTGATAAGTGCAGAAAATGTAAACAAAGATCAACAGTAAACAAAGTAACGTAATAAAAATAAATTTATTATTAAATGGTCTAGTATTAACTGTCAGTTCATCCATATATAACTGATGTTGCCCTTAAATATATTGAGAATTTAACATGAGATTATAAAAAAATGGAAAACTATAATAAGCGTATTAAACATGAGAAAGCAATATTTAAGAAAACGATTTATAATTACGAAGTATCTTGTGTAATCTTTGGCCCTCGGAATTGAATGATAGTAATGGGTTAATATTTTATTTAATGCTATAGTTATGATATGCTATATATGATATGCTATATATGATATGCTATATATGATATGCCACCATGCCATATTTAAGAAAACGATTTATAATTACGAAGTATCTTGTGTAATCTTTGGCCCTCGGAATTGAATGATAGTAATGGGTTAATATTTTATTTAATGCTATAGTTATGATATGCTATATATGATATGCTATATATGATATGCTATAGTTAGTATGATTATAATTTATGGACATGTTTTTGAAAAGCAAGAAAATTACAAGAATACTTTTCGTCGCAAAGAATCACAAAGAGCATCGTCACAAAGATCTTGTGGCGTAAATTATTTTTGTTTTCCTTGCCCATTTAATTTGTTTTGAAATGACATGTATTGTAGTATTTCACACTGCAGTATCAGTATAGTACGTTTCAATTTGGACTACTTCTTAATTTCCATAGATATGTTTCTGTAACTCTTCGATAAATTCGTTACAGCTGACAAAAATTTCGAAAGATTCGGTACCTTACACAAAACTGAGATAGACTAAACTGACAGAAATAAATCTAATATACAAGGTGTCCCAAAGCATTGACCTCGGTTTTTATTCTTTAAATATTGGTCTTAGACATATAGAATAAATTAAAAAGTTGCTATAGAAAAGGTACAGAATTTTGTGAAATCGATAAAAATTTCCAGGGGTTTAACTTTGAAGAAATACAAAATTTAAATTTTTATACGGCCCCCGTACAAAAACATTTCCAATGAGTAAAATATGCCCCATACACTAATAAGGTCATGTACACAACTTCAGCATTTTATCATAAAAGTCCCAGAGATATGTTTAAACAAAGTTGGTGAAGGATTAATCACAAATTAAAATGTAAAAGTTTACAGCAAGAGTGCAAATGACGCAACGCAGAAATGCATCATAGACAAATACTATCTGCCTCTTATCTTTAATGGATATTTTTCATGCATGAGAAATATTTTAAACAAGCTTTGTAATATTTGTGTACAGTCATTATTTCTACACAGTGTAGATAACTTTTGTACCAAAATAGCAAAATTATTATTTATTTATGTAATTATTGTTTTCTCTCGTAATTTGTGTATAACCCTTGAAACGCGATGTGGCGACATGGTTTTTTCCCTCTGAGAACCCATGTCTATGCATCGAAAAGTGAGTTAAGTCAGCAGTTTTGCCTTTTCATATCTCTGGGACTTTTTATGATAAAATGCTGAAATTTTGTGCATCACCTTATTAGTGTATGGGGCACATTTGACGCATAGGAAATGTTTTTGTACGGGGCCGTATAAAAATTTGAATTTTGCATTTCTTAAAATTTAATTCCCTTGAAAATTTTACTTTGCGAAAACTTTACTTGGCGAACGGTAAATTTGGCGAATTTTTAAATGGCGCAAAATTGACGAAAATTTCGCCAAATTTATAAAATGATGCTAAATTCATCAAACTGACACGGAATCGATGAAAATTCAATATTTTTTTATATTAGTACGATTTTTAAGATAATCTCTATCGTTTTATGAGAATTAAAGCATATTTTTTTTCTAAATTTGCTTAAAGCCTGGCCCAGATCTGCCTGTGAATTTTGTATGTCGAGCCCAGAGAGTCTTATACATTTTTAGAATAATTAAATTTAATATTTTAATTGAATATTGTGAATAACAAAGTCATTTAGAATACTACTAGCCGAATATCCGTTGAAAATCAACGGTTTCATAATAAGCAATTCCTCGAATAATGTAAATTTTTGAATAACTCAAGTTTCATTTTATCAGCAATTCGAATATTTTGTGTGCAGAACCCCTTAAAGAAGAAAAATACTGGAGAATTTAAATTGCACACATCTTCCTTCCTAACTATCTACCCAAACACAAAATTCAATATCTCATCCCGAAGCATGCTTTTTTATCATTTCCCCATTCGAACGTTTTTCTGTGGAGCACAGCCATAAATGGACATTGAGAAAAAACTCTATTCGTCTTGGCGTATTTATCAGATGATTGGCACATATACCAAATATCAAGCCTCTATCACATTTAAAAGGAAGCGTGTCTCATTTATTCCGAAAATCGAACATATTGGCGTGCCGCACCCCCTTAAGTAGAAAATATTCGAAATATGAAATTGTACACTTTCTTCCTTTCAAACGGTTTACCCTTACACCAAATTTGAAGTCTCTATCTTGTCGCAAAGTTTACTTTTCTATCATTTCTCTTTTCGAACGGTTTGGTGTTGAGCACTCCCTCTAGAGATCGTTTTCGAAAAATTCGATTTTTCCAGGGGGTTTTATCGAACCACCGAGTTGTGTACCAAATTGCAAGTCTCTATCTATTTGGGAAGTTCCTAAAAAAACGTGACAAACCGACAGACGGACAGACAGGCAGACAGACAGGCGGCACTTGGCAATTAGTATATATAGACTAGCAGCATACCCGTTCTTCGTACGGAGTATATAATATAAAGAAACTTGAAATTCATAATCATGCCCAAATTCTTATAGTATACTAAATGACATGTTTAATCAAAATATTCTGTTAAAATATTTAATATAATGCTCCTAAAAAGAAGTTTAAGAATCTCTGTTCTCGCTATATAAAATTATCTTCATGGACATATCTGAAGAATAAAACATCTTGGACCCCTTATGTAAGCAAATATAAAAAAAAATATGGAATTGAATCAATATATGCAAAATAAAAGCGTTAAAATTGTATGGGACCCGTACTAATTATATACGCGAATATTAGAAAATATAACCTGTATTAGTAGATTACATGTATAAATTGAAAATACCAATAAACCCGTAATCTTTAAATCTGAAGACAGTCATTTATTCCAATATATGTCAAAATTAAAGTGCTAAAATTATATGGGAAGATATACACATACTACTTATAATGTCCGATTATTAGTAGAAGATTACCCGTTTTGCAATATGAGTCACAAATGTTTTTTGGTAAAATACAACAGACGACGTAATAAATTGAATATATAATTAATCCCCTTAATCTTCATACCAGAAGACTGTACTTGATTCCAATATATATGCCAATATATGTCAAAATATATGCCAATATACCTGTACTACTTATATTCTCGTAGGTTAGAAGATATACCCGTGCATTCCTAGAAGATTACTCGTACAACGTACAATATGCGTGTGTCAGCAATTTTTGCCGCAATAAAACAATGGCGTAATAACTTAAAAATATCAATAATCCCTGAATCAATAATTCCGGAAAATATCAATAATAATAATGTTTAAACCTGAAGAGTATAATTGATATTATCCAGTCCAAAATGAAATGGCAATGAAATTTATTTTATATACATATCTTCATTATTCAAATCGAAAAGGATTTAATAAAAATCGTCTGCCGCATAAACACATTGGATTTAAATCCGTTGCTAAGCGACACGATATCATTTGCTTCAAATAAATTGGTAGAAAAAATGTCGTCTAAATAGTTATATATCTATGGAACATTTGGCGACAGTTTCGTCAAATTAGCGACATTTAAAAAAATCGCGAAATTTAGCGCCAAGTGGGACTGTAGAACTGACAGTTCCACTTTGCGACAAATTGACGAAATATCATCACAATACTATCCCCTAACAAAAAACAATTAATATCATTTATGTAGCGCAATTTTATCAAATTCAAGATATTTTTATAGATTTGAAAACATTTTTATCAATTTGGTGACATTTTAAAAATTCGCTAAATGTATTACTAAGTAGGATGGTTGGTCTGACAGATAAATGCTAACCAAACATCATTTCAGTACTCTCTTCTAACAAAACAAAAAAACATTTCATTGATATGTAGAAGACCCAAGCCACACGACCAACCCGAAGGTTTATGGCAGCTGTTTGTGTGTCGTTTATATCAATTTGGCGACATTTCCGTCAATTTGGCAAAGTTTAAGAAAAGTTGTCAAATTAGCGATATCCCTCCAAATTCGTAGCTTTGAATTTGCAGATCTGAATGAAACATTCTTATTATTTCAATATACATCTTCATTATTTCAATATACTAAATGAAAACACTACAATTGTATTAGAAGATATACCCGCTCTACTCTTTTTCTGTTTCAACAATCGGCTATATGAATTTATTGGCTAAACACAATATATGAGTTTAGTAGCTAAATACGATATAAGCTTGAAAACTCTTTGCCAAAATAAATGCAATTGATGTACGCAGTCAGCAATTAATATAATTAAAAGAAAAATCAAACCGTCCATTCATAAGATATACTTTTATATCCATTTATCCATTTATTTATTATTTAAATCGAAAAAAAAATAATAAAAACATTAACAAACACATTTAATTTAATTGCGATGCCGAGCAACATGATATATCCTCCTAAAATGTTAAAATTTATTAACCACTAACAGCACACCCGTTATTCGTACGGAGTGTATAATTTAAAGAAACTTAAAGTTCGCAATCATGTGCAAATTCTGTTAAAATATTAAATTTATTGCTCCTAAAGAGAAGTTTAAGAATATATGTTCTCACTATGCAAAATTATCTTCACGATCAGATCTGAAGAATAAAACATCCTGCCCCCTTTTGTAAGCAAATTTACAGAAGAAAAAATAGGAATTGAATGAATATATGCAACCCCGTACTAATTATATTGTCGCAGATCAGAAAATATGCCAATGTGTTAGTAGAAGATTACCCGTATTACAATATGCGTCTCAAAAATATTTGCCAAAATAAAAGAGATGACGTAATAAATTGAAAACATCAATAATACCCGTACTCTTTATACCAGAAGGTCGTAATTGATTCCAATATATGCCAATATATATCAAAACATATGTCAATATACCTGTACTACTTATATTCTCGTAGATTAAAATATATACACGTGTATTTGTAGAAGATTCGTACAACATACAATATATGAGTTTAAACAATTTTTGTCATAATAAAATAATTGCATAATAACTTGAAAATATCAATAATCCTTGAATCAATAATCCCCGAAAATATAAATAATAATAATTTTTAAACCTGAAGACCGTAATTGATATTATCCAGTCAAAAATGCTATAAGAAAAATCAAATCGTTCTTTTCTAAAATATATTTTTATATCCATTTATTTATTATTCAAATCGAAAAAATAATTATTAAATTTAACAGACAGATTTAATTTAATTGCGTTTCTGAGTAACATGATATAAGATAGAATCTTATAACATGTAAAATATGTCATGTCTTATAACATAAACTGCGAAATTAAATAACGATTTTGATTTCTCTATACTTCTCATTGTTCCGTAAAAGCGTTTTTAAATAAACCATGAACCATGGAGATAGATTTCCACTTTAAATCATGTTTCAAACAATTCATGTTTTCAGAAAGTGACTAATTAACGCAAAAAATCTCCCATCAAACTCAGAGATTAAATTTTAGTTCACTTTCAAACGATTTTCAAGCTTTTCGTTTGGATAAACCACGGAGTTAGGGAGTGGAACTCCTAGGAAAAAGTTCCGTTTTTCATTAATATCTCGACAACCCCAGGTCTTAGAAACTCGAAACTTGGACAAAATTTATAGAGGGATATTTTAAGGCTATTCACCAAATTTCATTAAATTTGGTTCAGCCGTTTTTCCGTGATGATGAGACAAACGAAAATTTCGTTTTTTACTAATATCTCGAGAACCACTGGTCGTAGAAACTCAAAACACGGATATAATTTTAAGTGGGGCTATTTCTGGGCTACCCACAAAATTTCATCAAATTCGGTTCAACCGTTCTCCCGTGATGGTGTGACAAACAGACAGACAGACAGACAGATTTTCATTTTTATTTATATAGATAGACTAGCAGCATACCCGTTCTTCGTACGGAGTATATAATATAAAAAAAACTTCTATAATAATTCGCAATCATGTGCAAATTCTGTTGAAATATTAAATTAATTGCTCATAAAGATAAGTTTAAGAATATCTGTTCTCACTATGCGAAATTATATTCACGGGCAGACCTGAAGAATAAAACATCCTGGCCCCTTTTGTAAGTAAATTTACAAAAAAAAAAGGAATTGAATCAATATATGCAACCCCGTACTACTTATATTTTCGCAGATTAGAAAATATGCCAGTGTGTTAGTAGAAGCTTCCCCGTATTGCAATATGAGTCTCAAAAATATTTGCCAAAATAAAAAAGATGGCGTAATAAATTGAAAGTATCAAAAATCCCCGTAATCTTAATACCAGAAGGTCGTAATTGATTCCAATATATGCCAATATATATCAAAATATATGCCAATATACCTGTACTATTTATATTCTCGTAGATTAGAATATATACCCATGCATTTGTAGAAGATTACTCGTACAACGTACTATATATGAGTTTCAACAATTTTCGGCTTGATAAAACAATGGCATAATAACCTGAAAATATCAATAATCCCTGAATCAACAGTCCCCGAAAATATCAATAATAATAATGTTTAAACCTGGGGACCGTAATTGATATTATCCAGTCAAAAATGCAATGCCAATGAAATTTATTTTATATACATATCTTTATTATTCAAATCGGAAAAGGTTTAATATAAAATCGTATGCGGCATAACACATTGGATCCCTTGCTAAGCGACATGATATCATTTGCTTCAAATAAATTGATGGAAATCATATCGTCTGAACAATGTGATCTCCATGAAAGGTTTGGTGACATTTTAGTCAATTTAGCGATAACTTAAAAAATCGCCAAATTTATCGCCAAGTGGTACTGTAGAACAGATAGACCCATTTTGCGACAAATTGACGAAACATCATCACAATACTATTCCCTAACAAAATACAATTAATTTCATTTTTTAAGCGCGATTTTATCAATTCCAGGATAATTTTATAGACTCACAAATACTTTTATCAATTTCGTGATATTAAAAAAATTCGTTAAATGTGTTACTAAGTAGGATGGATGGATTGATCGACAAATGCTACCGAAACATCATTTCAGTACTCTATTTTAAAAAGCAAATCATTTATTTGCGCCAATTTTATAAATTTGGAAACATTTCCGCTAATTTGGTAAAGTTTAAGAGAAGTTACCAAGTTATTTAGAGATATTCCGCTAAATTCGTAGCTCTGAATTTGCAGATCTGAAGAATAAAATATCCTGATCCCGTTTGTATATACTAAATGAAAACACTAAAATTGTATTATAAGATACACCTGTTCTAATCTTTTTCTGCTTCAACAATCGGCTAAATGAATTTATTGGGTAAACACACAAACACACAATATATGAGTTTATTAGCTAAACACAATATATGAGCTGGAAACCACTTTGCTAACATAAATGAAAGTCATGTACGCGGTCGGCAATTTATATAATTAAAAGAACAATCAAACCGTTCATTTAAAAATATATTTTTACATCCATTTATTTATTATTTAAATAGAAAAAATAATAATAAATATTTACAACACATTTAATTTCATTCCGTTGCCGAGCAACATGATATAAGATAGAATCTTCCTCATAAAATGCAAAATTTAATAGCCATTTTTATTTCTTTATACTTTTCATTTTTCAGTAAAAGCTTGTATAATATAAACCAAGGAGATAGATTTCCCATTTAAATCATGTTTCAAACAATTGATGTTTTCAGAAAGTGACTATTTAGTGCAAAAAATCTCCCCCCAAACTCTGAGATACAGTTTTAATTCTCTTTCAAACGATTTTCAAGCTTTTCGTTTGGATAAACCACGGAGTTAGAGAGGAGAACTCCTAAGAAAAAGTTTCGTTTTCCATTAATATCTCGACAACCCCTGGTCTTAGATACTCGAAACTTGGGCTAAATTTATGGGGGGCTATTTAAAGGCTATCCACAAAATTTCATCAAATTCGATTCAGCCGTTCTCCCGTGATGATGAGACAAACGAAAATATCGTTTTTTGCTAATATCTCGAGAACCACTGATTGTAGAAACTCCATATATGGACTAAATTTTAAGTGGGACTATTTCCAGGCTACCCACAAAATTTCATCAAATTCGGTTCAGCCGTTCTCCCGTGATGATGGGACAAACAGACAGACAGACAGACAGACAGATTTTCATTTTTATTTATATATAGATAGGAATTTACACATAATTGTGAATGGTAAGTTTCTTTATGTTTGTCTCATCATCACGGGAGAACGGCTGCAACTAATTTGATGAAATTTTCGGGCTAGACTTGCAATAGCCCCACGTCCCACTTAAAATTTAGTAAATGTTTCGAGCCAAGGGATGTCCAGACATTAATTTAAAAAGGCACAATTAAAAATTCCACAGATATAACATTATGCAGACGATATTTTTTCACCATTTATTTGAAGAAACTTATATCATCTCGCTTAACAACGGATTTAAATCCAATGTGTCTATGCAGCGGACGATTTTCATTAAATCTTTTCCGATTTAAATAATAAAAATATGTATATAAAATAAATTCCCACCGATATTGCATTTTTGACTGGATTATATCAATTGCGATCTTCATATTTAAACAATATTATTATTGATATTTTCGAGGATTATTGATTCGAGGATTATTGATATTTTCAATTTATTACGTCATTGTTTTATTTCGGCAAAATTTGCTGATATTCATATATTATGCGTAGTACGCATAATTTTATACAAATGCACGGATGTATCTTCTAATCTACGAGAATATAAGTAGTACAGGTCCCATACAATTTTAGCACTTTTATTTTGCATTTATTGATTCAATTTCATATTTTTTGTAAATTGGTTTACAAGGCTATAATGTTTTAATTTTCAGATCTGCCCGTGAAGATAATTTTGTATAGAGAGAACAGCGATTCTAAAACTTATATTTAGAAGCATTAAATTAAATATTTTAATAGAAGATTTTGATTGACAATGTCATTTAGTATACTATAGGAATTTGCACATGATTGTGAATTTTAAGTTTTTTTATATTATATAATACGAAGAAAGGGTATGCTGCTAGTCTATATGGATAAAATTGAAAATATGTTTGTCTGTATGTATGTTTGTCTCATCATCAATGGAGAACGGCTGAACTGAATTTTGCGAAATTCTGTAAGTAGCCTTGGATTAGCCCCACTTAAAATTTTGTCCAATTTTCGAATTTCTAGCAACAGGACTATCTCTAAAATTGCACAGTTAAATTTTCCATAGACATAGCATTATTCAGACGATATCTAATATTATCCTTAAATTTATTTGAAGAAAATTATATCTTGTCGCTTAGCAACGGATGTAAATCCAATATTTTATGTGGCACACAATTTTTATTAAATCTTTCCGGATTTAAATAATAAAGAAATGTATGTAAAATAAATGTTATCGACATTGCATTTTTGACAGGGTTATATCAATTACGGCTTTCAGGTTTAAAGATAATTCCAGTTTAATGTTATCGATTTAATGTTATCAATTTAATGTTATCGAAGTTGCTTTTTTGACAAGGTTAGCAACGGATGTAAATCCAATATGTTTATGCGGCACACAATTTTTATTAAATCTTTTCGGATTTAAATAATAAAGAAATATATATACAATAAATGCTATCGAAATTGCATTTTTGGCAGGGTTATATCAATTACGACCTTCAGTTTTAAAGATAATTCCAGTAATCTGTTTTATTTTGACAAAAATGGTTGAAACTAATATATTGTAGTATAGGTAATCTTCTATTAGTACACGGGTATATCTTCTAATCTACGAGAATATAAGTAGTACGTTTATTATCTTCCTTTACAATTTTAGAGCTTTGTTTTTGGCATATATTGGAATTAATTACGGAACTCACGTTTAAAGATAGTGTGGATAATCGATAATAAGTAAACTTTATTGCTCCATCTCCTTTATTTTGGAAAATATTTTTGAAATCCATATATTGTAGTACGGGTAATTTTTTACTAATACACAGGTATATCTTCTAATATTGGGGAATATTTGTAGTACGGATATATCTTCCCATGCAATTTTAGGGATTTTTTTTAGCATACGTATATTGATTCAATTTCATATTTTTTTTAATTTGTTTACAAACAGGATCAGGCTGTTTTATTCTTCATATCTGCCTGTGAAGATAATTTTTTAATAGCGAGAACAGAGTTTCTTAAACTTATTTTTATGAGCATTAACTTAAATATTTTAATAGAATATTTTGAATAACAATGCCATTTAGAATAGTATAGGAATTTACACATGATTGTAGATTTTATGTTTTTTTATATCATATATTCCGTACGAAGAGCGGCTAATGTAGTACAGTTAATCTTTTACTAATATGAGGATACATCTTCTAATCTACGAGAATATAAGTAGCATGGGTATATAATTTTAGCGCTTTAATTTTAGTATATATTGGAATCAATTACGTCTTTCAGGTTTAAAGATTTCTGGGATTACTGATATTGTCAATGTATTACGATATCTGTTACTTTTTGGCAAAGATTTTTGAAACTCATATATAATAGGGGGTTAATCTTCAACCAATATACGAGTATATCTTTAAATATTTGAGGATATAAGTTGCATGGGTATATTTTTTCATATGATTTTAACCCTTTTATTTTGACATATATTGATTTAATTTCACTTATTTTGTAACTTTATTTACAAGCGGGACCAGGATATTTCATTTTTCTATGAAGATAATTTTGTATAGCAAGAACAGAAATTCCTAAACTTATTTTTTGGAGCATTAAATAATTTAGGAGCATTTAAATAGTTTACTAGAATGCTTTGAATACCAATGTCATTTAGAATATTATAGGAATTTACACATAATTGTGCATTTTAAGCTTTTGTATATTATATATTCCGTACGAAGAACGGGTATACAGCCAGTTATTATTAAAACAGAGAGTTGTAAGAGTGGAGAGAGAGTGTAAATATATATTCCCAATAGATCCTGACCGATATTCGTTTTAAACTATAATCTCTGCTTGTGAATAACAGAAAAGCCTACAAGTTAACTTAACCAGATACAAGATGACGTACTACGGCAGCAGCTATTGTTAAAGAATTCCCTAAACGCTAGTACAATATTTGGTCAATGTAAGACTATGTCACAGGGTTATACGCGTATAGTGTTATACGTAATTAGATATACAATCATTGCGTTTGAGTTTATACCCCGGACAAATAGAAATAATATAATTGCATGTTCAAGAAATATCAGTAATTAAAGTGAAACTCAATTTGAAGTTATAATTTGGACTTACATCAAGGCAATAACTTTAGGTAAGAACTTATTCCTGCCAACTAATAGTTAGCTGAACCCAAGCAACATAATGTATAACTGGTGTTCATATTGGGAAAATATGACAATGATTTAAATCTTAAAATATTCCTTTATTTTTATTTATATATATGCTTGAAATATGTTAATACAATTAAGTAATTATCCATTCAATATAAAAATAAGTTTTTATAATTAATAAACTTCATCACAGAACATACGGGATCAAGAAGATTGAAATATGCCTCTTTAAATTATTCAATAAAGCATTTTAGAATTTGAGAGACAGTATCGAGGATATGAGAACTTTAAAACATTTTGTCTCTCCCTGCATGGTGAGATCTCTCAGAGGACACTATATCAAGAGAAAATATCTGATGACTGAGATTCGCTAATCTGGAAGTTATCCTTTAATTCACGTTATACAAATCGAAATTATTTCCTCCAAAAAAGTTCAGTCCAACATGAACAGTAATCTTCACGATCAAGGAAAAGTTCCGTTCAGAACTGGATTAGAAATTTAGCACGGGTCAGGAGATATCGGTGTTGCTTCTCCTCAAGGATCCGGACCGCCATATAAGTTGAATTACACGGGTCCATCTCCGCTTTTTATAACTTCAACAAGCTCTCCAATCTATGACCTGAAATTAAAGAAAGATTTTTAGAAATTTTGATAAGGAAATATGTCCTGGCCATCTTCTAGATTAACGATCCATTGCGAATCAAAAGTTAATCCCACACAAGGAAACCATTAGGTCAATTCCTTTGTGTAAAAAATAATTAACGGAGAGCCATCCGTAAGGACCTCTCCTCGCGAAGATTCATGGCCAAAGACACGCATCTACTGCGAAATTTGCTAATATAGTCTGGCGAAAATAAAAGTCATTGGTTTTAATCAAAGGCGCGCTTTCAAAACTTTCTCTTCCAGGTTCGTTCACGTCACAGCTCGAAGAAGCGAAAATCGGCCCAGGCATAAATTAAAACACAAAACGTCTGCAGTGCGACATCCAACCGTCCGCTATCCCACGCTCCTCTGCAGGAACTGCTAACGCATTCGGAATTATTGAATGTAAATAAAAATGGCCTCTCAGAGAGAACTTATTTGTGAAGAAATACAAAATGTCACTATGGCATCCCCCTCTCCTTGGAGACAAAAATTTCGAATATAATGAGAAATTTTCCTCTCACACAAGTACAAAACAATACACATATACGAAACTATACTAGGAACCTTTCGGAGTAAACAAGTAGAAGATGGTATTTGCAATTTAGTGTCAATTTTAAAAAAAGGCTGAAGTGTGTCCATGACCACGCCACCCCTCACATCCTGCAAGATCCAATGTATGATCAGTCACTTACAGGGAAAAGTCCAAACAGAAAAGCCGAAAGGATGACAAATATGTCCAGCCGTCAGAAAGGATCCTTTACAAAAATAAGAAGGTCATTAGTGATAATAATATAGAGGACATATTGATATATAATTACCTTAGTGCATTTACAAAGTACTCAAAACTTATGAGCACACACAAATCACATATTGTAAACAATCCAATCAACACATTAAGTAGATATATGATGATTAAATAAATGATGAGTACAGCCATCAAAGTTTGAGAATATGAATATGTATACTTTTATGATACACAAAACTTTTATGAAATTTTTATATGGTCAAGTCATTCTTTGCTTGACAAAATTGGAATATGTTCATTGCAACTTTGAAAAATTCGATGTAAAATGTTTGTAAATAGTATGAGTTTGCAATGACATAATGATTGTATACATCAAATTTTTGTCATCGAATTTAAATTCTTATGAAATTTAATCACTGTACTAAGTGAAATTAGATTTGATGACATGAAAACTGAATATGAATATGAAAATAATATATGCATATTTTAAACAATATTGCATGTGAATATCTGTATGTGATATGAATTTAAAGTGTGATATTATTATGAAATTTATAATGTAAACAAACATTTGAGTCAAAGTAGACTCCAGCACTTAATCATAAGTTTCTTGTTTTTGATATATATATTTAAATTAGAAACTTTTATTTTTCCTTCATTCAATAGTACTTTGATATAATTATTTTATATCATTCAATTATATTTACATAATATGAGTACTGAGAGAGAAGTTTCTGAGTCAGTTGTGAATATTTAAATGAGTATATAAATGACCTGTCCAAAGAAACAATGATGACGGGGCTCTATACGGGGCGCCAACAGTGACAAAGGAGTGTAAAAATAAAAAAAATACCCGCGTGCAGGGTTTACACAATCGCAATCTGTCCGCGACTCGCGCCTTCATTAAATCAGCAATTTTTGTAGATTTTTGAACAGATTCCCTGTCCACAGACTTCTCTTCTTCACCTGAACTCTTGTTCTTCCCGCTGGTTAGGCTTCCAAACTGTTTCTTGCGAGAAGGAAAGAAAACAGCAGTCAGTCAAGACGCAACCGCCGGCATGCAGACCGGAATTTTAATTTGTTACCACCGTAGACTTTTTCCAGGTACGTGTAGCTTGTAGATGTGTTTGCGTAAACCAAAAAGAATCCCCCCCAAAATTGAAAAATTGCAGCATTAGGCTTGAAATCCTAACGATGTCTGACTACATTTTGTGTAAATAGGGAAACTAATTGCAAAAAAATAATAAGTGTAGACAGGAACACGCGAAAATAAAGTATTCTAAAAAATTTTAAGTCAAAATTCATCTCTCTCAGACTCGAGGAAACAAATCGGTATGTTTTTGTCACTTAAAGTGAGGTCACTATCAGTTTATCAAGTAAAATTTGATTTATATATATAGAATTTGTTATATCATAAGTTCATATTGACTTTTGATTTAATAATTATGAACTGTAAAAGATTCGTAAATTAATGTCAATAAACTAAGTTCTTATGAAGATAACTGAAATCAGTATATCAGTAATAATTATTTGAACTTTTTAAGATCAAAATTTCTTAATTTCTCAAAAGAAAGTTTCTTTATTGTAATAATAATTCTTAAATTATAATTCTCAGTTGAAGTTATTGTTCTTAGATGTGATAATAATTCTTGGTGTATTTTAATTTAATTTAATCACAATCAAAGTTTTCATTTTAATGTTTTGAAAACATTTCCACACATTTGTGAAATCATATGCTCACTTTAAATTCAAATATAAATTCTTATTGTAAATACAAATATAAATTATCATTGTAAAATAATACTTAATTTGATATTTTTCATATTATATATTAAGAACCATTCTGATTTAACATTCGAAAAAAATTTTATTTTTTAAATTATATTCTTGAATGATTTTTCATACTTTAACTTATAAAATGATATCTGATACAACAATCAAAATTTTCTCTGATTTTTCAAGTTAGATTTCATAGTATATTATGAGAGATTTTTCATGAAATAAATTATATATTCAATAATAACATAGTATATATATTGAAATTATAAGATTAATTTCAAGATGAATTGTAAGAGTAATTTAATATTCAAGATTTTAAAATTGAATCACAAGATACACTTCATCACAAATTTGTATTTATGTAGAAAATGTAGAAATAGTAATTCCGATTTCGATGTGGCGAGTAATTTTTGTTATAAATGATTCTGTCTCTTTCACCACTGAGATGTGCATAAGAATTATATCTTTGAGTAGATGATTGATTATTATAAGTAGATTTCACTTGATTTATACTTGAAGAAGTTTGTTTCACCTCATGAAATCCATAAGTATGAGTAATAGGCACAGGTGAGTTCTTTTGTGCAGGTAGATGAAATCTCACATTTCTAACAGTTTTTTCTGTTTTTAACAGTTTGTGCTCTGTTATTGTCTCTGTTTGATGATTTTGTAACACGAGAAGGACCTGGAGCATTAGAGTTATTTGCACTAGGAACAGTAGATGTGGATGTAGAAGTATTGGCTGAAGGAGATTTACCAATTGTAGATCTCTGTGGAGCAAAAACATTTAACTCTGGTTTTCTAGGAGGTAAAAGTGCGAGTCGATTAACATGAACCAATTGTTTATTTAGTGGATTTAGTAGATGTTGTATATAAAAGTTCACAGGTGAGGTTTGTTTCAAAACTTTAAATGGTCCTCTATTAAAGGAATTCAATTTCTTAGATTGACCTTGTGGTAAATAAGGAGTGTACAAATACACAAGTTCTCCTACCTTAATATTAGGCTGTTTCGCTTTCTTATGTTGATATTTGATTTGAGTGTCTTCAGCTTTTTGAAGATTAATTTTCACTGTTTCATACATTTTTCCTAGACGATATTTCAGGTCTTCTCCGTATTCATATGTTGAATTACAGGTAGATAATTTAAATCTTGTTATTAATGTGTTTGGCACAGTCAGGTCTCTTGCGCAGATTAGATAGGCAGGCGATTCACCTGTAGAAGCATGTACTGCATTCATGTGTGCTAGCAATGCAAAATGTAATAATCTGTCCCAGTTTCCTTGATTATTCTGCAGGATATTCTTTAACAAATTAAGCAAAATACCGTTAAGTTTTTCGGCGCAGCCGTCTGTTTGTAGGTGGAATGGACTTGTTGTACTCTTAGTAATACCCAGTGTTTTATAGAAACTTTGTGCAGTCTTAGATAAAAATTTCGTGGCGTGGGCCGTCACAATAGGGTTTGGTATCCCGTGATGGGCTATGAATTGTTCCAAGCACTCCAAAATATCATCTGTTTTGATAGAAACGAGAGGATAAGCTTTAGACCAACGCTTAAAATAATCCGTGATTACTAATAAATTTTTTTCCTGGATTTGAAACTAGTAATGGTCCAACACAATCCATCGCAATTTTTTCGAAAAGATATTTTGATTTTCAAAACATTTGAATTGGAGCTTTTTAATTTTTGAATCTCTATTCATAACGCGAAGCTACATAATTCTTCGTCTGTGCATACAATCCATTCCAGTAATATTTTCTGCTTATTGAAGCTGATGTTCTACCCATGCCACAGTAAGCAAATGTGGGGCAATCATGATGAAGTCAGAGCATTTCAGAAACAAGCTCTTGTGACACCTCCACTCTTTCTTGATGTTGGTGTCTCACCTTTGGATTTTTTTGAGTACACCACAAAATTTCATCTTTCATAAAAAAAATGCAACCTCTGTGGGTATGGTTTCATTTGTTTCTCAAGTAAATCTTTGATCTCATTGCATCTAGGATCTGTCATTTGAGCATTTTTAATTCTTGTTAGCAAAGTTGGAATAACTGAGGCTTGCTGTACTTCATTATTTTGCATAGTATTATCATTTTCAACTGAATCAGTATTATCAGTTTCATTTGTATTATTATTATTGATATTTACAGCATTAATTTCATTATTAGAATTATGGCATGCACGTTTCTTGTTAATCACAGAGTTACTGATACCAGCGATATTTGCGTTTACATTGGTAGAATTACTTTTCTGTCTAATATTTACTACTTTATATTGAGAAACAAATCTCTCTGGAACTTCATTTACTGTATTAGCAACATTTCTTGAGAGGTAGTCAGCTACAATATTTGCCCTTCCAGGTTTATGCACTATTGCATAGTCAAATTGAAAAAGAGAAGCGATCCATCTAGCTAATCGTGATGTTGGATCTTTGAGTTTTAGAATGAAAGAAAGGGAGTTCTGATCACAAAAAACAGTGAAATGCTTACCAATAAGGTACGGTTTAAAGTAATTGGTAGCCCACACTACAGCAAGTGCTTCTCACTCAACTACACTATAATTACATTCCGCATCATTAAGCTTTCTTCTCGCATATGATATAGGATGCAGGTGACCTTTTCCATCTTTCTGAGATAAATAAGCACCCAAAGATCTATTTGAGGCATCTGTGTGTAATATAAATTCCTTCCTGAAGTCTGGAAGTGCAAGAATAGGATCTGCTACAAGTTTTTCTTTAAGTATATCAAAAGCTTTTTGTGCATCCTCATTCCATAAAAATTTCTTCTTTTTGTCTCCCTCTTTAATTTTAAGCAAGTCCGTTAATGGCAATGTCAATTGAGCATAATTTTCATTAAATCTTCTATAAAATCCAGTAAGTCCCAAGAACTGTCTGACTTGCTTAACTGAACTAGGTATATTAAGGGGGCATAGGACCTTTAAACAGTCGAAATTCATTGAAAATAGAGCTATCTTACAATTTTTTAATTTTAACCAGGTGTATCCCAGATGTTCAAATTTTTTTCTCTAAACATATAGAAAATCTTTCTTACTACAC
This sequence comes from Amaurobius ferox, assembly GCA_951213105.1. Lineage (NCBI taxonomy): Eukaryota > Metazoa > Arthropoda > Arachnida > Araneae > Amaurobiidae > Amaurobius > Amaurobius ferox. The sequence continues at coordinate 27,019,254 of OX578141.1, read as the reverse complement.
AAATTTTACTGAAGTCATATAATTATATGTATATTTTATATTGTTTTTTAAAATTTATACAATTTTGACAGACATAACGGTGTATGTAGCAGCCGCGCGCAAGATATTTCAAATAATATTATACTTATGGACTTCAATTTGATAATAATATATTTATAACTATTACATCTTTAATTTGTACACACTTTTTAAAATTTTGAAATAAATTTAATATTTTTAAAACTTAAACAAAATGAAATTTTCATTTTCAGTGTTAAAAAACATGAAATAAACCTTTTCACAATTCTTTTTTTACTATTTATGGTGAATTTTTGAAGTACAAATTATATATATGGATGAAACAAGTAAGTCCAACAAATTTGAAAGTGATTGGTGAAACATATTTTAAGATATGTTGCGCGCAAGTGTTAAAATCACATATCTGAGAAAAACAGCTTTAAAATTTAAAAATGCTTCAATGTTACTTATTATCTTATTTTGTACCTTAAAATACCATTAGTTCATAATTAGCTCCTTCCTATGTCTGTTATGTAAGAAAAATCAAAAATTTTCTGCCTTTTAGGGGCTACTTGAGCTCTATATGTTGCTTCGGAAACTCGAACAGACGTTTCACGCAGTCGTTTCTTGTTAGTCAGATGAAGAACGCTTACTAAATTTTTACTTATTTATGAGGAATTTTTATCTATAAATTATGTATATAGATGAAACAAGTAAGAGCAAAAAATTTGAAAGTGATTGGTTACATATATTTTAAAATATATTGCGCGCAAATGCTAAAATCACATATCTGAGAAAAACAGCTTTATAATTTAAAAATGCTTCAATGTTACTTATTATCTTATTTTGTACCTTAAAATGCCTTTAGTTCATAATTAGCACCTTCCTATGTCTGTTATGTAAGAAAAATCAAAAATTTTCTGCCTTTTAGGGGCTACGTGAGCTCTATATGTTGCTTCGGAAACTCGAACAGATGTTTCGTGCAGTCGTTTCGTGTTAGTCAGATGAAGAACGTTTACTCAATTTTTACTTATTTATGAGGAATTTTTATCTATAAATTATGTATACAGATGAAACAAGTAAGAGCAAAAAATTTGAAAGTGATTGGCTACATATATTTTAAAATATATTGCGCACAAGGGCTAAAATCACATATCTGAGAAACCCGCTTTTAAGTTTAAAAATATATTCAGTGTTACTTATTTTAGTATTTTGACCTTAGAATGCCTCCAGTGCATAAATAGCACCTTCCTATTTCTGTTATGTTTGAAAAATCAAAATTTTTCTGCCTTTTAAGGGGTATTTGAGCTCTATATGTTGCTTCGGAAGCTCGAACATCAGTTTGGTGAAGAAGTTTCTTGTAAGTCAGATGAAAAACATTTACTAAATTTTTGCTTTTTTAGGAGGAATCTCTTTTGTATAAATTGTATATATAGATGAAACAAGTAAGAGCAAAAACTTGAAAGTGATTGGTACAATATATTTTAAAATATGCTGTGCGCAAGTTGTAAAATCACATACCTGAGAAAAACAGCTGCAGTGGTACTTTGATAAACTGAAACTCTTGTGACATGAAAAGAATGAGTTACAGAAAATTTGACGTATTGAAATTGCTTAAAATTACAAAAATATATAACAAATATGACTTTCGCACATGGAAAATTTTGAGTTATCGCAGTTCGGCTAATTAATGTTTGGCTGTAGTTTATTATACATCCTGTGTTATTTTATATCTAATTTAGCATCAAAATGCACCTGATGCATAAGTAATTCCTTCCTCTTCCTCTTGTCTTTGAAAATCAAAAGTTTTCTGCGTTTTACGAGCTTTTCAAACTTCATATGTAGTGCTAGAGACTCGAAATTCCATCACATTCCATTTTTCCCGCACTACCCGAATGGTTTTTCGAACACATTATTTTATGATTATTTTTCCGCTTTTTATACCGAGGGCCACTTTTCTTACTTCTGTAGCTGTTGCAGCCTTTACAAAAAGAAGACATTACTTCGGTTTCAATAACCTTCCCGCTTTCTGCTCCGATTAGTGTACACACACCTACACGTGGCGAATGCCCCCTATTTTTCCAACTACCATCTCCACTTACAGTAATATCTTTCGATTCATTTGATAATTCTCTTTCGTCCTGGACAGCAGTTTTCATTGAAGATTTAGCTACAACAGATGTGGCATTTAAAGTCCTGCGATTAATTTTATTATATGATTTCTGAGAAACAGGCGCTGGAAGACCCATCGTAGAACAAAAAGTAGATAAAGCCGATAAACCCTGCCTTATACATCGCATAGAAAATACAACTCTTCTGTTTATTTCTGGAATATTTTTCTTAACACCAAGCATTTTTGAATTTTTCACAGACTTTAGTTCATCACAGCTATCACAATATACAAGAAATGTTGATGCTAAACCCATTGAAGATTTTTCACGTATATTTATTGTTCCATGACATATTTTGCAGCACAAAACATTTGCAAGCTCCATGAAAAGTACTGATATATCAACTATTCTATATTAATGTTCTTCAGATGAAATATGTGACTTATCAAGTGAAAGTTCATCTTTTGAGCTGAACAGTTTTTTTACTTGAAGCACTTAGCTTAGGCGTAGAATCAACATTTTGTCATTCGAATACTTTCGGATTGTTTTTGTTTTTAATTACATACATATTTCATTGAAAACGTCTTCTTTTCGTTCTTTTACCAGAACGAGATTTAGTTGCGGGTGTATCCATTAATAGAATGCAAAAAGTTTATATTAAAAAATTGCACCAAACAGTCTTGTACGTTGAAGTTTACACAAATAAATATGCAAACGTGAAGAAGTTTGTAATGTATAATTAAAAAATAGATTAACTGTATTTTAGTTCAAAGTTCTTATGCTTAAACAAGATAAATGCAGCAAATCAATCGTAAAAAGTAAGAAAATATAATGAAAAGAAATTGTGAAACTCAGAAGAAATTTTCCACGTTATAAACAAGTTAACGGCTCTAGAATATAAACAAACTGGGCTGAGCACTTCAGTAGAGGTGAGTAGTTGCCTTCCTACTGCTGCAGAAATAATTAAATAAATAATTAAGACATGGTGGTGGAAAAATTATTAGATTTACATGACAAAACAGCAAACTGCAAACGTAAACAAATAGTGACGTCCCTTTAAAAATGGTGGCGATGGCTGACATGAGAAAATTTTCAAAAGTGTATGTTGCATAAAAGCTCATAACTTTAGAAATATTTCGAATTTTAGAATGCGGTTTTTTGCACAGTGTTCAGAATCAAATAAAATTGAAAAATTGATTTTTTGAAGGTTTAAAGGTCCTATGCCCCCTTAAATTTTTGCACTAATTCAATGCTGTGAGGATCAGGTTGTAAAATACCTTCTGAAAGCTGAAAACCAAGGTACTTAACTGTTTTTCTGAAAAATTTGCATTTTGAGGACTTCAGTTTTAAACCATGATTGTTTAAGCGAATGAAGACATCTTCAAGTTTCCTTAAATGTTCTTCAAATGAACATGATGATATTATTATATCATCGATGTAGATTCCTGACAAACCTGTCAACACTAATGACATGAGTCTCTGAAATGAAGCCGGCGCATTTTGAAGTCCAAAAAGTGTTCGAGTCCTTTCGAAATGACCATCTGGAGTTGAAAAGGCGGTTTTGTAACAGTCATCAGGGTGGAAAGCCAACTGATAAAAACCTGATGTGAGGTCAAGTGTGGAAAAGTAAATTGCACCTGATAATTGGTCTATAAATTCACTTATGTTAGGTATAGGAAACACCTCACTAGTTGTCTGCATGTTGATCTTCCTAAAATCGGCGACAAGCCTGTACGAACCGTCTGGTTTTCGTACAAAAAGAATAGGTGTGTTAAAAGGCGAAACACTTGGTTGGATGATTTTTGCCTGCAGTAATTTGGTTACCTGCTTTCAAAGTTCCCCTCGCAAATGATGAGGAACTCGGTACTACTTTTGTGTGACTGGAATATTTGTTTCTAGGTTAATGCGATGAAGTATAGTATCACATCCAGTGATTTCATTTACAGATTTTGCAAATACATTTCTGTGCTTTCTCAAAAGCTCTATCAAATTTTTTTTTCTGTTTACCATACATGTGGTTTAATTCGAAATCTCCTCACCAAGCTTCAAATACTTCATTTTCTTCTATTGGAACTTCTTGTATGTTATTGATCTCTTCAAAATTTGATTCATGAATGATTTTTACAGTTCCCATTTTGTTCTTTTATTAATGTCAATGCACTTCTCTGAAGTATTTGCAATTTTTGAAAAAATAAAATTCTTCTTAGGAGATTTATAAACTGCTCTTAACTGATTATAAATAAATGATTTTTAGCTAATGACATCATAGGCTCTTTTGGCTCTAACAAAATTGTTTCATTGTTTTGAAATATATCATCCAATTTTAATTTAACAAAACTTTCTTGCAATGGTTGAATTACATATTTCTGAGCAGCTCTTGCATATATGCATTTATCATTTTCCTTTTGTTTACCAACATGACTTTATTTTTTGTTTACTAAAATCACTATGTCCTTGTGTACAAACATTTTCTTGACCATTGTAATTATCATTATAAAATTCTGAATTAATTTGTTTCAAATAATTGTTTGTTTATCTGTTTTCAGTTTTTTCATTATTCGGTATTATTTCCCTGTAATCTGTATCTGAGTTTTCAGTATAATTCCCTGGGCAAGAATATAAGATTCTTTTGCAGTTATTCAGTTTTTCAAAAAATTTATCTGAAGCAATTCGGAAATCGATGTCATGAAAAAATCTCCACTTAGTTCCTCTGGCTCTGAAATTTGACTAACTGTATTTTTTTCAACATTATGAGAACCATATCTCCTCTCTGTGAGAGTTGCTACAAAAAATGAGGATCTTTGCTCTAGAAATGGTATACTACAATATTTAAAATTAATTCTGTTTAGACTGTAGTTAATTGTTACATTTCGTTTTTTTTAAATGCATTCCCTAGTATTAGATTATAGTTTGTAGGAGAATTCGTATCTAGTACCCAGGACTGAGTTTTTCCTACATCATTTTCAATAGTGATTTCTGCTTTAATTTTGGAATTCACTAAGCTATCCTGAGAATTCACGCCTCTCAAAATTGTATTTGTTTGATATCTTTTATAAAAATTCTGATCTATGTTTCTTAGGATTTGTTTCGTAAATGATGTTTGCAGAACTACCAGTGTCTAATAATGCCTTTAGAAAAACATTCCCTATATATATGCCTTTATAATTGGAAACTGAGCAATGGTTTCAGAATCGTCTTGAAGCATGAAATTGTACTTATATGTAGGTTTATCACTATTATAAAATTTTCGATTTCCAAAATTTCTTCCATTTCTCTGGCTTTGAAAATGAGTTCCCTTATTCTTGTACGAATCAAATGGGCGTCTATAAGATGAAAAGTTTCTTCTTGGATAAAAATTATTTCCATAATTTCCGTTATAACTTCTGTATGGTCTTCTGGAGGATTGCAACCCCCTAGATCTTAAGTTGTAATGGTATTTCCCTCTTGAGTTGTTTATCCACTTTTCCCTTCTAGGAGCAGCCTGATTTCTTCCATATGTCTGGAATTTCCATCCATTTCCTCTATTTTGGTACTGTGTCGAATACTTTAAATTTCTTCTAGGAGTATCTATTTCATTTTCCTCCTCTTCAGACTCTTCATGATGTACATATTTACTACTGGATGGAGAATTGAAGCTTTTTTCAAATTTTCTTGAATTATTTAAAAGTTGCTCCCCAGCTTCCTTAATTTTCTTTCTCCTTCTCTCGCTGCTTCCCCTAATCTTCTCTTTAATTGCTCAAATTATTCTTTTTTTAAACTAAGTTCTTCTTTCATCATTTGCAATTCATCCTTCTGACTCTTCCTGTTCACTGTAAATGTCACAATTTCTTCCAGAAATTCCGCATTTTCGACTTTAAAATCTTCCTCCAGTATTGCAAGTTCTTTAGCTACCTCAAATGTAGATGGATTTCTTCCCATTACCGATTTTCTAATGTCCATTCTTAGACCTCTTAGAAACGCGTTCTTCAGAATAGCAGCACGTAATGAGTTTTCCCCACTTTCACATTGTACTGGAAAAGCATTGAAAGACGCAGCTTCGATTCGGAGAGAAAATTGTCGCACATTCTCTCCCGTGTTCTCTTTTATATTAAGCAACTCTGCAACTTTGTTTGCTACATCGTCTTTTTTCTGGATATTGTCTTTTAATGCAGCAGTAATTTCGTTAAAATCATTTGCATTATTAAGCCTTGGGAGTCCTTTGATTAATTTTTCTGCTTGGCCTTTTAATTTGAGCTTCATAACAAAAATTTTGTCAGCACTTGACCAAGCTCCATGATCAGCGATCAATGAAAATTTGTCCAGGAAATCTTGCAAGCACTCGTTTTGAGATCCAAAAAATTCTGGAATGCTCGCAGTAAACTGCGATGACAACACGTTTGTTTTCCTATTGCTGGGAATCACTGAACTAGATCTTCCGCTCTGATCGGTAGATCGGGTAGGCGACGGCGAAGACACTCAATCACTAGCAGAGGTCTGAACAGAGTTCGCACTCCTGCCCACTCGCTTATTTGTTTTGGTATTATATTTAGGCATTGTTACTGAGAATATTGTTTTTATAGATGAGGAGTCAGTTTAATTGAGAAGAAGATTGATAAAGAATGAGTGGTTTTATCCAAGAACGACTGAAGATATTTGATTAATTAATTGGTAAAGAGAATTTATGTATTTAATTGTTAACTCTCAGAAGAAGTGATGGTGAAGGGTTTATGTATTGAAACTATAATTTTCTCTACCAGATGTGTATTTGTCTGATTACAGAAGATGACAATGATAATTGTATTTCAATGATAATTAGGATAATTTTAAGGAATCATATATTGAATTTTGTACAAGAGGAAAATTATAAATCACCTATATTTAGAGCAAACACTTCTCAGTTTCTCAAGGTTTTGGAAAATAATATTCTCAAGTTCTTTACAAAAATCTGGTATAATCTGTACCTTACTCCCAAATAAAAGAGCTTAGTGTTAATCACGGTTCAAGTATATTATGTTAATTGGTTTGAGTAAATAAGACAAAATGACAATTATAATGCAATGAAACAAAAATTCAATCCCGAAGGATCGACTATGTGTAACAACAATAATTTTAAAGAAAGTACTTGCTTTGCAGATTGGAATTGCTATTCTTTGCTCTATACTGAGTTTAAAAATTAAATATTTGTGAGGTAGCCTCGCAAAACATATGAAAACACTCTTCAGCCTCACAAGGTTTTACAAGAACTTTAATAAGAAATTTAATATCACGGCTCAAGTGTATGATCTATCCAACTACTCAACTTCAGTATAAGTTTATGGGAAAAACCGAAGGTCCCTTTGAAATAATTATATTATTTGATAAATGGCCAGGCCAAACATATAAATGCACTCTCTATCATTATATTTTTCAATTTTTTTCCCAGACAAGAAGAGAATTAGTAAATCAACTGTATTGGTTGGATAATGAAATTTTTGTGTAATATCAATATTAAAACAAATACCCAAAATATATATACATACATTATATCAGTGTGAGAAAAATTCAGTATTTCTTAAGTATTTTGTATTATTTAAATGCTAGTTTTCTTGACCATAACAAATATTTTTCAATGAAAGAAAATTTTTGGATCTCATTTACTTCGTATTTGGCCAACACATATAAACAATATATTTCATAATACAGAGATTTTTTCGATTCATCAAATATCACATTTCCCAACACAACCCATTTTTGAAAAAAATCAGATTATTTAATTTTATAATCAGGAGATATATTTAATTAACTTTATTTATTCACTTATGTGCCTGCGTCACTCAGAATAATACACGGCACCAAATCTGTTACAGAGATATACGCGTATAGTGTTATACGTAATTAGTTATACAATCATTGCGTTTGTGTTAAAAACCCGGACAATTAGAAATAATATAATTCCATGTTCAAGAAATATCAGTAATTAAAGTGAAACTTACTTTGAAGTTATAATTTGGACTTACATCAAGGCAATAACTCCAGGCAAGAACTTATTATGGCCAACTAATAGTTAGCTGGACACAAACAACATAATAAATAACTGGTGTTCATATTGGGAAAATCTGACAATGATTTAAATCTTAAAATATTCCTTTATTTTTATTTATATATATGATTGGAATATGTTAATGCAATTAAGTAATTATCCATTCAATATTAAAAGAAGTTCTTAAAATTAATAAACTCCATCACAGAACATACGAGATCCAGAAGATTGAAATATGCCTCTTTAAATTATTCAATAAGGCATTTTAGAATTTGAGAGACAGTATCGAGGATGAGAACTTTAAAACACTTTGTCTCTCCCTGCATGATAAGATCTGTCAGAGGCTACTATATCAAGAAAAAATACCTGATGAGTGAGATTCGCTAATCTGGAAGTTATCCTTTAATTCTCGTTGAACCAATCGAAATTGCTTCCTCCGAAAAGGTTCCGTCCAACATGAACAGTAATCATCACGATCAAGGCAAAGTTCCGTTCAGAATTAGAAATTTATAAGAATTAGAAATTAGGATTAGAAATTTAGCACGGGTCAGGAGATATCGATGTTGCTTCCCCTGAAGGATCCGGAGCGCCATATAAATTGAATTACACGGGTCCATCACCGCTTTTTATATCTTCAACAAGCTCTCCAATCTATGACCTGAAATTAAAGAAATATTTTTAGAAATTTTGTTAAGGAAAGATGTCCTGGCCATCTTCTAGCTAGACTAACGATTCATTGCGAATCAAAAGTTAATCCCAAACAAGGAAACCGTTAGGCCAATTCCTTTGTGTAAAAATAATTAACGGAGAGCTATCCGTAAGGACCTCTCCTCACGAAGATTTATGGCCAAAGAAGACGCATCTACTGCGACATTTGCTAATATAGTCTGGCGAAAATGAAAGCGATTGGTTTAAATCAAAGGCGCGCTTTCTCTTCCAGGTACGTTCAAGTCACAGCTCGGAGAAGCGAAAATCAGCCCGGGCATAAACTATACCAGAAAGATCAATCATGCTTAAAGCATTGATTATGAAACACTTTCCAACTTCAATGCAATTTTATTTAAACATGTCTAAAATGCAATACATTCCTCGGTAATATTTTAAAACTTATCACAATACTACATTAATATATTATATTTGAAAACTTAAACCTTCATCGAAAAAAATGAACTTCATTCAAATGACCGCATTGGAATATAAATTGCCTGGTTTAAACATCTCTAAAATGCGATACATTCCTAGGAAATAATTTTAGAATTATCATCATACTACGATAATTTATTATATTTGAAAACTTCATCGAAAACAACTGAAATTCATTCAAATGACGTCATAGAACACACCTGGCTCTCTCTATAAAAGCAGCATTTCATTCATAAACAATTTCCCATTCATTTGATTCATCACAATACTATAATAATTTAATTTATTTAAAAATTCAGACCATGGAGCTACAAGTAATTAAACTCTATGCTTATAACTTTATCGAAAAAAATCGTCCTTCAGTTTGTAAAATCAATGAATATTTCATTCATATTAGCTAAGCAGACTCCATGAGCTAATTAATTTTGTGTTAAAGAAATACAGCAATTCTAATGCAACTCATTCTATATATTTTGCTGTTTACGTTTTACATAAGTGAAAAATAGGCTTCGTTGTAGAAATAATCAAATTTGGATGAGCATTTAAACTCAAATATATTGTCATTGCGTTGTTTCAGTATGTAGATGCACATAATTTAAGCAAAAATAAAGTGGTTTTAAGACGGATACAACACTCAATATGTTTAAAAAGAACTTTAAAAATCACGATTTTGAGACTAGATGGATGCCTTATATCATTTTGAAGGGGGTCATGTGATCATTTCATATCATGGTCACGTGATCGCTTTATATAAGAGGTGTAATTAATATTTTAATTTTTATTTAAAAAGCTACTGAATATATGTCGCTGAATTTGTTTTTATATACTTTATGGAACAATTTGAATATTACCTAAAATATTCGAATCAATTCGTGAATTTGAAATCCGCTTTAAAAATGTTTGAAAAAGTTGATTCCATAAGGCTCAATGCATTTCTTTTTTTCAACCCGGGTTCAATCCAAAACTAATTGGGTGATATTATTCATTTATAGTCCCATAAGTCCTACAGACCGTCTGAACAACATACTAAAATTTCATTTTGATTAAGTAATTTTTACGACAGTTATCGTGGTAACGGACAGACAGACAGAATGAACAGTCATAAACACTTTTCAACTTTGTTGTAAAGTGTTAAAAAACAAAAAGTCTGCAGTACGGCATCCAACCGGCCGAAATCCCACGCTCTTCTGCAGGAACTGCTAGCGTATTCGGAATTATAGAATTTAAATAAAAATGGCCTCTCAGAGAGAACCGATTTATGAAGAAATACAAAATTTCTAAAATGTCACTATAACAACTGCATGAAAATGAAAGCTCAAGTTGAACTTTAAATTCGTATCCTCTTGTTTTCAAACTAATGAAAACTGATACAGATTGCCGAAGCAAGCTTTTTGATGCAATGCTTGGTATGATTTCTTCAGCTGCAGCTAGAGATTTTATGTCTGATATACCGGTATGAAATGCGAAAATTCCGAGATATATCTCAGCTATTTAAATTATTGTAATTTAAATTTAAATAACACTCTCGTATTTCTACAATTATGTCAAAATTATGATAATTCAATGGGACAAGATTAAACCTAAATATAATTTAAATTTTTAAGTATTGTCGTACATTATCTTTATATATATCTTTATATGGATAGACTGAATATCTGGTAGAAATTCATATCCTGATCTCCAGATTCTAGAAACATAAAATCGACCTGGAGATAGACATTTGTTACAAGCTAATAGAAACATTATACAAACACGACTTTTCGATCGTTAAGCGGAAAAGAACTGCTCTCCAATTATTTTGCTCATATTGTACAAATATAGGCAAAATGAATCTGTTAGTAATCTGCGAGGATAACACATGAGTTGTGGCTAAGCCTTTAATATGATCGTTGAACGTTTGATCCATGTTTATGCTGAAATTAAATTTTTACCTTCGTTTAATATTGCTTCTATAAAATTTTGAATGCATTACTCTGCTTCCAAAAGTTAAACACGCGATGCAAATTCTCAAATAGCAAACATATCCGTGGGTTTTATTGGGGAAGGGACTTATTGTTGTCGTCGATGTCTATATGCAAATTTCAAATGCTGTGTCCAATAGAGATTTGCTCTTCGAACAATATGAAAATTAGGTATGGAATGAAAGCCTGAGAGTTTTAATGTTCAAAGAAAATTTTTTGAAAAGTATTATGGTTCATTTTGTATTAGATTAACTTCGTTATGGCACCAAGAATACGTTTGGAAGATTCATAATTCTGTCGTGTTGTTGGGAGGTAGGCTATTGAAATAAGAAAGTCACGAATTTCGTTTTTGTAGATCATTCTGTCATTTTACGGTTATGGAAATAATTTCAAATAGGAAAAACATTTATTCGAAAACCTTTTTCATGTAATCCTGGTGCTACAACATCATTTTGTGACCAGTTCGCATTACTAACCAAACGCAGTCACTGAGCAACTGCGCCAGCACTCCGAGAAATGGCTACCACAGCAGTAGAAGAGTCGATATCTGCCAGTACTGTGGTGCAAAGGCCACATGTCTAATGACTCTTCATCCGTGTACAAAGAGTTTGTGTCCCTTTGAGCGTTAAAGCCAGCAAAACAAGATTAAATTGATGTCGATAATGTTGTCATGCAACTTAGACAGAAACGCAATGATCCAAGGTACTCCTCACGGATAAGTCACGATTTGTCCTAGTTTCGGACAATACACTTGTAAGGGTCTGAAGAGAACGAGGAACTCAGAAGAATCGAAATAACATCGTTGAACATCACGCTTTTAGTCTTGGTAATGTGTTGGTATGAGTTGGATTTTCTTTGGGATATCACACAGACCTGAATATGGTATTTCTTATAGATATTTACTTTTAAATGTTTTACAATTGCAACTGCGATTTCCGAAATGTTTCCATTGCTAGTCTCTGGTGCGCCAGCGATTTTGATATTTGCAATTTTGATTTATTCATTTACATGCCTGGCAGTATAGGAAATTTTGCTTTCATGAACTTTAGTTTCACAAGTGAGGATAGTACAAGTCTCTTTTGGTATTTCCTTCACATAAGTTAGTTTTGTAAATTATTTTTACAGCCATTCACCCAATCCAAAATCAAAACAAATAGATTTTGGAGTTTTACTTTATACCATCCAATATTCATTTTATAAAACCGCTATTCAGTTTTAAATATTTTCTGGTAACAAAACCAGTAATTTAGCAGTTTTTCTCAAATTTTCCCTATGTTCATAAGTGTCATCACTTACAATTTATGCAATTCCTCTATGCTTTCTTAAAACTCAGTTTCGTAAACTTTCAATATTCATCAGTTGTGTAAACTAGAATGAAAATAATCTTTCGCACTTGTACATTGAGTTATAATAGTACGTGTTTTGAAGCAAAATATTGCATGCTGTATATGTTTCTGTCATCTTCATGGCACTACGTTATACGTATTCAATTTCACACACAAACACAACAAAAATCGAAGAAAAACCCAAAATATCAAGAGGCGAGGTAGTGTCTTCTCCCCTATACATGTATATAAGTGTACGAAAAATATTAAAAAATATATTTAATAAGTATTTTAGAAAGAATCCGAAAATAAATAAATATATATATATATCAATAGTAATTCGCGTTGTTTACAATAAGAGTTAATAACAATAATACATGGTATATATTACAAACTAGCAGAATGCCCGTTCTTCGTACGGAGCTTGTAATATAAAATATCCTAAAATTCACAATCATGTGCAAATTCATGTAGTATACTAAATGATATTATTAATTAAAATATTCTATTAAATGTGTAATGTAATGTTCCTTAAACGAAGTTTAAGAATCTCTGTTCTCGCTATACAAAATTATTTTCATGGGCAGGTCTGAAGAATAAAACTTTCTGGTCCCGTTCGTGAACACATTTACCAAAAATATGGCATTGAATCAGTATATGCAAAAAAAGCGCTGAAATTGTATAAGACCCGTACTACTTATATTCGCGAATATTATAAGATATACCCGTATATTAGTAGAATAGTACACGTACTACAACATATGATATTCTAACATATTTTGCAAAATAAAGCAGATGACGTAATAGATTGAAAATATCAATAATCGCGTAATCTTTAAACCTGAAGGCCGTAATTTATTTAAATATATGTCAAAATGAAAGTGCTTAAATAGTGTGGAAAGAAGATTAGTCTTATTACACTATGAGTTTAAAAAATATTTGGCAACATTAAACATAAAGTAATAAATTAATATCAATAAACCCCTAAAGATTACCTGTAATGCAACATATGAGTTTTTGAAATCTTTGTCAAAATAACAATAATTCCCGAATCAATAATCTGGAAAATATCAATAATATTAATGTTTAAACCTGAAGGCCCTAATTAATATAATCCTGTCAAAAAAATAATAGCGATGAAATTTATTTTATATGCACATCTTTCTTCATTATTCAAATCGGAGAAGATTTAATAAAAATCTAAGCGAATAAAAATTGCTAAGCGAGATGTAATTTTCTCCAAATAAATTGGTGGAGAAAATATCTACATAATGCTATCTCTACGGAAGATTTAATTGAGCATTTTTAATTCATATTAAGACATATTCATGATAAGACAAGTATACAAATAAACACACAAACATACAGCTTTTCAATTTTATTTATATAGATAATGATAAATATGTACTTACGCGCGAATATTGAGTTCTGAAATATTCCGAACAATATTTCTCGGAAACGAAGAAGTGGACAAAAGAACGGATGATACTTCCTCTATAAATCCTGCACCTGATTTTGATTGCGCCCAATTAGAACGCATTATTAGGTTTAGTCGTTCATAACAAATCATGGTTGCGACACAATATGTCTCACCTTTCTGGATACCTGATGCCCATATTCGTTGTCCTTTAACGTCACGGTACCATTCATTACAGCAATGACCGTGCCCATTTTATTGTCTCTGTAATAAATACGCCACTAGATACTAGAAATATATATATATATATATATATATATATATATATATATATGTATACAGAGCGTCCCAAACTCGTTTTTTATTCCTTAAATGTTGATCTTAGACATGTATAGAAAATTCCAAAGTTGCGTAAAAAAGGTACATAATTTTATAAAATCGATTAAAATTTTCAAGGGAATTAAATTCTAAGAAATACAAAATTTAAAATTTTATACAACCCCCGTATAAAAACATTTCCATTGAGTAAAATGTGCCCCATACACTAATAAGGTGTTGTACAAAATTTTAGCATTTTATCATAAAATATTCCAGAGATATGAAAAGACAAAAATGCTGACTTAAACCACTTTTTGATGCATCGACATGGGTTCTCAGAGGGGAAAGATCATGTCGTCAGATCGTGTTTCAGGGGGTCATACACAAATTACGAAAGAAAACAATGATTACATAAATAGATAATAATGTTGCTATTTATTGGTACAAAAGTAACTACACTGCGTAAAAATGATAACTTTACACAAAGATTACAAAGCTTGTTCAAAATGTTTTCCATCCATGCCAAAAATGCATTAAAGATAAGAGTCAGATATTACTTGCTTATGATGCACTTCTGCGTTGCGTCATTTGCACTTTTGCTGTAAACATTTACATTATAATTTGAGATTAATCCCTCACCAACTTAAAAACTCTTGGACATATTTAAACATATCTCTGGGATTTTTTAATGATAAAATGCTGAAATTTTGTATATCACCTTACAAGTGTATGGGGCACATTTTACTCATTGTAAATGTTTTTGTACGGGGGCCGTAAAAAATTTGAATTTTGTATTTCTTCAATTTTAATCCTCTGAAATCAATTTCATAAAATTATGTACCTTTCTTACATTATTATATAAGTCTAAAATCAATATTTAAGGAATAAAGGCCAAGGTCAATGTTTTTGGGACACCCTGTATATTACAATAATTATTTAAAGTGTTTGTATCTTACCTCCAGACGCGAACAAGTAAACGAAACATTTGTGTCCTGACATTCCAGAAGCTTCAGATAACCTAGAAGACTATATATATGCATACTTATAGAATTGACAGCCAGACTGATCGTTGTAGAATCAGACATTTATTTCCATTAGCGGCAGCGAAGAAAATGGGTTGCCTTTGTGAATACTCTCTATAGCCTCCAGTTCCGCCCCGATGACCGAAACAGCTGCATATTAACTAACTTATAGTATCGACAACAAGACATAGATAAATATAAACCAATTTTCAGCATCGGCTTCTAGGAGTGAATAAAATAAGGGTATAGAAATCAAGACTTTCGGCCGGGGACGAACGAAATTTTAAGGGGAGTGGGGGCAAGTTTTCAATTTGTCCTATATAAACTAAACTAAATGCTGTGTCACATAAAAAGAAACTATGTTAACATAAAATGTCTCTGGGGGATTAGCAAATACTCGTCTCCGGGGGGGGGATTCGCCCCACCGGATGTATACCTAAAAGAAACACTGTCGAAAAGTATTTCCCAGCCCACCAGAAGCGTCCTAGTTGAAGCTGAAACTTTGCACACTTATAACATCGACCACGGTATAAAACCTTATCTGAACATATTTCCGGATATGTCCCCCGGTGGTGGAAAAAATGGAGGGATTAAAAAGTCATTCCTGGCCCTCCAGAAATCGAAGGGTGATATAGGATCCTGAACGGTTGCACACTTATTGAATTGGCCAAGGGGCAGATTCTAACTAGCCACATTTTAATTAGGATGACCATTTTCTACATTAAGCTCTATACAAATTTAATAAACTAGATGTTATTATTTGAAATTGGCAATTTTTGTGTATGCTGAGAATAGTTGCACGCAGTCTGCTAATTATTTATTGTGCTGTTAGACCCTAATATTACACCTCAAAGCGAATGCATCAAATGTTATCTATTTTCAGAATCTCAAAATTCGCACTTTTAATTCACTTGTCAATAGTACCACTGTAAAGAGAGCATTTCAAATTATCTAAAACTCTTATTTTTATTTTGATGCATTCCAGTTTAAGAGACAAAAATTTGGGTTAAAATACATGAAGAATTTTGATCGATTCGTGTGAAGACTGACTTTATAGTTTGCTATCACATGCAGCAAGTTCCATAATATATAAATTTTTTAAATTATATTCATTAGGATAACTCTCTGAGATTAACACGAATATTGTACATACCAAAGCATCATATCTGTATGTTTAATACAATTTAATGTTAGTGATCAAAAATAATTACACTAGAATTATCACGCTAAGCAATAAGTATAATCGCCAGTGTTAAAAAAGTTGTTTGCATACATGTAATGGAGACCCTCCTAAGTAAAACAATTATTATTTCCCCCAAAATTGGCACATTTTTGCTAGAAACAAAAATTTTTTTTGTATAGTTGCTGAACACGTATTTTAGAATTTTACATTGCGGCTTAGAAGTAGACTCCTATATTGCGCTTCAGAACTATATTTAGACTATACTTAGACTATATTGCGCCTTAGAAGTAGAAATCAGGGGATCAAATCCTTATTTTAATGTTTGTATGGGATGGAGATTCTTATTCTTTATAACCACCAATGGGATTTTAGTATCCGTGCTAAGTGTACAAGTCACGGAAAATTACTATGAGACGGAAGAGTCAGCTATTTCGCTGCCAGAGCAAGCCTTCAACATCCAAGCGTAAATCCAATTTTAACACTAGCTAATTTATTTGAATTTTCTGAAATAATACTAACGGAATTGAATTGATTTTCGTTCCAGAAGCTTATACTCTGTTTTATGGTTTCAGTTACAGGGTTCTGATAATGGATAAACTTTTATGGTTTTGAAGTGAGGGTCTGATAAAACAGTAACTCGCAAACTCGCCAATTTTTTATTTTTTAACGCCTTTTAGTTCCTACTTATACATCGAACAATTATGGGACAAATTTGTCATGATGAGATTTATTCGCGTCTTTAAAACTAAACTATGACAAATGACAACTTACTGAGATTCGTGTGTACCATTTTTGTACTATACACAAAAAGTTGAATGATGATACCAATATCAAGTTTTAATATGTTAGCTGACATAGATCAGGAGTTGTAAGATGACGGATTTGAAGATTTCTTTGTAACTGATTCCGAAGTAGAAAAATTTATCTCCATGGAAATGGAATCCTGCATAAACCGGACTGTATATGAAACTTAAAATTTGCAGGATTTCATTTGGATTATATAGGTGCATTATCTAAAGGATCAACAAAATTAAAGATGGTCAGATGGTCGAGTATGGACCCTAGCAGAACCAATTGTCGAAGAAACATGCTCCTACGATCAGTAGAAACACGTGCTTCAAAAATCTATCTCAGCACATCAAGAAAGACAATCAAGATTCGATGATAAGTCCCTGTGCAGGAAATGTGCCAACACACGGAGATACTTCAAACAAGATGCTGTTGAAACTATAAAACATTCAAAACACGATTAATACAAATAAAATTTTCAACGCAGACACCTGAAATAAACAATTAGCAAACTGAAAAGCAAAATGAAAACACTCAATAATGAAAAATGAATTTTTTAAAATCAATTTAAAATGTTGAAATCAAAAGTCTACCCAAATTCAACATATTAGAATAAAACTGCCGGTTGACAGTAAAGATTAGTAATTAAATGCAAGTAAACTATATCTTATGATGAATAAAGATAAATAATCAGAAATGCACTCAGAAACTGATAAAAAAGAATGAAATAAATATCTTAGATGTATTAAGATTACTGATAAACTTAACGGAGTTGCTATTCAATATTGACAATCAGAAATCATCAAAATACAGAAATATTGAGAACGGGTCGGAGCTAAACTAAAGAAACTAATTATAAACAATGAAAATAAATGAATTAGTAAATAGAAATTATTAAAATTTTCCAAAATACTTATAACAATCAAAATAGATACAAGAAAGATCAATCATGCATAAAGCATTGATTATGAAACATTTTCCAATTCAATTTTATTTAAACATCTCTAAAATGCGATACATTCCTCGGTAATATTTTAAAAATTATCACAATACAACAATAATTTATTATATTTGAAAACTTCATCGAAAAAAATGAAATTTATTCAAATGACGCCATCGAAATATAACACGCCTGGCTCTCTCTATAAAAGCAGCATTTGATTCATAAACATTTTCCTATTCATTTCATTCATCACAATACTATATTAATTTATCTTATTTAAAAACTTAAGACCAGGGAGTTACAAGAAATTAAACTCTATGCTTAAAACTTCATCGAAAAAATCGTCCTTCTCTCTGTAAAATCAATAAATATTTCATTCATACCAGCTATATTGCAGACCCCATGAGCTAAATAATGTTGTGTTAAAGAAATACAGCAATTCTTATACAACTCATTCTACATATTTTGCTGTTTACATCAATGAAAATTAGGTTTCGTTGTAGAAACAATCAAAGTTTGATGATCATTTAAAATCAAATGAATTGTAATTGCGTTGTTTCAGAACACTGATGCACAGAATTTAAGCAAAAATAAAGCGGTTTTAGGACGGATACAACATTAAATATGAATTAAAAAGAAATTTAAAAATCACGATTTTGAAACAAGATGAATGCCATATTTTATTTTGAAGTGGGTCACCTGATCTCTTCATATAATGGTCAAGTGATCGCCTCATATAGAAAGTGTAATTATTATTATAATTCTTATTTAAAACACTACTGCATATACTTTGCTGAATTTTTTTATATATTTTATGGGATAATTTGAATATTTTCGAAAACTTTTGAAGCAATTTGTGAATTTTAAATCCGCTTAAAAAATGTTTGAAAAATTAGGTCCCACAGGGCTCAATGTAATTCATTTTTTCAACCCGGGTTCAATCGAATGCTAATTGGGTAGCATTATTTATTTATATTCCCATATGTCCCATAGACCGTCTGAACAACATACTAAAATTTCATTTTAATAAAGTCATTTTACGGCAGTTATCGTGCTAACGGACAGACAGACAGACAGACAGACAGAATGAACAAAGTCATGAACACTTTTTAACTTTGTTGTAAAGTGTTAATAAGTTCAGAGCTTAATGCTAATTTTTCTGAAGAAAATATTTTTAAAAATGAATATGAAATTGTAAATAAAGCTATAAATAAAGTTCATAAAAAGTTATTTAACCATCAATAAAATCCGGAAATTCCTCATAATATAAAACAAGAAATATCAATCATGCTTAAAGCATTGATTATGAAACATTTTACAACTTCAATGCAATTTTATTTAAACATGTATAAAATGCAATACATTCCTCGGTAATATTTTAAAACTTATCACAAAACTACATTAATATATTATATTTGAAAACTTATACCTTCATCGAAAAAAATGAACTTCATTCAAATGAGGGCATTGAAATATAAATTGCCTGGTTTAAACATCTCTAAAATGCGATACATTCCTCGGTAATAATTTTAGAATTATCATAATAATACGATAATTTATTATATTTGAAAACTTCATCGAAAACAACTGAAATTCATTCAAATGACAGACAGACAGACAGACAGAATGAACAAAGTCATAAACACTTTTCAATTTTGTTGTAAAATGTTAAAAATGTAACTAATTTTAATATTACCAAAACCATATATCAATTGCTTAATACCAATTAAAAATAATTGCTTAAAACAATAATAAAAATTAATTTATATCAAACTAATTTGTTTCGGAGGTAAATTTCAAATAAAAGTAAAAGGAATAAAATATAAGCCTAACTTTCCTAACTAATTGAGTTCTGCCAGTAATTTTCGACGCAAAAATATATAAATAACTTCATCAATGCAAATAACACAAATATAAATTGGAGTTTCTGCTCCTGTGATTTCAATATCAGGCCATTAAATTGTACTCAACATATATATTTTAGAATGTCATTTTCTTGGCATTTAAGCCTCCTTCATTATCTAGAAAAAAACATAAACACTATAAATGACAGAACTCTTAAAACTTGCTTTTCAAACTTTTACCTAACTAACTAACTTTTTAAAATAAATTCATACAACTTAACAGACTGTACTCACTTAATTATTAACACTTTACAACAAAGTTGAAAAGTGTTTATGACTTTGGTCATTCTGTTTGTTTGTCTGTCTGTCTGTCTGTCCGTTAGCACGATAACTGCCGTAAAAATGACTTAATCAAAACGAAATTTTATAGTATGTTGTTCAGACGGTCTGTAGGACCTATGGGAATATAAATGAATAATATCACCCAATTAGTTTTGGATTCAACCCGGGTTGAAAAAATGAAATACATTGAGCCCTACGGGACCTAATTTTTCAAACATTTTTTAAGCGGATTTAAAATTCACAAATTGCTTCGAAAATTTTAGGTAATATTCAAATTGTTCCACAAAATATATAAAAAAAATCAGCGAAATATATTCAGTAATTTTTTAAATAAAAATTAAAATAATAATTACACCTCTTATATGAAACGATCACGTGCCCATGATATGAAAAGATCACATGACCCACTTTAAAATGATATATGGCATCCATCTTGTTTCAAAA
Organism: Amaurobius ferox; assembly: GCA_951213105.1. Taxonomy (NCBI): domain Eukaryota; kingdom Metazoa; phylum Arthropoda; class Arachnida; order Araneae; family Amaurobiidae; genus Amaurobius; species Amaurobius ferox. The sequence continues at coordinate 26,998,417 of OX578141.1, read as the reverse complement.
TCGTGATTTTTAAGTTCTTTTTAATTCATATTGCGTGTTGTATCAGTCCTAAAACTACTTTATTATTGCTTAAATTCTGTGCATCTACATACTGAAACAACGCAAATAAAATATATTTCAGTTTAAATGATTATCCAAATTTGATTATTTCTACAACGAACCCTATTTTTCACTTATGTAAAATGTAAACAGCAAAATATACAGAATGAGTTGTATTAGAATTCCTGTATTTCTTTAACACTAATTTAGCCCATGGAGTCTGCATGGCTGATATGAATGAAATATTAATTGATTTTATAAAGAGAAGGACGATTTTTTTCGATGAAGTTTTAAGCATAGAGTTTAATTACTTGTAGCTCCATGGTCTTAATTTTTAAATAAAATAAATTATTATAGTATTGTGATGAATGAAATTAATGGGAGAAAGTTATGAATGAAATGCTGTTCTTATAGAGAGATCCAGGCGTGTTATTTTTTCTATGACGTCATATGAATTAATTTCAGTTGTTTTCGATGAAGTTTTCAAATATAATAAATTATTGTAATATTATGATAGTTTTAAAAATATTACCGTGGAATGTATCGCATTTTAGAGATATTTAAACCAGGCAATTTATATTTCAATTCCGTCATTTGAATGAAGTTCATTTTTTTCAATGAAGGTTTATGTTTTCAAATATAAAAATCTGATGTGGGCAACACATGACTTTCCTTATATAATGCAATGAATTTACTACTTTTACAGTAAAAAAAATTGGATTTTCTTATAGTAGATACTTATATTCTTTCCAAGATATTGAATTGTCGACAATTAGTCGTCATTTTCATTGATTTAGCTTCATTTTAATCCATTTGGCGAGATTTTCGTTAATTTGGCAATATTTCAAAAAGTCCCCAAGTTGGCGACATTCCGCCAAATTCGTCGCCAAAATCTCGCCAAACTTTACTACGGAGAAATAATTTATTCTTATAACAGATAAATGACTATTGGCGTTCAAATGCAAAAGTATTACTCGAAGTATCTTTTCTCATGAATGGAACGAGCTAGATCCACGAGAATGATATCACTCAATTTTTCGCATGGTATTACATATGAAAAGCCAACATGTTTCTCAATAGAAAATATATATTTTTTATTTTATATGATTTTTTGATAATTTTTTTGAAAAATGAGAAATATTCCGAGAACAGTTCATGTTAGCGTTCTAAATTTTATGTTAATCGTTTTCTAATGAAAAATTACATAAGAAATGTCTATTTGCGTGACTTTATTAGCGGTTTTGATTTTTTGACGATTTTTTCAAAATTTCCCTCGAAAATTTAGGGGGATTCCGAAGATTCGATTACGTTTAAAAACAATAAGCTTCCAGTGTTTACGGATTGTGATTTTTGTACCAAATTTCGTTCGAATCGGTCAATTCGTTCTTCAGTTATCTTCTCCGCAGACCCACTGACACACACATACACACACACACACACACACACATACATACTTTCACACACACACACGGACATCACTTCAAAAATGTTTGATTCGTGATCAGGGATGTTTGAAACGTGCTCTCCCGTCGAAAACTAGAATTCGAATTTTCGACCCCGTCACAATACTTTCCTTATACATTATGTATATAAGAAAAGTAATAAATTAATGTATTATTGTGATAAGTTTTAAAATATTCCCGAGGAATGTATAGCATTTTAGACTTTTTTAAATAAAATTGTATTGAAGTTGGAAAGTGTTTCATAATCAATGCTTTAAGCAAGATTGATCTTTCTTGTTACCTTTAAAATGATATTAAATTCCATCTAAAAAAAAGATCAACAAATCTCCTAAATTGAACAATAATTCCTAATTAATTGAACAATAACTCCTAAATTGTAATAGTGTAACTGCATAGTAAACTACATTTTATAAATTGCAAATAAAGCCAATGAAATCCATATCATAAATAAAATATGTAAACAATACCATTTAGAAAAAAATCTGATGTGGACAGCACATGACTTTCCTTATATAATGCAATGAATTTACTACTTTTACAGTAAAATAAATAGATTATTATTATAGTAGATATGTATATTCTTTCCAAGATAATGAATTTTCGTCAATGAGTCGTCATTTTCATTGATTTAGCGTCATTTTTATCCATTTTGCGAGTTTTTCGTTATTTTAGCAACTTTGAAAAATGTCGCTAAGTAGGCGACTTCCACCAAATTCGTCGCCAAAACCTCGCCAAGCGTTATGGACGAAGAAATATGTTATTCTTACAGCAGATAAATGACTATTGGCCTTCAAATATAAAAGTATTACTCAAAGTATATTTTTTCATGAATGGAACGAGCTAGATCCACGAGAATGATGTCACCAAATTTATCACATGGTATTACATATGGAAAGTGAACATGTTTCTCAATAGGAAACATTTTTTTTTTATTTTATATGACTTTTGATAATTTTTTTGAAAAATGTGCAATATCTCGAGAACGGTTCATGTTAACCTTTTAAAATTTATGTCAATCGTTCAATCGTTTTGTAATGAAAAATGTCTATTTGCGTAACTTTTTTATTAGCAGTTTTGGTTTTTTGAGGATTTTTTTCTAAATTTCATTCGAAACATTAGGGGGGGGGGGGGTTCTGAACATTCGATTGCGTATAAAAACAATAGGCTTTCAGTGCTTACGGATTGTGATTTTTGTACCAAATTTTGTTCGAATCGGTTCATTCGTTCGTCAGTTATCGTCTCCACAGACTCACTGACACACACACACACATACACATACTTTCACACACACACACACACACACAGGCATGACTTCAAAAATGTTTGATTCGTGATCATGGATGCTTGAAACGTGCTCTCCCGTCGAAAACTCGAATTCGAATTTTCGAATCCGTCACAATACTTTCCTTATGCATTATGTATATAAGGAAAGTAAAAATTGCCATGAATCCAATTCTACGAAAAACACTTTGTTTCAGATATATCATCAATATTTTAATTTTAATTTATTCGATTAATTTCATAATGCATCTTTATGATCATAATGCAAATTTAAATTCTTACATGAAACACTACATAATTTGAATTAAGTAATTAAAATTAAGTTTAAAGATTAACTTATCAATATATATAGAACATACACAAAATCAAACACAAAATAAATTCTCGATTAAATTTAAACATTCCTTATAGTTCATGATTTATGAACTAAATTTCAATATTAATTCAAACTAGCTTATTGCTTAGAAAATTCTATGAATAAGAATTTTTTCTTACAATTGAAGCTGTTCAAAATTGAAATCAAAATACATATCACAATAAAAGATTTACATTTCTGTAGTTGAATAAATATCAACTATTATTTAAATTAAAACACACAATTGCAAAAAAAAAATAACAAAAACTTCATAAAATTCTTTATACCTAATTTTAAGTTATTTATAATTAATTGTTAATATTTCTAAATTTTCTATTAATGTTGCAAAATAATTTCGTAGCAATTTAACTGATTTAGGTTTATTATGCTCAAAAAATTCAGAAAATTGACCAAAATGTGGAGTGCACACAAATCTGTAAAAAAGCAAAAAGCAAAGGGAAACAATTTTTTTCAATTTTGAGCAAAGTAAATGATAAAAGCAAATGAAGACCAGCTTCAAAAATAATTGCATAATGTTGAATTCGGATATCCTGAAGGTTATAAGTTCTATCCAAAAAAATTGTCAGTTATCAAATCCTAAGTTTTCATGTCAAAACAGTTTAATTTTATCTTTAAAATTAGTCATTGATCACGTTAAAAATCTTCGAATTGTTAAGGTATAAAATTTTATTAATTCAAAAAATATATAAAATATACAATTTAAACAATGTGCACATCACATAAAATAAAAGTATTCTACACCATTAAAATATTTTTTGTCAAATATCAATGTCAAAATATCAATTTTCATTAGATTATAAGATACAATTAAAAATCATTACACCATTTAAAATTTACTGGTATTTAAATACCATAAAACAAAAGTCTCTCCAACATAAAATTTTTACTACTGGTGATCAATGAAATATATATTTAAATATATATTTTAGTACCACTAGAAATCTCGGCACCATTTAAATAAAATTGATCATATAGTAGTCAGAAACATTGAAATCCAGATTCGACTGGTAACACGCCATTTAATATAACCAGATGCTGTGATACAAACGCTCAAGGAAAAATTAAGTAATTCAAATGATATCTAATTAGGCATCTGAAACTAAACATCTGATTGATCGGCCACCCACTTTGCAAATTATAAAGAAATTAAATTAAATAAAAAGTTAAATGCTTAATGAATTGGGACCGTATAGCGGGGAATAAAATTTAGAATATAAAGAAAAAGCATTGTGAAAATACCAGTTAAAATTACATAAGTAATTTGCATATAGGCGCCTAAAAATCACTGATACAAAATATTTAATACATGATAAAATTTACATTGTGCATACCTGTGACTGTACCTACAAATCAATTCAATTTAAAGGAAATATTTATAATTAAATTATGTAACAGCAGTAGTTTCTTGTCACTAAAAAAATAGTGTGTGAAATCAAGAAATCTTCATTAATAACCTTCAAATACGAGTAACAAAATGTTCTTTATTAATTTAACCGATAAAAATATGTAACTTTTCACACAATCTTCTTTTTTTTATATAAATGATGTAAACAAAACTATATTGTCACCTGTTTGAATTCATGCATATATATATATATATATATATATATATATATACATTAATCAATCAAGAAAATATATATATATATTATTTTATTTAGTGCTGTTACTTGCTCAAATACTGCATTCAATCATTTCTTTACATGATGTGAAAGATAATCAATCACCAATAAGGTATTCAATGACTTGAATGTTAGATTCAGAAACTCCAGAAAAATAGTTGCACTCTTTCCTTGAACACCAAAAGAAAACGATAATAATTCAATGTATACACACATTCACCAATTCAGGTTGAATTGCACTCTTTCCTTGAAGACCAAAAGAAAACGATGCCAATTCAACGTGTACACACATTCACCAATTTAGGAAGATGTTCCTGATAAAAATGAATTGCACTCTTTCCTTGAAGACCAAAAGAAAACGATGATAATTCAACGTGTACACACATTCACCAATTTAGGTATATGTTCCTGATAAAAATGAATTGCACTCTTTCCTTGAAGACCAAAATGGAGTGATACTGATTTAGAATGCACATATACTTACCAATTTTGGTTTATATTCTGATTTGTAATGAAACAGTAGACAGGATCCTTCCATTCTGAAGATTTTTAGGAGACTTTTCATATATGCCGTTTCTTACGTTATCTGATGATTATTTTGGCCTTGTAGATCATTTCTTTTAAACATACCATATTTAAATCATTTTTATAAACACATATTTATATGTTACAATCTATTCACTGCGATCCAAAAGGCTGGGAGCTCAAACAACAAAGGACACCACCTTTTTCCATATCGAATGTCACGTCAACTGAACTAAAACGTTATTTCCTCACAAAGAGAAAAGCCCGCGCAGATGTGTTGAAGCCTCATTGACTGCATGCGTTCACATTTTTGCCAATCCGGCCACTCAATTTGCTACTCATGCCTTAGGGCGAGTCGAGTGGTCTGGGTTTTCGACATCGTTTCCACTGGCCAAGGATAAAACCCTGCTCATTCATAACATAGAGTTAGTTCTAAAGTGAGCACCAGACAATTATTTCGGTATGCTGGAATTTGCATGAATTACCATTACAATTACAATTTATTATTATTGGAGAATTTTAATGAATAATTTAGAATAAGATAATTTTGAATAATAATTTAGAATAGATAAAAAAATTAAATAATTAAAATAAAAATAAAAATTATTTAATGATTTATAAAAAGGTATTACATTTTGAATAAGAAATACAAATATTGTGATTTGTCACAACAAGTTAATTAGTCATAATTATATATATATATTGGTATAAATAGCGTCAAAGTATGTTTAGTTGACTATTTATCAACACTAATTATGCCTTTGCATATAAGGTTCCACTGAGTATACTTGGAATTTGAAAAATAACTTCTAAAATTCCAAATAATTTATTGTACCCTACAGCCTTGATTTCAAATAAATAATTGAGATCGTTTCTAACAGCAAAACCCTTAAAATATAATATAAAGGGGGCATCTGCTATTTTGACCTATTCATTAGTAAGGTAAGTTCTGAAAGAAAAAGGGTATAAATACTAATAAGAAATCATACACAGAAGCGAAAACTAGCTAGTGATAGAGAAGTGCAACAAATAAAACACAAGGATGGGGAATACACTTTTTTAAATTTACGGAACCAATTTCCAATTTTATAAAAATATTTCCTCATCGGATGCTACAGAAAAATTAGTTCTCACAGTGAGGACTGGGTGCAATACATAAAATGTGTCATATAGGTCAATGAGATGTGACTCAGTAGATCAGATTTGACCCATTGTGTGTGACTCTGTGACTCAAATAATGACTTGAAAGTGCTGTTTTATTATTTACGAGGTACGTATTAACAAATACCCAGAATGTTTATGAGCAATAAATTTATTTAATTAATTTTATTGTGGTATTCGTAGCTTTTGAACATAAATATATCTAAACTAAATTATTAGTCAACTTACTCATATATCTAAATCAACTAATCTGATTTACTTCCCCCACATAAATATATGTTTGGTAAGTACATTTATTTTGTGAAATATTATCTGGATGTGTACCTAAGCTCCCTCTCATAAATGTATTTTTGGTAAGTACATATTTTTTGTGTAATATTAGCAGCGTGTCTAAGCTGTCTTTAGTTGATTTACTCCCTATAAGTAAATTTTTGGTAAGTACATTTGTTTTGTGTAATATTAGCAGGGTAATATTAGCAGGATGTGTACCTAAGCCGTCTTTAACGGATTTACTCCCCCCATAAGTATATCATGGTAAGTACATTTGTTTTGTGTAATATTAGCAGGATGTATACTTAAGCCCCCCCCCCCCCCATAAATATATTTTTGTTAAGTACATTTGCTTTGTGTAATATTAGCAAGATGTGTACCTAAATTGTCTTTAGCTGATTTATTTCCCCTCATACGTATATTTTTGGTAAGTACATTTGTTTTATGTAATGTTAGCAGGATTTGTATCTAAGCTCTCTTTAGCTCATTTACTTCCCATAAGTTTATTTTGGTAAGTGCATTTATTTTATGTAATATTAGTAAGATGTGTACCTGCGCTGTCTTTAGCTGATTTACTTTACTTTCCTCCTTATAAGTATATTTTGGTAAGTACATTTGTTTTGTGTAATATAAGCAAGATGTGCACTTAAATTATATATATATATATATATATATATATATATATATATATATATATATATATATATATATATATATATATATATATATATATATATATATATATATATATGTATATATATATATATATATATATATATAAATATATATATATATATATATATATATATATATATATATATATATATATGTATATATATATATATATATGTATATATATATATATATATATATATATATATAAATATATATATATATATATATATATATATATATATCTTATATATATATATATATATATATATATATATATATATATATATATATATATATATATATATATATATATATATATATATATATATATATATATATATATATATATATATATATATATATATATATATATATATTCCTATCTTTTAAACTAAATGTTTCTAGAGCAATTTAAAAATAAAAGTTGAGAAAAAAAGTATCAGAATCTATTGGGAAAAGCCTGATTTTACTCGGATATTTTACCTAACTTTTCAAAAATGTTGATTTTGAATCTGTATTTTATGTCAGAAAATATTTCCAGAGAGAAGTCAATATGGTTGTAGGCAATTGTCACTAAATTTCGTTGTTAAACTAATAGTTGAAAATCTGAAGAGTACGAGATATAATATATAATCAACACAGCTGTACTCGACATCATTCTGTTGAACTAGATGTATGTCTAAACCACGGGCATGATGATGAATGTTCTCCGACCAAACTTTTCGGTCCCTTATAAATATCTGACTCACGCAGAGAGACAAAACAAATGGCGTCACTGTTATTCGACGCCAAGTATTTAGGGTAGTGAAGAGACACAGATGTATCAAGGAATGACTGTAGCTGAATAAATTTAACTATTGTGATATCACCAAAGTATAATCATTTAACCTCATTGTCTGGGTTTACAATAAATATGAATTTTATAGTGGGTTTATAAAATAGGCTTCGAGACACAGAATTTATATATTACACTACCAATTTGAACAACGTATTTATTTTATGACTAGCAGCATACCCGTTCTTCGTACGGAGTATATAATATAAATAAACTTAAAATTCACAATCATGTGCAAATTCCTATAGTATATTAAATGACATGCTTAATCAAAATATTCTGTTAAAATATTTAATACAATGCTCCTAAAAAGAAACCTCAGGATCTCTGTTCTCACTATACAAAATTATCTTCACGGGTAGATCTGAAGAATAAAATATCCTGGCCTTTTTTGCAAGCAAATTTATAAAAAGTATGGAATTGAATCAATGTATGCAAAATAATAGCGTATTGTATGGGACCCGTACTACTTATATACGCGAATATTAGAAGATATAACCTGTATTATGACATTACATGTATACATTGAAAATATCAATAAATCCGTAATCTTTAAACCAGTAGGCAGTAATTAATTCCAATATGTGCCCAAATGAAAGTGCTAAAATTATATGGAAAGATAAACCCGTACTACTTATAATGTCATGGATTAGAAGATATGTCCTAGTGCTAGTAAAAGATTACCCGTATTATAATATTTAGTTTGAAAAATTTTTGCCAATATATAACAGATTACTTAATAAATTAAAAATATCAATAATCCCCGTGATCTTCATACCGGAAGGCTTGATTCTAATATATGACAATATACATGTACTACTTATATTCTCTTACATTGGAAGATATACCCGTGCATTTGTAGAAGATTACTCGTACAACGTACAATATATGAGTTTCAACAATTTTTGCCGCAATAAAACAATGCCATAAGAAATTGAAAATATCAATAATCTCTGAATCAATAATCCCCGAAAACATCAATAATAATAATGTTTAAACATGAAGATTGTAATTGATATTATCCAGTCAAAAATACGATGGCAATGAAATTTATTTTATATACATATCTTCATCATTAAAATCGGAAAAGATTTAATAAAAATCTTCTTCCTCATAAACACGTTAAATTTAAATCCGTTGTTAAGCGACATGTAATGCTTTGCTTCAAATAAATTGGTGGTCAAAATATCGTCTGAATATCTCTAATGAAGGTTTGGCGACATTTTAAAAAATCGCCAAATTTATCGCCAAGTGGGACTGTAGAACTGACAGTCCCACTTGGCGATAAATTGACGAACCATCATCAAAATATTATCCCCTAAAAAAAACACAATTTCGTTTATTTAGGGCAATTTATCAATTTCAAAATATTTTTATGGATTTATAAATTTTTATCAATTTGGTGACATTTTAAAAATTCGCTAAATGGGTTACTAAGTAGGGCGGTTGGACTGACAGACAAATGCTAACGAAACACCATTTCAGTACTTTTAACAAAACAAATTTAATTTCATTGATTTGCGTCACTTTTATCAATTTGGAGACATTTCCACTAATTTGGTAAAGTTTAAGAAAAGTTACTAAGTTAGCGATATTCAGCCGAATTCGTAGCTCTAAATTCGCAGATCTGAATAAAATATCTGAATAAAACAGTATATAAGTTTATTAGCTAAACACAATATATAAGCTTAAAACCTCTTTGCTAAAATACATGAAGTGATGTATGCAGTTCGCAATTAAGATAATTAAAAAAAAAAATCAAACCGATCATTTATAAGATATATTTTAGTATCCATTTATTTATTATTCAAATCGAAAAAATAATAATAATCATTAACAAACACATTTAATTCCATTCCTTTGTCGAGCAACATTATATAAGATAGAATCTTCCTCATAAAATGCGAAATTAAATAACCATTTTAATTTCTTTATACTTCTAATCGTTGAGTAAAAGCGTGTGAAATATAAAACATGGAGGTAGATTTTTCCATTTAAATTCATGTGTCATACAATTTATGCTTTCAGATAGTGACTATTTAATGCAAAAATCCTGCATCAAACTCAAAAATAAAGTTTTAATTCCCTTTGACGTTTTAAACAAACGATTTTTATCCTTTCCGTTTGGATAAACCACGGAGTTGGAGAGTAGAACTCCTATAAAAAAAGTTCCGTTTTTCATTAATATCTCGACAACCCCTGGTCTTAGAAACTCGAAACTTAAGCAAAATTTATGGGGGGATATTTCAAGGCCACCCACAAAATTTCATTAAATTCGGTTCAGCCATTCTCTCGTGATGATGAGACAAACGAAAGTTTCGTTTTTTACTAATATCTCGAGAACCACTGGTCGTAGAAATTCCAACTATAGACTAAATTTTAAGTGGGGCTATTTCTAGGCTACCCACAAAATTTCATCAAATTCGGTTCAGCCGTTCTCCCGTGATGACGGGACAACAGACAGACAGACAGACAGACAGAGAGACAGACAGACAGACAGATTTTCATTTTTATTTATATAGATTATTAAAACATTATACAAACATATTTACAGGTAAATTCGTTCAATTTAGTATACTTGGAAGATGAATAGTTTTAGTTAAATTTGTTTCTCTTATTATATTTGAACTGCACAATTTTGCTCTCATTACAGTTTGCTCGTTTTACGCAAATTCGAAGCCGGATGATTGAATTAAACATTGTTAAATTGCTTGCATTACAGTTTTCATTTAGCTAACTAGAATATCAATTTTTTACTATATACATTTTAGCCTTTCATTTATTTGTCATTTGAACTCCAATACATAAATAATGGCAAGTAATTATTAAAATATTTTTTCTCATTATGAGAAAATGCTTTGAACATGCCCGAAAAACAAATAATTTAAAAGTATATAAACCGAATATGCATTGCTCCCCATTATTGTTAATATGAGAGGTTTTCTATGTTCCTAATATATGAAGAGTTTAATCTTCATGCAGTTATCCACATAATATAGTTAAACTTATAATAATTATAAAAATACTCGCATTCTCATGAACCATTTAATTTAATTCAAATGTGGTAAAACTGGACAGTGTCACAAAGTTATACGAATTTCAAAACAGTATATGTATATATTCTCATTATGAAAATCTTTTCGCAAATTGTCCGGCGTTTATTATTCAGTTAAAATCGACTTATGCAAATAATACATATTAGTCTAAAATTACTAATATTAAAATTATTTAATATAATAATTGGATTTTACACTTTAATCGACCATGAAATTAGAATTTAGCAATGCATTTTTGAAGTATTTATGTTCCTTTTCAGAGAGAAACAAAGATGAAACAAGAATTATTTGTAACTAGTGTTCTTTTAGGCAGATCAATCGCAGATCAGTTGAACCGCAGACTGTTGCATGATCCAACGTATTTTTCGTTTTCTATACTGGGCAGAATGCTGTAGTAACGTATTTTTGTATAATAATTTGCTAAGTCAATTAATAAAATTTATATATGTTATTTGTTGTTCGGCCCTGCTACAAATCATCCTCGTATAATCATGTTATCTGCATGGGGCATTTACCACAAGTATTATATGTATTCTGTAGTATAAAAAATGTTGAATGTGAAGAAAAATGATTCGTTATGAGGAATTGGAAAGCCAGTAAATCTCAGAAAACCCATCTAGGAATGGCTTAGGATGGAATCGTCTAATTTATTTTGTTATTAAGAGATTTATTATAAAAAGGCCGCCTTCGGTTACTAGGTTGGTAACTTTTTTAAAAAAGTTATGAACTTGCAATAGCTTACATAAGCGGCTAAACACGCCTTCGATAGCTGCCCTGGTGCATACGCTCCGCGTAGCATTCGTGGTGTAGTCTAAGCAGTGTCAGGGGGCGCATGAAATCCACGATTACGAAACTGATATACCTTAAATAAGCATGGCACGAACGCTATGTGGGAGTCCACACGTCCGCGCAATGCATGTTGAGCTGAAACACATTCAAGTTCGACCGAAAAACAGAGGAGGTAGTAATCGAAATTTTGGTAAATGTTATAAGAATCAAGCGATTCTTTGACCGACTAAATATAATAATAACATAATTATATGTTCAAAAAAGCTTCATATCATCTTTAAAATTAAAAAAAAATAGAAAACATCTAAATTTCGACTGCTTCGTGTCTAGACATAACATGGAAAATCGCCCTTCAAAGTTTCCGACTCGGTAAGCAGACGCTAAAAATATAGATTTCGTCTGCTATGTTTCCGTTGTACAAAGGGCGAAAAGTAAAACTAAAGAATTAACTGCTATCTCTGAATATTTTCGTACAATCGAATAGATTTTTGAGTGCAATACTCAAATTTTTAAATAATGGTAAATAAAAAAATTCAACATGATATTTCTAAAACTCAGTCCATAAAAAAATACCACTTACTGTGGCGTTGATCGTCCGAAGTCTGAACTCCAATATTTTAGAAAATAGTCAACTGGAATAAATGAATTGGAAAATGACGAAATTTCTGACGAATTTCAGCTTTAAACATTCATAACTTTTAAACTAATACGAGTTTAAAATAATGAAGTTATGGCATTTCGTCGCAGGAGTTTAGATACTCCTGGATCCTTTACCGAATTTCGTGGGTGTTAGTACCTTGGATTTTCCACTACGAGTGAGACACACAGACAAGCATATTAATTTATTTTTATGGATATATGATAGTAAATGGCTTAGGATTACTACTTGATATAGTCATAAAAATTCTCGTGATATTTAAAAATATTAAATTCAAAGAAAAATGCTTTTAAACATTATTTATGTATGCAAATCTAATCTATATAAATAAAATTGAAAATCTGTCTGTCTGTCTGTCTGTCTGTCTGTCTGTTTGTCACACCATCACGGGAGAACGGCTGAACCGAATTTGATGAAATTTTGTGGGTAGCCCAGAAATAGCCCCACTTAAAATTATATCCGTGTTTTGAGTTTCTACGACCAGTGGTTCTCGAGATATTAGTAAAAAACGAAATTTTCGTCTGTCTCATCATCACGGAAAAACGGCTGAACCGAATTTAATGAAATTTGGTGAATAGCCTTGAAATATCCCCCCATAAATTTTGTCCAAGTTTCGAGTTTCTAAGACCTGGGGTTGTCGAGATATTAATGAAAAACGGAACTTTTTCCTAGGAGTTCTACTCCCTAACTCCGTGGTTTATCCAAACGAAAAGCTTGAAAATCGTTTGAAAGTGAATTAAAATTTAATCTCTGAGTTTGATGGGAGATTTTTTGCGTTAATTAGTCACTTTCTGAAAACATGAATTGTTTGAAACATGATTTAAAGGGGAAATCTATCTCCATGGTTCATGGTTTATATAAAACACGCTTTTACGGAACAATGAGAAGTATAGAGAAATCAAAATCGTTATATTTAATTTCGCAGTTTATGTTATAAGACATGACATATTTAACATGTTATAAGATTCTATCTTACATCATGTTACTCAGAAACGCAATTAAATTAAATCTGTCTGTTAATTTTAATAATTATTTTTTAGATTTGAATAATAAATAAATGGATATAAAAATATATTTTGAAAAGAACGATTTGATTTTTCTTATAGCATTTTTGACTGGATAATATCAATTACGGTCTTCAGGTTTAAAAATTATTATTATTTATATTTTCGGGGATTATTGATTCAAGGATTATTGATATTTTCAAGTTATTATGCAATTATTTTATTATGACAAAAATTGTTTAAACTCACATATTGTATGTTGTACGAATCTTCTACAAATACACGTGTATATCTTTTAATCTACGAGAATATAAGTAGTACAGGTATATTGACATATGTTTTGATATATATTGGCATATATTGGAATCAAATACGACCTTCTGGTAGAAAGAGTACGGATATTATTGATGTTTTCAATTTATTACGTCATCTTTTTTATTTTGCCAAATATTTTTGAGACGCATATTGTAATACGGGTAATCTTCTACTAACACATTGGCATATTTTCTGATCTGCGACAATATAATTAGTACGGGGTTGCATATATTCATTCAATTCCTATTTTTTCTTCTGTAAATTTGCTTACAAAAGTGGGCAGGATGTTTTATTCTTCAGATCTGATCGTGAAGATAATTTTGCATAGTGAGAACATATATTCTTAAACTTCTCTTTAGGAGCAATAAATTTAATATTTTAACAGAATTTGCACATGATTGCGAACTTTAAGTTTCTTTAAATTATACACTCCGTACGAATAACGGGTGTGCTGTTAGTGGTTAATAAATTTTAACATTTTAGGAGGATATATCATGTTGCTCGGCATCGCAATTAAATTAAATGTGTTTGTTAATGTTTTTATTATTTATTTTCGATTTAAATAATAAATAAATGGATAAATGGATATAAAAGTATATCTTATGAATGGACGGTTTGATTTTTCTTTTAATTATATTAATTGCTGACTGCGTACATCAATTGCATTTATTTTGGCAAAGAGTTTTCAAGCTTATATCGTATTTAGCTACTAAACTCATATATTGTGTTTAGCCAATAAATGCATATAGCCGATTGTTGAAACAGAAAAAGAGTAGAGCGGGTATATCTTCTAATACAATTGTAGTGTTTTCATTTAGTATATTGAAACGGGATAAGAATGTTTCATTCAGATCTGCAAATTCAAAGCTACGAATTTGGAGGGATATCGCTAATTTGACAACTTTTCTTAAACTTTGCCAAATTGACGGAAATGTCGCCAAATTGATATAAACGACACACAAACAGCTGCCATAAACCTTCGGGTTGGTCGTGTGGCTTGGGTCTTCTACATATCAATGAAATTTTGTTTTGTTTTGTTAGAAGAGAGTACTGAAATGATGTTTGGTTAGCATTTATCTGTCAGACCAACCATCCTACTTAGTAATACATTTAGCGAATTTTTAAAATGTCACCAAATTGATAAAAATATTTTCAAATCTATAAAAATATCTTGAAATTGATAAAATTGCGCTACATAAATGATATTAATTGTTTTTTGTTAGGGGATAGTATTGTGATGATATTTCGTCAATTTGTCGCAAAGTGGAACTGCCAGTTCTACAGTCCCACTTGGCGATAAATTTGGCGATTTTTTAAAATGTCGCTAATTTGACGAAACTGTCGCCAAATGTTCCATAGAAATATAACTATTTAGACGATATTTTTTCTACCAATTTATTTGAAGCAAATGATATCATGTCGCTTAGCAACGGATTTAAATCCAATGTGTTTATGCGGCAGACGATTTTTATTAAATCCTTTCCGATTTGAATAATGAAGATATGTATATAAAATAAATTTCATTGCCATTTCATTTTGGACTGGATAATATCAATTATACTCTTCAGGTTTAAACGTTATTATTATTGATATTTTCCGGAATTATTGATTCAGGGATTATTGATATTTTTAAGTTATTACGCCATTGTTTTATTGCGGCAAAAATTGCTGACACACGCATATTGTACGTTGTACGAGTAATCTTCTAGGAATGCACGGGTATATCTTCTAACCTACGAGAATATAAGTAGTACAGGTATATTGGCATATATTTTGACATATATTGGCATATATATTGGAATCAAGTACAGTCTTCTGGTATGAAGATTAAGGGGATTAATTATATATTCAATTTATTACGTCGTCTGTTGTATTTTACCAAAAAACATTTGTGACTCATATTGCAAAACGGGTAATCTTCTACTAATAATCGGACATTATATGTAGTACGTGTATATCTTCCCATATAATTTTAGCACTTTAATTTTGACATATATTGGAATAAATGACTGTCTTCAGATTTAAAGATTACGGGTTTATTGGTATTTTCAATTTATACATGTAATCTACTAATACAGGTTATATTTTCTAATATTCGCGTATATAATTAGTACGGGTCCCATACAATTTAAACGCTTTTATTTTGCATATATTGATTCAATTCCATATTTTTTTTTATATTTGCTTACATAAGGGGTCCAAGATGTTTTATTCTTCAGATATGTCCATGAAGATAATTTTATATAGCGAGAACAGAGATTCTTAAACTTCTTTTTAGGAACATTATATTAAATATTTTAACAGAATATTTTGATTAAACATGTCATTTAGTATACTATAAGAATTTGGGCATGATTATGAATTTCAAGTTTCTTTATATTATATACTCCGTACGAAGAACGGGTATGCTGCTAGTCTATATAAATAAAAATGAAAATCTGTCTGTCTGTCTGTCTGTTTGTCACACCATCACGGGAGAACGGCTGAACCGAATTTGATGAAATTTTGTGGGTAGCCCAGAAATAGCCCCACTTAAAATTATATCCGTGTTTTGAGTTTCTACGACCAGTGGTTCTCGAGATATTTGTAAAAAACGAAATTTTCGTTTGTCTCATCATCACGGAAAAACGGCTGAACCGAATGTAATGAAATTTGGTGAATAGCCTTGAAATATCCCCCCATAACTTTTGTCCAAGTTTCGAGTTTCTAAGACCTGGGGTTGTTGAGATATTAATGAAAAACGGAACTTTTTCCTAGGAGTTCTACTCCCTAACTCCGTGGTTTATCCAAACGAAAAGCTTGAAAATCGTTTGAAAGTGAATTAAAATTTAATCTCTGAGTTTGATGGGAGATTTTTTGCTTTAATTAGTCACTTTCTGAAAACATGAATTGTTTGAAACATGATTTAAAGGGGAAATCTATCTCCATGGTTCATGGTTTATTTAAAACAAGCTTTTACGGAACAATGAGAAGTATAGAGAAATCAAAATCGTTATTTAATTTCGCAGTTTATGTTATAAGACATGACATATTTAACATGTTATAAGATTCTATCTTATATCATGTTACTCAGAAACGCAATTCAATTAAATCTGTCTGTTAATTTTAATAATTATTTTTTCGATTCGAATAATAAATAAATGGATATAAAAATATATTTTAGAAAAGAACGATTTGATTTTTCTTATAGCATTTTTGACTGGATAATATCAATTACGGTCTTCAGGTTTAAAAATTATTATTATTTATATTTTCGGGGATTATTGATTCAAGGATTATTGATATTTTCAAGTTATTATGCAATTATTTTATTATGACAAAAATTGTTTAAACTCATATATTGTATGTTGTACGAATCTTCTACAAATACACGTGTATATCTTTTAATCTACGAGAATATAAGTAGTACAGGTATATTGACATATGTTTTGATATATATTGGCATATATTGGAATCAATTACGAACTTCTGGTATAAAGAGTACGGATATTATTGATGTTTTCAATTTATTACGTCATCTCTTTTATTTTGGCAAATATTTTTGAGACGCATATTGTAATACGGGTAATCTTCTACTAACACATTGGCATATTTTCTGATCTGCGACAATATAATTAGTAGGGGGTTGCATATATTCATTCAATTCCTATTTTTTCTTCTGTAAATTTGCTTACAAAAGGGGGCAGGATGTTTTATTCTTCAGATCTGATCGTGAAGATAATTTTGCATAGTGAGAACATATATTCTTAAACTTCTCTTTAGGAGCAATAAATTTAATATTTTAACAGAATTTGCACATGATTGCGAACTTTAAGTTTCTTTAAATTATACAGTCCGAACGAATAACGGGTGTGCTGTTAGTGGTTAATAAATTTTAACATTTTAGGAGGATATATCATGTTGCTCGGCATCGCAATTAAATTAAATGTGTTTGTTAATGTTTTTATTATTTTTTTTCGATTTAAATAATAAATAAATGGATAAATGGATATAAAAGTATATCTTATGAATGGACGGGTTGATTTTTCTTTTAATTATATTAATTGCTGACTGCGTACATCAATTTCATTTATTTTGGCAAAGAGTTTTCAAGCTTATATCGTATTTAGCAACTAAACTCATATATTGTGTTTAGCCAATAAATTCATATAGCCGATTGTTGAAACAGAAAAAGAGTAGAGCGGGTATATCTTCTAATACAATTGTAGTGTTTTCATTTAGTATATTGAAACGGGATATGAATGTTTCATTCAGATCTGCAAATTCAAAGCTACGAATTTGGAGGGATATCGCTAATTTGACAACTTTTCTTAAACTTTGCCAAATTGACGGAAATGTCGCCAAATTGATATAAACGACACACAAACAGCTGCCATAAACCTTCGGGTTGGTCGTGTGGCTTGGGTCTTCTACATATCAATGAAATGTTTTTTTGTTTTGTTAGAAGAGAGTACTGAAATGATGTTTGGTTAGCATTTATCTGTCAGACCAACCATCCTACTTAGTAATACATTTAGCGAATTTTTAAAATGTCACCAAATTGATAAAAATGTTTTCAAATCTATAAAAATATCTTGAAATTGATAAAATTGCGCTACATAAATGATATTAATTGTTTTTTGTTAGGGGATAGTATTGTGATGATATTTCGTCAATTTGTCGCAAAGTGGAACTGTCAGTTCTACAGTCCCACTTGGCGATAAATTTGGCGATTTTTTAAAATGTCGCTAATTTGACGAAACTGTCGCCAAATGTTCCATAGAAATATAACTATTTAGACGATATTTTTTCTACCAATTTATTTGAAGCAAATGATATCATGTCGCTTAGCAACGGATTTAAATCCAATGTGTTTATGCGGCAGACGATTTTTATTAAATCCTTTCCGATTTGAATAATGAAGATATGTATATAAAATAAATTTCATTGCCATTTCATTTTGGACTGGATAATATCAATTATACTCTTCAGGTTTAAACATTATTATTATTGATATTTTCCGGAATTATTGATTCAGGGATTATTGATATTTTTAAGTTATTACGCCATTGTTTTATTGCGGCAAAAATTGCTGACACACGCATATTGTACGTTGTACGAGTAATCTTCTAGGAATGCACGGGTATATCTTCTAACCTAGGAGAATATAAGTAGTACAGGTATATTGGCATATATATTGGAATCAAGTACAGTCTTCTGGTATTAAGATTAAGGGGATTAATTATATATTCAATTTATTACGTCGTCTGTTGTATTTTACCAAAAAACATTTGTGACTCATATTGCAAAACGGGTAATCTTCTACTAATAATCGGACAATATAAGTAGTACGTGTATATCTTCCCATATAATTTTAGCACTTTAATTTTGACATATATTGGAATAAATGACTGTCTTCAGATTTAAAGATTACGGGCTTATTGGTATTTTCAATTTATACATGTAATCTACTAATACAGGTTATATTTTCTAATATTCGCGTATATAATTAGTACGGGTCCCATACAATTTTAACGCTTTTATTTTGCATATATTGATTCAATTCCATATTTTTTTATATTTGCTTACATAAGGGGTCCAAGATGTTTTATTCTTCAGATATGTCCATGAAGATAATTTTATATAGCGAGAACAGAGATTCTTAAACTTCTTTTTAGGAGCATTATCTATATAAATAAAATTGAAAATCTGTCTGTCTGTCTGTCTGTCTGTCTGTCTGTCTGTTTGTCCCATCATCACGGGAGAACGGCTGAACCGAATTTGTTGAAATTTTGTGGGTAGCCTAGAAATAGCCCCACTTAAAATTTAGTCTATGGTTGGTATTTCTACGACCAGTGGTTCTCGAGATATTAGTAAAAAACGAAACTTTCGTTTGTCTCATCATCACGAGAGAACGGCTGAACCGAATTTAATAAAATTTTGTGGGTGGCCTTGAAATAGCCCCCCATAAATTCTGCCAGAGTTTCAAGTTTCTAAGACCAGGGGTTGTCGAGATATTAATGAAAAACGGAACTTTTTTTATAGGAGTTCTACTCTCCAACTCCGTGGTTTATCCAAAAGGAAAGGATAAAAATCGTTTGTGTAAAGCGTCAAAGGGAATTAAAACTTTGTTTTTGAGTTTGATGCAGGATTTTTGCATTAAATAGTCACTATCTGAAAGCATGAATTGTTTGAAACATGAATTTAAATGGAAAAATCCACCTCCATGTTTTTACATGTATTAACCTCCATGTATTTCACAAGCTTTTACTCAACGATTAGAAGTATAAAGAAATTAAAATGGTTATTTAATTTCGCATTTTATGAGGAAGATTCTATCTTATATCATGCTGCTCGGCAAAGGAATGGAATTAAATGTGTTTGTTAATGATTATTATTATTTTTTCTATTTGTATAATAAATAAATGGATGTAAAAATATATTTTATAAATGAACGGTTTGATTGTTCTTTTAATTATATATATTTCGGACTGCGTACATTATTTTTATTTATTTTAGCAAAGAGGTTTCTAGCTCATATATTGTGTTTAGCTAATAAACTCATATATTGTGTTTACCCAATAAATTCATTTAGCCGATTGTTGA
This sequence comes from Amaurobius ferox, assembly GCA_951213105.1. Classification (NCBI taxonomy): domain Eukaryota; kingdom Metazoa; phylum Arthropoda; class Arachnida; order Araneae; family Amaurobiidae; genus Amaurobius; species Amaurobius ferox. The sequence continues at coordinate 26,977,763 of OX578141.1, read as the reverse complement.
AGCAGAAAAAGTGTAGAACGGATGTATGTATCTTCTAATACAATTTTAGTGTTTTCATTTAGTATATATACAGACGGGATATGGATATTTTATTCTTCAAATCTGCAAATTTAGAGCTACGAATTTAGCGGAATACCTCTAAATAACTTGGTAACTTTTCTTAAACTTTACCAAATTAGAGGAAATCTCCAAATTGATAAAAATGACCCAAATCAATGAAATTAAATTTGTTTTTTTAGAATAGAGTACTGAAATGATGTTTCTGTAGCATTTGCCGGTCAGTCCATCCATCCTACTTAGTAACGCATTTAACTATTTTTTTTAATATCACTAAATTGATAAAAATATTTGTAAATCCATAAAAATATCATGGAGACGAAAATGTCGCCAAACCTTCCATGGAGAACACATTATTCAGACGACATGATTTCCATCAATTTATTTGAAGCAGATGATATCATGTCGCTTAGCAACGGATCCAATGTGTTATGTGTCATACGATTTTTATTAAATCTAATAAAAATATAAAATAAATTTCATTTACATTGCATTTTTGACTGGATAATATCAAATTACGGTCTTTAGGTTTAAACATCATTATTATTGATATTTCGGGGACAGTTGATTCAGGAATTATTGATATTTTCAAATTATTATGCTATTGTTTCATTATGACGAAAATTGTTGAAACTCATATATAGTACGTTGTACAAGTAATCTTCTACAAATGCACGGGTATATCTTCTAATCTACGAGAATATAAGTAGTACAGGTATATTGGCAAAATTTTTATATATATTGGCATATATTGGAATCAATTACAACCTTCTGGTATTAAGATTACGGGGATTTTTGATACTTTCAATTTATTACGTCATCTTTTTTATTTTGGTAAATATTTTTAAGACTCATATTACAATATTTTAAGCTTCTACTAACACACTGGCATATTTTCTAATTTGCGACAATATAAGTAGTACGTGGTTGCATATATTGATTCAATTCTTTTTTGTGTGTGTGAATTTGTTTACAAAAGGGGCCAGGATATTTTATTCTTCAGATTTGCCCGTGAAGATAATTTTGCATAGTGAGAACATATATTCTTAAACTTCTCTTTATGAGCAATAAATTTAATATTTTATCAGAATTTGCACATGATTGCGAATTATAAGTTTTTTCATATTATATACTCCGTACGAAGGACGGGTATACTGCTAGTATTAAATATTTTAACAGAATATTTTGATTAAACATGTCATTTAGTATACTATAAGAATTTGGGCATGATTATGAATTTCAAGTTTCTTTATATTATATACTCCGTACGAAGAACGGGTATGCTGCTAGTCTATATAAATAAAATTGAAAATCTGTCTGTCTGTCTGTCTGTCTGTCTGTTTGTCCCATCATCACGGGAGAACGGCTGTGATGAAATTTTGTGGATAGCCTAGAAATAGCCCCACTTAAAATTTAGTCCATGTTTGGAGTTTCCATAACCAGTGGTTCTCTAGATATTAGTGGAAAACAAATATTTCGTTTGTCTCATCATCACGAGAGAACGGCTGAATCGAATTTAATGAAATTTTATGAGTAGCCTTAAAATAGCCCCCTATAAATTTTGCCCAAGTTTCGAGTTTCTAATACCAGGGGTTGTCGAGATATTAATGAAAAACGGAACTTTATCCTAGGAGATCTATTCTCCAACTCCGTGGTTTATCCAAACGAAAAGGATGAAAATCGTTTGTTTAAAACGTCAACGTGAAGTAAAACTTCATTTCTGAGCTTAGTGCATTATTTTTGCATTAATTAGTCACTATCTGAAAGCATGAATTGTTTGAAACATGTATTTTAATGGAAAATCTAACTCCATGGTCAAGCATTTACTAAACAATGGAAAGTATAAAGAAATCAAAATGGTTATTATTTTTGCATTTTATGGGGAAGAGATCAAAATGGTTATTTAATTTCGCAGTTTATGAAGAAGATTCTTTATTTCTATTATGTTGCTCAGTAACGCAATTAAATTAAATGTGTTTCTTAATATTTGTTATTATTTTTTCTATTTGAATAATAAATAAATAGATGTATAAATATATTTCGTAAATGAACGGTTTGATTTTTAACACTTTACAACAAAGTTGAAAAGTGTTTATGACTTTGTTCTTTCTGTCTGTCTGTCTGTCTGTCTGTCTGTCTGTCTGTCTGTCTGTCCGTTAGCACGATAACTGCCGTAAAAATGACTTAATCAAAATGAAATTGTAGTATGTTGTTCAGACGGTCTGTAGGACCTATGGGAATATAAATGAATAATATCACACAATTAGTTTTGGATTGAACCCGGGTTGAAAAAATGAAATACATTGAGCCCTATGGGACCTAATTTTTCTAACATTTTTTAAGCGGATTTAAAATTCACAAATTGCTTCGAAAATTTTAGGTAATAGTCAAATTGTTCCATAAAATATATAAAAAAAAATTCAGCTAAATATATTCAGTAGTTTTTTAAATAAAAATTAAAATAATAATTACACATCTTATATGAAACGATCACGTGACCATGATATGAAACGATCACATGACCCACTTCAAAATGAGATATGGCATCCATCTTGTTTCAAATTCGTGATTTTTTAAAGTTCTTTTTAATTCATATTGAGTGTTGTATCCATCCTAAAACTACTTTATTTCTGCTTAAATTCTGTGCATCTACATACTAAAACAACACAATGACAATATATTTGAGTTTAAATTCTCATTCAAATTTGATTATTTCTACAATTAAGCCTATTTTTCACCTATGTAAAATGTAAACAGCAAAATATGTAGAATGAGTTGTATTAGAATTACTGTATTTCTTTAACACAAAATAATTCAGTCCATGGAGTCTGCATGGCTGATATGAATGAAATATTAATTGATTTTAGAAACAGAAGGACGATATTTTTCGATGAAGTTTTAAGCATAAAGTTTATGCATTGCAGCTCCATGGTCTTAATTTTTAAATAAAATAAATTATTATAGTATTGTGATGAATGAAATGGAGAAAGTTATGAATGAAATCCTGCTTTTATAGAGAGATCCAGGCGTGTTATTTTTTCTATGACGTCATTTGAATTAATTTCAGTTGTTTTCGATGAAGTTTTCAAATATAATAAATTATCGTAGTATTATGATAGATTTAAAAATATTACCGTGGAATGTATTGCAGTTTAGAAATATTTAAACCACGCAATTTATATTTCAATGCCGTCTTTTGAATGAAGTTCATTTTTTTCAATGAAGGTTTAAGTTTTCAAATATAATAAATCAATGTAGTATCGTGATAAGTTTTAAAATATTACCGAGGAATGTATTGCATTTTCGACTTTTTTAAATAAAATTGCATTGAAGTTGGAAAGTGTTTCATAATCAATGCTTTAAGCATGATTGATCTCTCTTGTTCTTTTAATTATATTAATTACGGACTGCGTACATCGCTTTCATTTGACAAAGAGTTTCTAAGCTTTTATATTGTGTTTAGCTAATAAACTCATATTGTGTTTACCAATAAACTCATTTATCCGATTGTTGAAACAGAAAAAGAGTAGAAAGGGTATATCTTCTAATACAATTTTAGTGTTTGCATTTAGTATATACAAACGGGATCAGGATGTTTTATTATTCAGATCTGCAATTTCAGAGCTACGAATTTGGCGGAATATCGCTAACTTGGCAACTTTTCTTAAACTTTGCCAATTTGACGGAAATATCGCCAAATTGCTAAAAACGACGCAAATCAGTGAAATTAAATTCGTTTTTTTAGAAGACAGTAATGAAATGATGTTTCGGTAGCATTTGTGGGTCAGTCTATCCATCCTACTTAGTAACACATTTATCGAATTTTTAAAATATCACCAAGTTGATAAAAATGTTTGTGAATCTATAAAAATGTCATGAAATTGATAAAATTGCGCTTAATAAATGAAATTAATTGTGTTTTGTTAGGGGATAATATTATGATGATGTTTGGTCAATTTGTCGCAACATGGGACTATCAGTTTTACAGTCCCACTTGGCGATAAATTTGGCGAATTTTTAAGTTATCGCTAAATTGAAGAAAATATCGCCAAACCTTTCATAGAGATAGCATTATTCAGACGATATGATTTCCATCAATTTATTTGAAGCAACTGATATCATGTCGTTTAGCAATGGATGTAAATCTAATGTGTTATGTGGCATACGATTTTAATTAAATCTTTTCCGATTTGAATAATAAAGATATGTATATAAAATAAATTTCATTGGCATTGCATTTTTGACTGGAAAATATCGATTACGGTCTTCAGGTTACACATTATTATTATTGATATTTTCGGGGATTATTGATTCAGGGATTATTGATATTTTCAAATTATTATACCATTGTTTTATTATGACAAAAATTGTTGAAACTCACATATTGTACGTTGTGCGAGTAATCTTCTATAAATGCACGTGTTATCTTCTAATCTACGAGAATATAAGTAGTACAGGTATATAGGCATATATTTTGATATATATTGGCATATATTGGAATCAATTACGACCTTCTGGTATAAAGATTACGGGGATAATTGAAATTTTCAATTTATAATGTCATCTGTTTTATTTCGGCAAAGATTTTTTAGACTCATATTGTAATAAGGGTAATCTTCTACTAACATACAGGCATATTTTCTAATCTGCGACAATATAAGTAGTATGGGTATATATATATATATATATATATATATATATATATATGTATATATATATATATATATATATATATATATATATATATATATATATATATATATATATATATATATATATATATATATATATATATATAAATTAGTAAATCCAAAGTTAGAATGTATGTAGTAACTCATAATACACTATTCCAAAATTTTCTACAAAATACAAAGAAATAAAAGAAATTGAGACATAAAGAGGAAATAATAAAGCGTAATGCAGGTCATAAAGACAAAGACAATCAACAAACTTCAAAAATGAGGAATGCAAATAAGGAAACAAAAAAATCAAACAAAAAAGCTTGCACATGGAAGAGATTTAGGCTTACGATAGATTCATTTCGAAAAAATTCTCTTCGGGTCCATATATCCCTTCGAAATGAACACAAAAATGCTTGTTTCTGAAACACAAGATAGATTTTATCTATAAACTTGTGTTATATGGACGACAAGCATATAGATTGGAACAATAAAGGAAACATAAATACCTCAAAACACACCTCATCAGCGCAACCATGACGAGCAAAATATGACTAGAACAATGTTGCCATATGCCAAAATGAAAAGATGTGATTTGCTGTTGCCAAAGAGAGAAATAAAAACTGTACTGCGCAAAAGCAATAAAATGAGTAATTCAACAGTTAAAGCTTCAAGATAAAAAGATGAAAATATAATTGCAAGAGAATGAAGAAGTACGGCTAAAATAAGATAATAAGGGGAGAATATGAGAATTTTAGGCTAATCGAAACTTATTAACTATACTATTTACTAAATATGCAGGATATTGATACATTTTACTGGTAATTTTGAGGTTATTAATGTGCAAAGCATGAAATTTTTTATCTGATAATCTATAAATTCTAAAAAGCTGATTAAGTATAATATTTCTAAACAATTGAATCGAGTTGCAGGAATTAAAAGGTTATAATTTATTAATATTAAATTAAAAAAAATCTTTTTTATCATATAAATTAGTAACTATCCCATGAGCAGGTTCTTTAATTAGATTTAAATCCAAATAATAAATATTATTACTAATAGAAGTTTCATTAGGTATTAATTCCAAATTATCCGGATAGAAATCTATATTTATGACATAGTTATCAGTAAATACAAGACAAATCAGATCATCTACATATCTATAAATTTTATAATCTGTTGAAGTAAACAATTTTTCATATTGATATAGGTATAAATTAGCTAACATACTGCTACTACAGCCACCTTGTGGAACACCTGAGACTTGTAAGTATAATTTATTACCTTGTAAGATATAATTATTGAAAAGAGCAAAATGGAGAAGCTTAGGAAAATTGGTAAATTTAGTAAGATTAGAATGATTAGTAATATAAGCATTATATAAAGCTAAAATGACATCATATAGATCAGTGATCTTAATATTATTAAATAGATCTTTAAAATCAAAAGTTTGAAATCCTATTATTTTACCAAGCGTTTTTAAATTATTTTTTAATTCTTTACTGTTATTTAGAATAATGTAGCTATCATCAGAATCTCGAAAATTAATATTTAGTACATTTAAATAATTTAGTAATAATTTACTAGCAGTAGTAGAGTATGAATTATGACCACTAGTAACAGTTCTAAATTTAATAGGATTTTTATGAAATTTAGGTATAAGCACAATATATGGAAATGTCAAAAATGTATTATTAATATCTAAATCACTATACATATTGATAATTTTCAATTTGATACTATTAAGAGAGTGTTGTTGTTGTTGTTGAGACCCAGACCGTCCGACCTACCAGAAAGGTGTAAGGTAACTGTATTATTAAGAGAGTGTGAATCAATTTTAAATAGACTATTATTTTTTAAATAATCTAGCAGATATTGAATATAGAATTTTTTACATATAATAGCATAATTATTAGAGGCTTTATCTACATAAGTAATAACAAAAGATCTATGTAAATCATTAACAGAGTGCTTTATATTTTCCATATTATATATAGATCTAGATAAATTAATACTACAAATGGTATTTTTAATAGATCTTAAAATTGTAAATTTCCACATATTAAATGCCTCTAAAGGCTGAGCATATTTAGAAGCTAATCCATAAATAAATTTATCAAGGTCCAGATTGATTGACTTTAACACTTGTTTAGAATTATTACATGAAGGTAACCTGAATTTAGTGCCAAATGACATTACAGTTCTTAAAGATTTATATTTTACAATGGCTTAGTCTCCAGTAACTATATGACCCAAGTGTGGATTTATAAATTCAGCATAATTATCAACGCTACAAATACATTCACCATCTAAATTTGTTGAGGAATCTATGTCGACTGAGAGAGATTTTGAAATTGCATTGTAATTAAAAATAGTTCTTCCAATAGGCTTGTTATATTTAAAAGTTTTAGTAACATTCAAATCCTTTACAGGCAATAAATGATGAAATTGATTAAATAAATTCTTAAAGTTTATGGAATTATAAATAGGATGCTTAAATGATATTACACAATAAGAATTAGAACAGTTATTCTTATGAAATTGATTAAGTTTTATTTTTAAGTATTTTGATCTAGTAATGAGCAAATCATAGAAAATATGATTAAAATGTTCATTAGTAAGATTTAACTTTAAGAAAATAGCATAAACTGTGTTTAATTGTTTTTTCTTAACTGCAAATACCCATGATTTAATAAATTTCCATTGATATGTGTTATTGAATTGTTGATGCATACTTTTAATCTCCGCTTTAAAATCATGTTGGGAGGAGCTTCCTTTACCGCGTTTAAATCTTTTGAGTTTAGCCAATTTACTATTATGTAAAAGAGGATTAAAAAAAGGTGATTAAAAATAGAATATTTATTATCTAAAACATTATTCTTAACAATATTACCATTGAGATATAATTGATTTAATCCATATGGAAACAGAGTACATTGTGATTTAATATAGAAGTTTTCAAAGAATAATCTATCAGCAGTATTTGTTTTAATGTCCAAAATATGTATAGTTATATTTTCAAAACCATGATGAGCAAAGTGTTTATATTCGATTTTATTAGAAGTAGGAAGAAAATTATTATTATGGATATATTTTTTAACATGATCTCTATGTACATTCATACGTAGATGAATAGGATTACTGGTCTGTCCTATATAAGATATATTACAAATATTACAAGATAATTTGTAGATGCAATTAAAAATTTTACAGAAAGTCTTATGACTATTTAGATTAGTAATTTGTGAGTTAGAAGCAAATGGGCAGGTTTTACAATTTTTATTCTTATTTTTATTGAAGTTATAATTTTTAGCTGGGCAATTATTATATCCAAAACAATCCATGGCACACTGTTGGTAAATTGATAACGGTCTAAACAATTCCCAACAAAATTGAAAATACCGGGCAATATTTATCAAATTATATAATAACAAGAATAAATATATTTGCTAGTCACTAAATCAAATAAGATGTATAATTCATAATAGTTTAAGTAATATAAAGAGTATGGCATTAACACATATAAATAATATAAATAAAAATAAAATATTTGCTTATATATAAATATAAACATCTAAGTCCATGTAAAACCTTATAAAATGTAGTAAATAGGATATTACAAGATAAAAAGAAATGATTAACAATATAAATATAATCAATTCTAAACTAGATTAATTAAAACACAAGGTATAATAAAATATATACTGCGTAAATTTTGCATTCACATAGAATCCTGTCCAAATAAGTAATAAAAAGATTGTACTAAAAAGTACAGTTTATAAAAGGTATCAATAACACCAATACAAAAATCCCAAAGGCAGTTACCCAGTCATAAAATCACAAAACCAATAAATTAGTAAGAAATAATAACGATAGATGGCAGCACTAGAATAAGATACTTCTAATATTTAATTACTAAAAGCAAAGAAAATTTGCAGTAAGATTTAAAAACGATAGATGGCAGCACTAGAATAGGAAACCTCTAATATTAAATTACTAATAGCTAAAGAATAATTGCAATACAAATATTTACCAAATAATAAAACAGAAAGGAAGACAATAATTAATAATACTTAAAGCAAAAATATAATAAGTAACCTATGCAAATAAAAGAAAAGAATAAAATAGGAGAATGAGCCACAATAAACTACTATAAACATTGGAAGAAAGTAGAGATAGTAATACAAAATAAAAAAAAAATTAAAATAAATTTAAAATAAATTCTATTACTAAATTTAGCGCAAATGCAGCATAAATTTGAATAGATAGCAAATAGAATGTTTCTTTAACACGAAGCACACAAAAGGAACCAGGAATAAGGATAGTTCATAAATGAAAAGTTAGATAAACTATACAGCGTAGTATAAGAATGTGAATGACAATGCAATATACATTTAATTTATTGCGCAAATGCAGCTAATAAATAAAATGTTTTCAATATAAATATAAATTAGTAAATCCAAAGTTAGAATGTATGTAGTAGTAACTCATAATACACTATTCCAAAATTTTCTACAAAATACAAAGAAATTGAGACATAAAGAGGAAATAATAAAGCGTAATGCAGGTCATAAAGACAAAGACAATCAACAAATTTCAAAAATGAGGAATGCAAATAAGGAAACAAAAAAATCAAGCAAAAAAGCTTGCACATGGAAGAGATTTAGGCTTACGATAGGTTCATTTCGAAAAAATTATCTTCGGGTCCATATATCCCTTCGAAATGAACACAAAAATGCTTGTTTCTGAAACACAAGACAGATTTTATCTATAAACTTGTGTTATATGGACGACAAGCATATAGATTGGAACAATAAAGGAAACATAAATACCTCAAAACACACCTCATCAGCGCAACCATGATGAGCAAAATATGACTAGACCAATGTTGCCATATTCCAAAATGAAAAGATGTGATTTGCTGTTGCCAAAGAGAGAAATAAAAACTGTACTGCGCAAAAGCAATAAAATGAGTAATTCAACAGTTAAAGCTTCAAGATAAAAAGATGAAAATATAATTGCAAGAGAATGAAGAAGTACGGCTAAAATAAGATAATAAGGGGAGAATATGAGAATTTTAGGCTAATCGAAACTTATTAACTATACTATTTACTAAATTTGCAGGATATTGATACATTTTACTGGTAATTTTGAGGTTATTAATGTGCAAAGCATGAAATTTTTTATCTGATAATCTATAAATTCTAAAAAGCTGAGTAAGTATAATATTTCTAAACAATTGAATCGAGTTGCAGGAATTAAAAGGTAATAATTTATTATTATTAAATTTAAAAAAATCTTTTTTATCATATAAATTAGTAACTATCCCATGAGCAGGTTCTATAATTAGATTTAAATCCAAATAATAAATATTATTACTAATAGAAGTTTCATTAGGTATTAATTCCAAATTATCCGGATAGAAATCTATATTTATGACATAGTTATCAGTAAATACAAGACAAATCAGATCATCTACATATCTATAAATTTTATAATCTGTTGAAGTAAAGAATTTTTCATATTGATATAGGTATAAATTAGCTAACATACTGCTACTACAGCCACCTTGTGGAACACCTGAGACTTGTAAGTATAATTTATTACCTTGAAAGATATAATTATTGAAAAGACCAAAATGGAGAAGCTTAGGAAAATTGGTAAACTTAGTAAGATTAGAATGATTAGTAATATAAGCATTATATAAAGCTAAAATGACATCATATAGATCAGTGATCTTAATATTATTAAATAGATCTTTAAAATCAAAAGTTTGAAATCCTATTATTTTACCAAGCGTTTTTAATTTATTTTTTAATTCTTTACTGTTATTTAGAATAATGTAGCTATCACCAGAATCTCGTAAATTACTATTTAGTACATTTAAATAATTTAGTAATAATTTACTAGCAGTGGTAGAGTAATTTTTTCGAAAAAGTGGCTTTTTTCGAAATTTTTTCGAAAAAGTGGCTTTTTTCGAAATTTTTTCGAAAGAGTCGCTTTTTCTGACATTTTTTTCGAAAAAGTGGCTTTTTTCAAAATTTTTTCGAAGAAGTCGCTTTTTCTGGCATTTTTTCGAAAAAGTGGCTTTTTTCGAAATATTTTCAAATATATATATATATATATATATATATATATATTCCCATATAATTTTAGTTCTTTCATTCTGGCATATATTGGAAGTTATTACGGGTTTATTGATATTTTCAATTTATACATGTAATCTACTAATACAGGTTATATCTTCTAATATTCGCGTATATAAGTAGTACGGGTCCTATACAATTTTAATGCTTTCATTTTGCATATATTGATTCAATTCCTTTTTTTTGTAAATTTGCTTTCGAAAGGGGCCAGGATGTTTTATTCTGCAGATCTGCCCGTGACGATAATTTTGCATGATGAGGACAGATATTCATAAACTTCTCTTTAGGAGCAATAAATTTAATATTTTAACATAATTTGCATATGAATCTGAATTATAAGTTTCTTTATATTTTATACTCCGTACGAAGAACGGGTATGCTGCTAGTCTATATAAATAAAATTGAAAATCTGTCTGTCTGTTTGTTTGTTTGTCTCATCATTACTGTAGAACGGCTGAACCGAATTTGATAAAATTTTGTGGGTAGCTTTGAAATAGCCCCACTTAAAATGTAGTCTATGTTGCGAATTCCTACAACCAGCGTTTCTTGAGATATTAGGAAAACACGAAACTTTCATTTGTCTCACCATCACGGTAGAATAACTGGACCGAATTTAATGAACTTTTGTGGGTAGCCTTGAAACAACTCAAATTAAATTTAGCTCCAGTTTCGAGTTTCTAATGCCAGTGGTTATCGAGATATTAATGACAAACAAAATTTTTTTCTAGAAGTTCTACTCTCTAACTCCCTGGTTCCTCCAAACGAACAGGCTGGGAATAGTTTGTTTAAAACGTGAAAGTGAGTTAAAACTTTATCTCTGAATTCGGCGAGAAATTTTAGCGCTAATTAGTCACTTCATGAAAACATGAATTGTTTGAAATAATGAATGTTTGTGTTATACAGCATAACATATTTGCACATAATGCAATCAATGTTCATTATCCCCGGGTTAGGTCCAGGAATGAAAGAGGGGGGGGGGTAGTAATTACTCAATGTAGGCTATATGTATGGTAAGTTATTGCTACGATGCTCTTCACAGACGAGATGGGACAGTTCGGCGCCATGGTTTGAATGATAAGTGACAGAAGTTGCAGAGTAAAAAGAGATGTTGTAGTAAATCTCAAATTGAAAACTTAAAATCTCTCGAAATTTATAGCACCTGTCAAGTGCTAGTTCACACCGGGTCCCGGTTGGGACCTCCCGGCTGTGGGAATCCTTCTGGTCATCAATTTCTATTGGGATGCATATGAAATGAGCGTCACTGCGCAATCCAATAATATGATCGGAATTAGAACCGCCCTTTCCTCACACGTAAGTAAAATAACGAATGAAAAGACGAGGTCACTACCACCTCCATTTTGTTACTCCCTCTTCAAAAATCTCCAGGGACTCGATTTAAAAATGTAAATTTAGACTCCATTCTAATCTCGTTAGAGAAGATCTCCAAGTGTATATGCACTTGCCTTAAATCACGATTCGAATGCATTTTGACTCATGAAACACCGGCATCCGCTGCCACTCTACAGCGGCAGTCCTATGCATATGGCAAGGAACCGATTTTGTGCACTGCTGCGAGGACATATACTTAAGTATGACTCGTAGACAGACTCGACCATTCAGAAAATTAAGTGTTATGGCCGCTCTAAGCCAAGTCGAGCTAGGGCGGAACAGTGCCGAGTTTTGCATTGGGCAGTGGCTTTCATCGACTCAGCGAGAATGTCGCCCTTTTGATACGCAGTGCCACACCGCTCGGGAAATAGACGGTGTATTATGGGCTACCTTTTTGGACCCTTTAAACTACATTTAAGCCGTGGCAACTGTGTGGACTGCAAGGACGGAAATCGACAGCCCAGTGTCTATCTAACCTCAAGGGCAAGTATGCATGGATAGAGTGTTCGTAGGGCATCAATCCTGGGCCCCCATGCAGCGTGCAACACACGTCAGCTAAGTACGTCAACCGTCATCGGTGCGGCATGTCTGAGGCAAGATACTGCAATGTTTATTCGGGATGCGACCCAACCGGCATCGACCTGTACAAAGTTCCCGGACCTCCAGGAATCGGTGGGTCAATCGGAAATTGGGTAGTGGACAAGATTGTGTACTGTAATCCCCAACTCCGTAATAATCCGCGATGGAATCCGGATTGTAGCGGTATCTCATAAGAAATCGTGTATCCAATAAACTGTATATTTCTCGACTACCCAATCCCCTTTCACTATGGACTGTGACGGATCTATCTCTAGGATTACAGCGGTCTTCGCCTGTGACGGAGGTATTGGTGTTTTTTTAAGTTTCTATTGTGATGTAATGTATAACTATATGTTAATCGAAAGCTAAGTACCAGTGTAATTTTAGGCTTTTTGGGAAATCTCCCTTACTGCGCCAAGTTGAATTTTAATTAATGAATTGAACTAGCAATTATCATAATTATCTCGTAGCCCCAGAAGTCAAGCTTGGTAATTTTAAGTGTAGTATTTGTATTATTATTATTGTCAATGTTTTAATAATTTATGTGTTTAAATAAATGTATTAGTGGCCACAAATCGACTGGTTCTTTTAGTGTATATGCAATGTACTTTGATTTTTTCAATCTTTTCAGATCCCACTATACTATTTTCATTGTCAATTGCTGGACACTATGGGTAAATATTAGTATTGTATTTATGTAACTTTTACTCTACCACAGTTTGAAACATGAATTTAAATGGAAAATCTATGACCATGGTTTATTTTTCACAAGCCAAACTCAACAATGAAAAGTATTAAACTCTTAAAATGGACATTTAATCATTATCATTTTATGAGGAAGATTCTATCTTATATCATGTTGCTCGGCAACGCAATTAAATTAAATGTGTTTGTTAATGTTTATGACTATTTTTTCTATTTGAATGATAAATAAATGGATATAAAAATATATCTTATGAATGAACGGTTTGATTTTTCTTTTAATTATATTAATTACGGACTGCGTACATCACTTTCATTTATTTTCGAAAAGAGTTTTCAAACTTATATATTGTAATAAACTCATATATTGTGGTTAGCCAATAAATTCATTTATCCAATTGTTGAAAGAGAAAAAGAGTTGAACGAGTTCTTCTAATACAATTTTTGTGTTTTCATTTAATATATACAAACGGGATCAGGATGTTTTATTCAGATCTGCAAATTCAGAGCTACGAATTTGGCTGGATATAACAAACTTAGCAACTTTTCTTGAAAGTTGCCAAATTGATAAAAACGACGCAAATCAATGAAATGTATTTTATTTTTTAGAGAGTATTGAAATAACGTTTCGTTAGCGTTTGTCTGTCAGTTCAACCGTCCTACATAGTAACACATTTAGCAAATTTTTAAAATGTCACCAAATTGATAAAAGTATTTGTAAATCCATAAAAATATCTTGAAATTGATAAAATTGCGGTAAATAGATAAAATTAATTGTGTTGTGTTATTGGATTGTATTGTGATGATGCTTCGTCAATTTGTCCCTCAGTGGGACTCAAAATTATTTAGCTCTGGAGTCCGCAATATAGCTGATATGAATGAAACATTCATTGATTTTACATAGAGAACAGACGATTTTTAGCAGACTTTTTCCATGAAGTTCTTAGAATAGAGAAATATAACTTTTACTTCCATGGTTTTGAGTTTTTAATTAAAATAAATTATTGTAGTATTGCGATGACTGAAAGGAATGGAATAAAAGTGTATGAATGAAATATTTACAGCATTTACATAGAGAGCCAAGCGATTTATATTTCAATGACGTCATTTGAATAAAGTTCAATTTTTATGAAGTTTAAAGTTTTCAAATGTAATAAACTATTGTAGTATTGTGATAATTTTAAAAATATTACCGCTGAATGTATCGCATTTTAGAGATGCTTAAACCAGTCGAATTATATTTCAATGAGAGATAAAGACGTCATTTGAATAAAGTTCATTTTTTTCGATGATGTTTTATGTTTTCAAATATAATAAATTAATGCAGTATTGTGATAATTTTAAAAATATTACCGCTGAATGTATCGCATTTTAGAGATATTTAAATAAAATTGCATTGCAATTGGAAAGTCTTTCATTATCAATGGTTTATGCATAACTGATCATTCTTCCTCTCAGATTCCAAATTCAACATCAGCAAAAGCAATAGACTAAATCTGAATTTATATAATTAAAAATTTAGCTAATACTATCATTTTAAAGTCATATTCTGTTTACACAAGGAATTGAATACGCTATAATCACTGCGTGCAGTCTCTGAATAATTTTTATTACGAACTCTATATAATAGATACTCATAAAATTTAAAAGCGTTATAACTTTTAATTCTTCCCAATTCCACTGAATTCAATATGCATAATAATGTAAAAATGTTCAAGGTAAAACAATATGGACTGCAATTGAAATGCAAGACTAGGTGCTCAATTACTTGAACTATCTCACCCAGTGGTATGTCAAATAGGTAAATACAGGAACTTGTAAGTGATAGTTAAAACTTTACTATAGAATTGCATTTAAAGGGTATTTCTATAGATGTATATAAAATTTTGGCTATTATCATTACAGTTTTTCAGGAAATAATGACAGTTTATAATGATACTAGCTTTTTCTAATTTCATCTGATGTACCATATTTTTCGACAGAGATGACGACGACGAACATTTTTGACGACTACGTAGCTTTTTAAAATTTATAAACACGGCCGTCCGTTTTTATTGCTCTACATTTTACGGTAATTTGCACGGCCTGTGTTTAAGAATGTTCTCAACTGGAGTACCAGTTGAGATACTGCATTTTGAATTCGGTACGTAACTCACATCTATTAATCAATTTAATATTTTTCCTGAGGGCATACATAGACATACCAAAACTCATACCCGTGTTTATCGAATTGGAAATACCAGCGAAACATAATTTTCAAGCATACTACATGCTACTGGAGTGTCAATCCTTTATTCCTCATCAATAATTATCCGGTTATAGGTAATAAATAAAAGAAGGAATTACACATTTGATTAAAAAAAATTAAGAACTAAATTTTAGACAAGCATACGATGTAACACCAAAGTTGGAAAAAAGGTAAGTCGGAAAGAAGGTAAAAACCAAATAATTGGTTTTATGTATCTATCATTATGCATATAAGAGTTTGTTGTTGTTGTTGAGACCCAGGTCGTCCGACCTACCAGAAAGGTGTAAGGTAACTGTTTGGACGGCCGGGAAGTGCCACCTAATTTAGAGCGGAACCCAGTGGGGTAGGCATCCACAGGGACCGTACCCTCCCTCCCCTACCACCAATCTCTCGGAAGGACTTGCGGACCCACATGTTTAAGCTGATCGTACTCCACATGAACACGGCGCCAGTTGTGGCAGCGTGCAACTCCAGAGCGCAAACCACTGGACTACCGCGTCCGAAATGTGCCACCAGCACGCGGTGTTCCCAGGTGGTCACCCACCCAAATACTAACCGCGCCCGATGCTGCTTGACTTCGGTGATCTACGGAGAACCGGAGTTATCAGCACGGTAGGGCCGTTGGCTCCATATAAGAGTTTGTGGAAACCCCAGGCCGTCCGACTCATCCAGAGGACTTGAGTAACTATTTGGACGACCGGGAAGCATATAAGAGTTTGTGTAATCATAAAGAACATTGATTTCCCAGCCGGGACTCGAGCCGCGGATCTTTATACCGGCTAGTCGACGCTCTACTATTAGGACTTAATTGAAAGCTATTATCGCATAAGTTGTCTCTAAATATTTTAGTGTTTATTTCTTAATAAGTTTAGTATAGAGCATTGTATTTTGATATAAAATAGCTGACAGTTACATAAAAAAGTAATTTTTATGTCCACTGTTATTAGCTGTTTATCCATTTTTTATTATATATAATAAGATACAGCACTTGACTGAAAAATATCTTCCGGACTAAGCTAGTACCAACGCCCGTATTTTTCATCAGTGCACTTCGTCTATGAAGGGCGAAACACGTCCAAAGCTATCCGAGAGGTGTGGACACGAACGCGGTATTGGCCAAATAAGTATCATGTCGTGAGACCAGCATATTTCCGCCTCGTAATGAGCGAGGAAATCACATATCACACGTTGAGGAAATAGCGCCTATAAGAATACTCTTTTCTTTCTTCCACGAAGAGACGGTATAAAAGAAAAAAAATGCTGGAGGATATTTTAGGTAGACTTTTATTATTTTTCTTCTTTTTCGGGTTGTGTGTTTATGTTTTATTGATTGGAAAGGAAAGGTGCAAGAGTACAAAAGGAAATGATTAGGTTCAGCGTGTTCACTTGTTTATTAGCTTTTTCAATTCCAGAAGTAATATTTATAAGAGCGTTTCAAATAAAATGATTTTCATTGGACGGCGCGACAGTCCCGTGGTTAGAGCGCGGGGATTGCACCCGAACGATTCGAGTTCGATTCCCGCCTCTACCTAAACTGTCGCCATGTCCACGCGGAATACCATCACGTTAAGCATGTGAGTCCGTACGAGGTTGGTGGTACGGGAAGGAGGATTCCGTCCCCACAGGTTTCCGGTCTAAATTGGATGGGACTTCCCGGCCGTTCAAACAATTACTTTACACCTTCGGGTAGGTCGGACGGTCTGGGTCGAAGAATAATTAGAAGAAAAGATTTTCATTGTGAAATATTTGCATTTTGAATGAAGGAAAGAAAATGCATGTTACGAATTAAAAAATGTCGTATAATAATTATTTAAACTTCAGTTTATTAATTAGAAAATCGAGTACATGTTAAAAATAAATGTAAAAAGTATGATTTAGTGTTACATTTGCAGAACGTGACCGTATACTTCAAGAATATTATAATGGTAATCTAACACATAAATCAACATATGAAAGGTAATCTAACATAAAAAAGGAAAAATGATTCAAAGTAAAATATCTCCAAAACTACGAGATTGATGTTTAAGATTTTGTGCAGCAATGATGGAGAGAGAGTTCAGGATATATGGTGATAAGATGTTGCCTTGTTGTAGTATGAATTTTTGTAGTTAATCACAATGAGTTTTATGTTTCTTATTTCTATTAGAATTATTTGTATGTAATGATTTTAGAAACAATTGGAGATTTATAAAATGTGTCCTAATGATAATCTTACATAATAAAGGAGGATATCTGTGTGTATGTCTGAGCGGTCTGCAGCGAAAAATCTGATCAACGAATGGCCATAAAAGTTGGTACACGGATACCCCAGGACCCAGCAGCGCGGAGTTATTTTATTATTTTTGAATTAGTTTTTGAGTTATTTTAAGTTTCAGCACGATTTAGCACAATTTTATGCCGTTTCCATATAAATACTTTCCTTAGAAACTAAAAGTATTATTTTTTTAGGAGTTTCCATCTTAAGATCATCAAGAAGATCGAACAGTTCCATTTCAAACAAACGTTGAATGAAAACCAGACGATTAATAGACGGAGTTTCGTGAATTTTTAAATAATATATACTTTTCATGTCTTTAAAAAGACTCTAATTTTTAAATTGCGATTTAAACAAATTGATCGGAAAACCGATAATTAAAATTTAACAGTATTTTCATTAAATATCACACGCTGTACCAAAAAAAACCCATCTGAAACCATCCTTTCATTAATTATAATTTTCACAATGGAGGAACCAATTTCCTCCGGGTTCATCAGCGGTTACCATGAAGAATAAATGGCGTATTGGAAATATAAAAACTACATTGTTTGCGGAAGATTTGTGCAATATATAAATTGTTGTAAGTGGCTGAGATTATTAAAATTGGCTATTAAATTCTGTCCGTTGATAGATTTTAATGTAAAACTCAGAGTCTTCGCAAATGACGGGGTTCAGATTTGTGATTTAGGTGCCAGGGTCATATCATGCCTGTTGCTCCGATGTACGCAATTTGCATCAAATTTTCTCTGTTATTTATATCTATAGTCCGTTCGTAGGTTTTAAAGTAGAATATAGTGCGTCTGCAAATGAAGGTTTTCTTTTTTGTGATTTGGAAGTATCGTATCACGCCCGTTGCACCAATTTACATGGATTGCATGTGATTTTCACTGTTATTTATATGAATAAAATTTATTTATTTTGTTATTTTTATTGCTATCCAGTTTTAACTTAGAGCGCGGGATAAAAGGGATGGAAACAGCAGATGAGCCAACAGTTGTTACTGCCTGTCGTCCACGGAAACACGATTTCCGAGCTGCTTTTCGTTTGAGAAAACACGCGTTGTTGAAGAGATGCATGGTCGATGACGCCGATGTCCGTTTCAGCGTTTTCGTTTCAACAGGACAATCGTGTAATGGGATTCATTTTAGGCCTACGTACCGATGGATGGTCGTACCGACGTATCGCTGCTGAAACATGCGTAAATGCGTCCACTGTGCAAAGGATTTGGAGAAGATGGATTGAAGAATAGAATGCGAATCGTGGCAGTGGTTCAGATACATCCAGATGCACACCAACACGCGTTCATCGACGCATTCGAAGGCATGCTGTGGCCGCCCCACAAACGACGACTGGAGAAATTTAACGAATTTCCAGGGTACATTGGATGTTCCAATATCAGCGAGAACAATTTCTCCACAATTGGCCGAAAGCGGCTACCAAACCGTCCTTTACGAGGACTGCCATTGGCGACAAGACACCGACGTGAGAGGGTTCAATGGTGTCCAGCCTGAGCCTCTTGATGATTGAATGGTTCAGCAATGAGTCTGGGTTCTGTTTGTCGAATGACAGTCACCGTGTGAGAGTCTGAAGGCGACGTAGAAATAGATCCAACCCTACTGTGACTGTTGAACGCCATACTGCTCGGCAACGCGACATCATGGTTTGGGGTGCCATGGGCTTCGATAGCCGGTCACCCCTAGTTCGTCACATAGGCGCAATGACAGCGCGACGATATGTGGATGATATGCTGCGACCGGTTACACTGCTCTACCTTCAGTGGTTGCAACCAGTGTATCTTCAGTGGTCGTGTTATATTGCTGTTTCCAGCAATGTAACACCAGACCACACACGACAACCATCAGCAGACACGCCTTGAAAGGTATAAAGGTGCTTCCTTAGTCTCCGCTGTTTCCCAGATCTCTCTGCCCCGCCCCTGCCTCATCAGATTGCCCTGTCCTCGCCTCAAATAGTAAACGACCTGTGGAGGCATATGACCTGCATTCCCTTAGAAAACTATCCTCACGCTCATTGCATCTGTTCCTCGAAGGGCTGCTGCTTCTATCGCCTCAAAAATTCATCTTACTGCCTAGTGATTACACCGTCCGTGCCATTATTGTATTGCATTATCCTTCTAGAATTAACATCACTTATTTATATATGCCAACTCTGCCTGTGTGTGTCCTTCATCATCCCACTTTATTCGCTCTTTCATGGTATTGAATTTTTTGTGTCGGGTAGTGCATTATGTATGTAGGTAAAGTAATATGTGTATATAGTAATATGAAAGTGGGTATAAATCATTTGTACTGGTGTTTACTTCCAAATCCTAAAAAGTTAATAACGTATTTACTCACTCACTATATTGTATATTTCTGTTTAAAAGTCACATTCGTCTTAAAATACTGATCCTATTATTAGTAAGTTGGTGAAATTACAATTGTTCTCTGCTTTAAAAGCTAAATAGTGCTTGGAGATCGTTATCACCATCCATGGACCATTTCGTGGTCATTGCTGCCCGTCAGCATGGTGCAAGTCATGACAAGATTACTATGCATAAAACTCTGAAGCAAGAATTTTTTTTTCTAGTTAAAGTTTGTGCGAATCCAGTAACGGGGAATCCAGTAACGAGGCGGGGAAATGTTTTAACTTCACTCATTGTCAAAAAATTCTAATAGCTCAGGATTGAAATAAAATGGCAGCAAAATAACAGGGCGTTGTATAAAAGCACGACATTTCTTAGCAGACCTTCATATGTGGACCATTGTGTTACCGTTATTATCACTCGCACAGCACGGTGCAGGTGATGAGTTTATCACAAGCACCTTAACGCAAGGGTATAAGCATTTTTGGTAAACATATGTATTTTGTATCCAGTAACAATGTTGGAGATTATTTACTAAAATGTGTGCGGAAATGATTGCAAGAAAAAACAGGATCCCCAGGTGGTGATGCGTGGTCAGCCGAGCACTTTTTATTTTTATGTAATGCCTTGCTATAAAGTAAATTTGACTTTATTTTATTCCTCAGAGATTAGAATTTTGTTAACATTAAGCGGAGTTAAAATAACGCTCCAAATCGTTTATAGATTTAGATTTATAGTACATACTTCTACCAGATAAACTATAAAATCCTTAGTTAAAGATGTTTCATGTGCATTAATACCTCCACCTACACCGTGCAAAAGAGTGGCAGTGGAAGCACAACTATGGATCATGGATAATGATTTGTATTCAGTTAAACAATTTCCTTCTTTAATGCAACGCCATAGGGTAGATGTCATATCACTGTAATTTTATAATGCTTACATTTTTTTAATGATTGACTTGAGCTAAAATAATGCCCTGCATTGTTACTGGAGTTGAAGTAGATAATTCTACCCGATAAGTTTAAAATATTTTCTGTAAGGTGTTTCGTAATTACTGATAATCACATCGCTTGCTCAGCGCTGACAACTGAAATCAAGAGTGGTTATGGATGATAAGTTGAGTCATTTTATTGAACCCCCCTTCCTAAAGCTGAAGTCACACTATTGAATATAGGATTTATTTGTAAATAACAAAGAGAGATAATTCATTAACCAATAACTATATATTGACAAAGAAATACACATCATGAATAACGTTCTAATTGTAAACAGAAGGATTTCCTAAACAAAGGAACAAGCTCAGAGAACAAGCTCAGCTATCAAATTTACAATCTTCTTGTAACACAACATTGTTATAGTACAGACGGGTCAAAGAATGATAGAAATGTGGGGTTAGCAGACTTTATTTTTAATTATCTTATTTTGAAACATATTTACATTTATAAATTAAACAACGTTAATTCAGTATTCAAAGTAGAATTTTCTGTAATAAACTATGTCATTAATTGGGCCAAAGTCAATAAAACTGTCTCAAGTGTATTTACTGACATTCTTTCCTCGATCGCTGAATTTAATTCAGTTCATATTAAATCCGATGTCATTAATAATATTAAGGTTTGCTCTTTTATTGGAAAACATTTTGTCCGTGTTCGGTGGGTTAGTTCCTTCTAAGCTTATTGGCAGTGAAATTGCCTTATATTTCACAAAGATAGTAGCAATTCCTGGATATCCTAGCTCCGCACTATGTTCTTTATTTCGTTATAAAAAATTAGCAATGCAATTTTGGCAATCTGTTTTGACATGACCCTGATTCCGCGCTATGTAGTAAAGATTATCTGAGAGTGTCTCCTCCTAATTATCCAACTTTTTTCATTTTACCTAAACTACATAAATTTATCTATACTTATTTTCAACATTGTTACAATTATTTTTATCATGTAATTTTCATAAAAATGTATACATATTTGTTTTCAAATTCAAATGAGATACAAAATACTTATTCATTCTTTAAATTTGCAGTTTGTTTATTTTAATGGCGAAGTTTACAATTTTAATAATTTCAATTATAAAATCTATAAATTAGATGTAATGAAATATAAAAAATTATATTATAATAATATAACAATGTGTTTTAGGATAATATAACTTTGAATAACAACAAATAACTTTCAAAATAATTCCAACATATTACTTCTTCATCCTCTTATTTGATCGCATTCTTTATAATACATTGGGCAATTTATAAACATGTTGATAAATTACTGCTGCCAAGTAGTCAACATGTGCAAGAAAAACAAATGAAATATTCCGCATTTCACCTTTATAAAGGAATTCCTAGAAGATAGCTTCCTAACATCTGGAATGCGAAAACAAATTCGTTTTCAGTCTTGCACGTTGTTTTGACTGTTTGTAATTCCTTTCCAAAGCAAGTGTCCTTTACTCTTTCCGATAATCCAATTTATTTCGGATGTTCAATCAATCTGTCTTGCAATCGACATCTGGTATTTCGTTTGCGAAAGGAATTTCCACGTACTCTCGCTGAATAGTGAACCGCAAACATCTTCTATTTCGAAATACCAATGCCAAATGTTATTCCAGTTTCAAGGAGTATTTTATTTTCAAATTTCACTTTTTCGAACACTTGTAATTAACGGCCAATATGGAACAATCCCGAAAATCATTGTTAATAGCTTTTCTTCATTCCCCGTCAAACACTTCTTTTCTCGACATCACTAAATGAATTTACTTTCAGCAAATGAATTGTAAAATATGACACTAAACATTTTACGCATATAGATTGTTCATAGGATTTCAATCTAACATATAAAAATTCGTTCAAAAGGTTGTAAAAATTAACAGCAATAACAGTTCTTGGATAATAATACAGAAAAGAAGTAAACACATGCTCGCAATTTGAAAAAAATATATACCAGACATATCATGGTAATACGGTGGTACTGGTGGAACTTATGATGGCAGAAGGATGTATCATAAAATACGCTCTTTTGCATTTCCAAGACGCTTTGGTTTTTTTAATGTGTTAACGCTATGATATTTTTGTTGAAGCCGTATATAAATTATTAAAGCAGATATAAAAATTTGTATACAGAAATTCTAAAAGAAATGAACTCTCTTTCAAAAAAATTATCTCAGAATAAAATTTCTCAAGATACTTCCTTTGTAGGACGGCAGTAGACAAAATAGGGGGCTTCTGCAACAGTGGCTTAGCAATGCTCAGCTCTCAGCAAAATGGACGCTATCTTGGATTTTCATAATCTGAGACGGAGAGGGGGGTAAAAGACGGAAATAGAAAAATCTGGGGAGTTTTAATTTTTAGACACATTTTTTCGGTGTGGCAACAGTATTATAGTCTTATACGAGGGTATTTCTTTCTGGGCTGAGTGCGTTTTTTTAATGAGATAAAAGGGGCGTAAAGAAACTTTTTTGAGGGTGGCAACACCTGGGATTCTGCAACAGAGGCTTAGCGATGTTCAACGCCACCTAGTTGCAGAAAGAGGAGCTATTCAGGATGGAATTTGGGATTTTTTCTAATTTTAAAGAAACTTTTTGGGGGTGGCAACACCTGGATTTCTGCAACAGAGGCTCAGCAGAACCGTCAGCCCAGCGAGTGTCCAAAAGGGATACTAGATTTTAAAGTTGGAATTTGGAGATTTTTTTAAATATTAAATATCGATTATCCCCGTGACAAGGTTATCTGTAAAGAGTTCTTACACTATGAATCCGCCATAGTTACTGCTTAGTAATTTTAAATGTTTAAAAACGGTTACGAAAATTTAACTGTGAATTGAATTTAACTACGAATTTAACTGTGAGAACGCCACATGGCGTATTTTTTTTTTCAACATCATCGTGATGAAAGGGAATAGTATCCAAGACGATGCTTGAGAATTTTAAATAGTTAAACACGTTATGAATACTTAATCAGCGAATATACCGGAGTTTGAAAATATAAATAGTGGGGTAGCGGTGTTTTTTACTAACGAATTTCCCAAATGTATGTTTTTTACTTATAAATTAGCAAAAATGTGTTTTTTTCCTAATGAATTTCTCAAATGTGTGTTTCGAACTTATAAATTTTAGAAAATGTAAATTTTCAACTTTCAAAAACCACACATGTGTTAATTTCTCTATGGAAATTAACATGTATTTTGGCACTTGTGCAAATTTTGGATGATTTTTCACAAAAAAGTGTATCTTTACTAACAAAATTTCACAAATGTAAGTTTTTTACTTATGAATTTTATCAATTGTAAGTTTTCAACTTGTTAAAAATCACACATGTGTCACTATGGAAATTAACATGTGTTTCCGCACTTGTGCAAAATTTTGACGATTTTTCCAAAAATGTGTTTTGCACTTAAAAAATTTCGTAAATGCAAGTTTTTTACTTGTAAAAAACTAACGAAAAAAATATTTTGAACTAGCTAAATCTCTAGAATTTCGGGGATACGTATATCGAGTGAGGGTGGGGAAATAATATACGTTTTCGCACTTATGCAAATTTTAAGCAAAAATTAACAAAAATGTAATTTGAAATGTTTGAATTTCACAAAACATGGTCTTTACTTATAAAATTAAGCAACCACGTGTTGTGAACTACTTGAATTTCGGGGATACGTGTTTCGAGTGAATCTAGTGAATTGAGTAAATAGAACGAATTCAGTGAATTGAGTGAATCGAGCGAATTCAGTGATATTCGGGAATATGAGTATCAAATGAATGTGAGTTTTGAATTACCTGAATTTAAAGAATATATCCTTTAAATCTCTCTAATTTCCTCAAATACAAGTGCTTCCCTGAATACATGTCTATATTATTTAAGAAGACTTGGGCCCCCTCTCGAAATTAGAAAAAAATTCCTTAGAATATACTCTGATTATACCGTAGTGTGCTTGCAATATATTCTTGCGTAGTGTGCTTGCAATGTATTCTTGCGTAGTGTGCTTGCAATGTATTCTTGCGTAGTGTGCTTGCAACGTATTCTTGCGTAGTGTGCTTGCAACGTATTCTTGCGTAGTGTGCTTGCAATGTATTCTTGCGTAGTGTGCTTGCAATGTATTCTTGCGTAGTGTGCTTGCAACGTATTCTTGCGTAGTGTGCTTGCAATGTATTCTTGCGTAGTGGGCTTGCAATGTATTCTTGCGTAGTGTGCTTGCAATGTATTCTTGCGTAGTGTGCTTGCAATGTATTCTTGCTGTGAGATAGTGGCTTTTTTAAATGTGAATCCTCTAATACATAGCATATATTAATTAAAGAAAAATTATTGTTAAAAAGCAGTTCTTTAAATATGATGGTACATCCTAGAGTCTTCAATGCTTAAGACTCGTAAAATGATATAAGTGTTAACGCCCCCTCTCAATCCTTTATACAGACTTAAACAACATACGTGTTAATTTTCTTACGGAAAATAACATATATTTTCATATGCATGCTATTTTTAAGCAAAATTTAATAAATACAATTTATCTTTCAAAAAACTATCAAATACAATTTGCAGTGTTTGAGAAACTACTAAATGTGATTTTGTACTTAGTGAAAATTAACACAAGCCATTGTGCATCCAGTAGAATTTAACACATATAACTTTTTAAGGGAGCGGAAACACCTAATGAGGTGATATGTGTGTGATACACACGACCAGCATAAAGCGAGAGAAATGAATGTTAGGCTAGTTTTCAAAGACGATACTTTAAAATTTTGTTGATAAATAGAGTGTTTAGGATTATTTAACGTATGGATGATCAGTACATAACAATAAAATAGGGAACTAGCCTAGGTTTTTAAGAATGAGGCTTTGAAATTTTAGCTATATATAATATGTACTAACATTTTATAAGGCGATGTCACCTACAAAGGGTGTACGAAGTGAATCCAACACTGACACCTAGCTATGAAGTGCCGAACTTGGTAAAGATTTTTACGATGGGTATTTAAATTCCTTAGCTATATGTGACGTTTTGAAGCTTTTAAAGGGTCAAAAACGCTTACTGAGCCGGCATGTGCGTTAGTTATAACCGATACATAGCCGTGAAATCAAGAACTAGCGGAGTTTTTCTAAGGTCAGAACTTGAATTTTTAGGTCAATATCATTTCCACTAACTGCTTAAAAGGGAGAAATGCTCAGTGAGGGAGTTATGTATAACCCATATAATCGACACCCACGATGGAATGCAGATCTAAGGTAGTATTTTTAGGATGAAACTTGGAATTTTTTAAGTAAATAGAGTATTTAGGCGCATTTAAAGGGATATAAACGTATGATAAGGTAGTGTTCATGATACACACAAGTAATATAGAACAGCGAAAGGGAAACTTTAGTATTTTTTAAAGATCGAACCTTAAGTTTTTAAGTAAATGTAGGTGTTTGGAAACTTTTAATGGGCTATGTGTGATACACATGCTCGATCATAGTGATGGGAAAGTGATACTAGAGTAGTTTTTAAAGATATGACTTTAAAGTTTTTTTCAGTTAAGTGGGAAATATAGTAAATCTTAAAGAGTGCTAACGTTTACCGAGGGGGTAGATATAATACACATGACCTGCATATAACGTTAGAAAGGGATATTAGATCATGGTTCAAATATGGGACTTTAGATTTTGAAACTAAATGCAATTACTAATCAAGAAACATTTAAAAGGATGAAAACATCTAATGAGGCGGAGTGGGATGTATTCACCCAAGGCACCTAGCGGTGAAATTATGAACTAGGCTAGATTTTTAAAGTTGAGACTTTAGAAGTTTTAGATAAATGACAATTTATACTAACTTTTAAAGAAGTGCAAATGCTTAGTGGGATGGTTTGGAATGAATACAGCGCCGATACATAGCAGCCAAATGAAAACTTCAGTAATTTTTAAAGACTGAACTTCAAATTTTTAAGTAATTGTAAGTGTTTGGAAACTTTTCATGGGCTATGTGTGATACACATGCCCGATATATATAACAATAAAATGGTGAACTACGGATAATTTTTTAAGGGCATAACTTCGGATTTTTTAGTTAAATAGGGATTTCTACTAATTGTTAAAGGGATAGAAACGTATACTGAAGGGCATACAGCAGATTTGTAGGGGAATTTTGAGAATTTTTCAGCTAAATAGGGATTTCTACTAACTGTTAAGGGGGTAGAAATACATACTGAAGGGTATAG
This sequence comes from Amaurobius ferox, assembly GCA_951213105.1. NCBI lineage: Eukaryota > Metazoa > Arthropoda > Arachnida > Araneae > Amaurobiidae > Amaurobius > Amaurobius ferox. The sequence goes on along the minus strand of OX578141.1, from coordinate 26,950,168 downwards.
AGTGGATTCATTACTAACACCTAGCGGTAAAATGGGGAATTAGGAAAATATTTTAAGGATGGTACTTTAGATTTTTAGGTAAACGATATATTTAAAAACTTTAAAACATGTGGATATGCAGATTGAGACAGCATGTGTGATACACATCATCCGCATATAGTAGCGAAAGTAGAACTAAGCGCGTTTTTAAGGATAGAATTTTGATTTTTCAGGTAAATGGGGGTGTTTAGAAACTTCTGAAGGGTTAGGAATCCCCATATTAAATTGGAATAGAATGATACCATCATGATGCCTATCTGGAAAAATAGGAATTAGGATAATATTTTAAGGATGGGGCTTGAGATTTTTGGGTAAATAATATATTTAAAAACTTTTTAAAGTGTCGGAAATGGCTGCTAAAACGGTATGTTGGATATACATAACCGATACATAGTAACTACATTGGTGGGGACTAAGATAGCTTTTTTTAGAATAACACCTTAAATTTTTTCTAACTAAGTGTGATATACCAACATTAAAAGCGGACGAATACGTAGATTGCGGTGGCATATGTGATACACATTACCGACACATAATAGTTAAAGGTAAAATTAGATACTTTTTTAAGGATGGAACTTTGAATTTTTTAGATGAGATGTTTATAAATTTTCAAAAAGTCAGAAACGCCTAATAAGTCGGTATAAGATGAATTCCCCACCGCCAGATAGAAGCGAAATGTGGTACTATGGATATTTTTTGGTTGAAACATGGGTAATGCGTCGATATATGTAATGTAAATCACCTGCACCTAGCGATAGAAAGGGCTACTAGTGTAAATTTTAAAGATGAGACTTTAAATTTTTTTAAAGATATAAAGAAACTTTTAAGTGTTTGCAAGACAGCAGTAGCGGTTATATGCGACATGTACATACCGCAACATCAGTGCCACCTCGCGATAGAAAGTATAACTAGGGATATTTTTTAAAGATGGAACTTTAAACTTTTTTTAATTAATAGACGCACTCACTAACTTTTAAAAGTATAACAAAGTCCACATTATCAATTATTAATTAGATTTACACACATGGATATTATTAAGAACCAAGTTTTTTAACTCTAGATGTAGTATACCAGCAGATAATCATCATTGACAACCTTTATACTGCATATCATAACTTATTACGTTTAACAAATGGCATACAAATATACGATAGTTGACAATTTTTCAGGTATTTTAGAAAATACATTGTCTAAGACTCAGTACTACCTTGTACTATAAAATAGAAAAAGATTGTCAATTTTTATTTATCCATATAATATATCATTTTCTTGTGAAAAATCAAAAGTGTAAACTATATTTATACTTCAAGAAGGGTATGTATCTTTAGTATCCTAGTGGTTACTTATATTTTCTTTGTTTTTTCAAACTTAGAAAAACTTTATTTCAGTTGTACTTATTATAAGTGCAATTCACAAATAAAGTTTTAACTAAGCCTCTGTTGCAGAATCCCAGGTGTTGCCCCTATCAAAAAAGTTTCTATACGCCCCTTTATCTCATTAAAAAAACTCATTCAGCCTGAAAAACAATACCCTCGTATAAGACTATAATTGACCGTTGCCACCCCGAAAAAATTCTAAAAAATTAAACCTCCCAAATTTTTCCATTTTCCATTTTTACCCCCTCTTAAGATTAAGAAAATCCAAGATGGCGGTCATTTTGCAGAGCGCTAAGCATTGCTGAGTCACTGTTGTAGAAGCCCCCTATTTTGTCTACTGACGGCAAAGAAGGATGGTTGACTTTCTTTTAAAGAGCTAACGCTATGTTATTTTTTGTTCAAGCCGTATCTAAACCAAAAGCAGATATCGAGATATTTCAATTGCATCTGTCTATTTGAAATAACTTTTATTTCAAAATTATGTTTCCCAAAATAGATCCTTTTTAATTCTTTACTTTTCAAGCTATGGCCCACGTTACGGATAAACTCGCAAAACTGATTTTTAAAGGCTATACTTTATCATAAGTTTGTCTTATGAAAATAACTGGATAAATGTGTGAATGGTTATTACAAACTGTAAACAGCAGAAAATTGTGCATATGTGTTAGAGAATTAAAAGCTACTGAAAACAATTTTGAAATATAAAGTTTTTGTGACTCGGGTATTCAGGTCACATGCTGTGGGTTTAGGTCGGGTTGCAGGTGAATAATTCTTTTTGTTATGGGTGCTGGTCGGGGGTAACCCGACCAGCAGAGGACTCTAGTATACCCTGTTCAGTAGCTAGTGGTGTTACAGTAGTAGTATAACAAAATTATAGAGATGTTCATAGATGTTCACGAAATTTTAGCCTATCATTGTACATCATAGAATTATAGCTAGAAATTTATAGTTACAGATTCTCTTCCGGTGAGTTAATTTTTTACTGGCCAATACAAATTTATAGGGAATGCATAATTCAGTTAGTAATTCTCTAAAATAATTTTGACCATTTTATGATATTTAATAATTTTACTCAGTAAAAAATATTCACTTGGATTGTAGTGTCTCTTATAAATTTCTATGCATTGCTCTTTTCAATACATACGTATTAGATTAGATTAATTAGAATATTTATATAACAGGCTATTATAATTGCAAAATTATTTGAAATGTTTTTTTTAGCATACGTGATTAGTTTTAACTGGAGTTCCATATTAAAATATGACTGTGATTTTCAAGGAGCCTCCAGGAGTAAAAATTTGCAAATAAGGAAGGCTGCTGGATTAGAATATAAAATTATTCTGTGTAATTCTTATGTGTAAATAAGAAAAATTCTGTGTTACATATTATTAATTAATATTTTAATTAAGTAAAAAGTAAGTTTTAAAACAGTGCTGCTTGGTGAAAAATTAATGGATTGGTTAAAGATTGCATTCCACAATATTAACGACGGATTTTCTTGTTTAGTAATTGATTCTTGAATAAAATATTAAAATACACTTTTGATGAGATAACATGTAATTACCTGGCTGAAAGCAATAAGATTTTCTGTAATTAGAAAACAGGTACGAGTGTCATTTACTTTCATTTTAGATTGGATTTTACAATTTATTTCATTACATTGACATAATTAAGTGAAAAAATGCCAGAAAGATCAATCACGCATAAAGCTCTGATTATGAAACACATTCCAATTGCAATGCAATTTTATTTAAACACCTCTAAAATGCGATACATTCATCGGTGATATTTTTAAAATTATAACAATGCTACAGTTTATTATTGTGAGACCAGATTTGAGAAAGATTTGGTGATACACTTTCATGTTCTTTATTTATTAAGGCTGTAATGTAGGACAATGGCAGCAGACGTAACGACGCTAGTTTTTACAACACTCTGACGCGAGAGTTCAATTAGGCCATAAACCTAAGAGGCTACATATATCCACGAGAGTGGTTAAAAACGTTGACCAATTCTGGACGATGTCTGATCACATTGCCCTAAGGTCGGCCAATCAGAGCGACAAGGGGCGTTACAGACCGCAGGCAAAAGAGGCGGCAACAATAGGTGATATTGAGAGCTACTACTATAACAGATTTCAAAATGACTTCGACGGCAGTAGCGATTTTTCATAGAGATTTGCAGTAGAGTAGTATTCCCCAAGTTTTGCAAACATTGTGTTCCGTAAAAATTCCACAGACATGTCCAATGTCTTGATATATAGAATGTCAAAGGCAGATGCCAGATCAACTGCAGTACAATTAGCAGTACCACACCCTGAGTTGGTACCTGTACAAAATACTCTGATGTAGGAGTTGAGATCAATGTCCAAAGACAGACTTGAAGGTATGTGTTCCTCAATTATTGCTGAAGATCATCAATGCATTTTAGGCATTTTTAATTAACTGGTCTCACATTTGCTCTCTCTGCCCGAATTAATATGAATAATGGTTATAATTAATTTAATAAATAATCTATGTTGTCATTAAATGCTTTTATTTTAAAGTTAAAATGGTGCAATTAATTGTAGTATTATGTTAATAAATATTCTATTCCAGGACTCGTACTACAGAAAAATAAGAGCTCCATTTCGCCAGCCCCCCCACCTCGGAATTTCAAAATTTCAATGATGACGGTCGTTTGTACTACGTTTGTACCGGATTGTACCGTAAAAATTTTCGTTTGTACCACTTCCGGTACGGAGTTATTCTCATTTCAAAGTGGGGGGGCTGGCGAAACGGCAGCCCCCCCCCACCTCGGAATTTCAAAATTTCAATGATGCCATTCGTTTGTACTACGTTTGTACCGGATTGTACCGTCAAAATTTTCGTTTGTACCACTTCCGGAACGGGGTTATTCTCATTTCAAAGTGGGGGGGCTGGCGAAACGGCAGCCCCCCCCACCTCGGAATTTCAAAATTTCGTCGATGCCATTCGTTTGTACTACGTTTGTACCGGTTTGTACCGAAAAAATTTTCGTTTGTACCACTTCCGGTACGGCGTAATTTTAATTTTAAAATGGGTGACCTTGAGCTCCGGCAAACCCCACCTCGAAATTTCAAAATTTCGTCCATGCCATTCGTTTGTATTACGTTTGTACCGGTTTGTACCGTAAAAATTTTCGTTTGTACCACTTCCGGTACGGCGTAATTTTAATTTAAAAGTGGGTGACCTTGAGCTCCGTCAACCCCCCCACCTCGAAATTTCAAAATTTCGTCGATGCCATTCGTTTGTACTACATTTGTACTGGTTTGTACCATAAAAATTTTCGTTTGTACCACTTCCGGTACGGCGTAATTTTCATTTAAAAGTGGGTGACCTTGAGCTCCGGCAACCCCCCACTTAGAAATTTCAAAATTTCGTCGATGCCATTCGTTTGTATTACGTTTGTACCGGTTTGTACCGTAAAAATTTTCGTTTGTACCACTTCCGGTACGGCGTAATTTTTATTTAAAAATGGGTGACCTTCAGCTCCAGCAACCCCCCACCTCGAAATTTCAAAATTTCGTCGATGCCGTTCGTTTGTACTACGTTTGTACCGGTTTGTACCGAAAAAATTTTCGTTTGTACCACTTCCGGTACGGCGTAATTTTAATTTTAAAATGGGTGACCTTGAGCTCCGGCAAACCCCACCTCGAAATTTCAAAATTTCGTCCATGCCATTCGTTTGTATTACGTTTGTACCGGTTTGTACCGTAAAAATTTTCGTTTGTACCACTTCCGGTACGGCGTAATTTTAATTTAAAAGTGGGTGACCTTGAGCTCCGTCAACCCCCCCACCTCGAAATTTCAAAATTTCGTCGATGCCATTCGTTTGTACTACATTTGTACTGGTTTGTACCATAAAAATTTTCGTTTGTACCACTTCCGGTACGGCGTAATTTTCATTTAAAAGTGGGTGACCTTGAGCTCCGGCAACCCCCCACTTAGAAATTTCAAAATTTCGTCGATGCCATTCGTTTGTATTACGTTTGTACCGGTTTGTACCGTAAAAATTTTCGTTTGTACCACTTCCGGTACGGCGTAATTTTTATTTAAAAATGGGTGACCTTCAGCTCCAGCAACCCCCCACCTCGAAATTTCAAAATTTCGTCGATGCCGTTCGTTTGTACTACGTTTGTACCGGTTTGTACCGAAAAAATTTTCGTTTGTACCACTTCCGGTACGGCGTAATTTTAATTTAAAAGTGGGTGACCTTGAGCTCCGTCAACCCCCCCACCTCGAAATTTCAAAATTTCGTCGATGCCATTCGTTTGTACTACATTTGTACTGGTTTGTACCGTAAAATTTTTCGTTTGTACCACTTCCGGTACGGCGTAATTTTTATTTAAAAGTGGGTGACCTTCAGCTCCAGCAACCCCCCACCTCGAAATTTCAAAATTTCGTCGATGCCGTTCGTTTGTAATACGTTTGTACCGGTTTGTACCGAAAAAATTTTCGTTTGTACCACTTCCGGTACGGCGTAATTTTTATTTAAAAATGGGTGACCTTCAGCTCCAGCAACCCCCCACCTCGAAATTTCAAAATTTCGTCGATGCCGTTCGTTTGTACTACGTTTGTACCGGTTTGTACCGAAAAAATTTTCGTTTGTACCACTTCCGGTACGGCGTAATTTTAATTTAAAAGTGGGTGACCTTGAGCTCCGTCAACCCCCCCACCTCGAAATTTCAAAATTTCGTCGATGCCATTCGTTTGTACTACATTTGTACTGGTTTGTACCGTAAAATTTTTCGTTTGTACCACTTCCGGTACGGCGTAATTTTTATTTAAAAGTGGGTGACCTTCAGCTCCAGCAACCCCCCACCTCGAAATTTCAAAATTTCGTCGATGCCGTTCGTTTGTAATACGTTTGTACCGGTTTGTACCGAAAAAATTTTCGTTTGTACCACTTCCGGTACTGCGTAATTTTTATTTAAAAATCGGTCACCTTGAGCTTCGGCAACCCCCCCACCTCGAAATTTCAAAATTTCGTCGATGCCATTCGTTTGTACTACATTTGTACTTGTTTGTACCGTAAAAATTTTCGTTTGTACCACTTCCGGTACGGCGTAATTTTTATTTAAAAGTGGATGACCTTGAACTCCGGTAGCTTTCCACCTCGAAATTTCAAAATTTCGTCGATGCCATTCGTTTGTACCGGTTTGTACCGTAAAAATTATCGTTTGTACCACTTCCGGTACGGCGTAATTTTTATTTAAAAGTGGGTGACCTTCAGCTCCAGCAACCCCCCACCTCGAAATTTCAAAATTTCGTCGATGCCGTTCGTTTGTACTACGTTTGTACCGGTTTGTACCGAAAAAATTTTCGTTTGTACTACTTCCGGTACGGCGTAATTTTTATTTAAAAATCGGTCACCTTGAGCTTCGGCAACCCCCCACCTCGAAATTTCAAAATTTCGTCGATGCCATTCGTTTGTACTACATTTGTACTGGTTTGTACCGTAAAAATTTTCGTTTGTACCACTTCCGGTACGGCGTAATTTTCATTTAAAAGTGGGTGACCTTGAGCTCCGGCAACCCCCCACTTCGAAATTTCAAAATTTCGTCGATGCCATTCGTTTGTATTACGTTTGTACCGGTTTGTACCGTAAAAATTTTCGTTTGTACCACTTCCGGTACGGCGTAATTTTTATTTAAAAGTGGGTGACCTTCAGCTCCAGCAACCCCCCACCTCGGAATTTCAAAATTTCGTCGATGCCATGCGTTTGGACTACGTTTGAACCGGATAATTACCGGATATTATACCATAAAAATTTTCGTTTGTACCAATTCTTAAGCTTACATGCCGTACATCTAAGCTTACATGCTGTACATCTTAAGCTTACATGATCTATCTTCTTAATGTTACAGTTTAATTTTCCATCATAGTCTTTTCTGTAAGACGAAATGTCATTAGGTGATTATCAATGACAATAAGATCTTGTACTTTGTAATTCAAATTCACCTGGATTCAAAATTATGCAAATCAATTAATCTGTCATTAAGAAATATCATATTGTTTTTATTAATCATACCATGTTTCTAATGATATTCATATATCATATATTTATTTGTACAATTACATAGGTAATAAAATTATTTTTATAGCTTTATAGAAAATATGCAAGACATTAAATTTGAGAAGGGTGACTATTTACTAATGGAATATTATAATTTTTGAAACTAGTTGTGTACATGGACACCACCACGTTCCAGTATAAAACTGACATTTCTGTGACAAACATTGGTGTTCAACAAGATAACTTCTTATTGTTTTATGTTTTGAACTCTTTTAATTGCTTTTAATTATTAATCTTAGTTTGTTATGAGTATTAATTAGTAATTTGGTCTATTTTTTCATTATTTCTGCATTTAAAATTAATCAGCAGTTTAGATTTTGAGGGAAATCCTTACGTTTCTGACAAGTGTTTTTAATTTAAAGGAATTCAAGGAAATATATTTCTATTAGGTATGAGATAAGTATGGTCATCCTGCTAGAGGAGTGTTGCCTTTTGCGGCAAATTTCAAAAGGAATCTGTTAGAAACTAAATTTTCTAATACATACTTTTGTCGCCTACTATTTATATCGATCTTTAGTTTCGAAGACATTTCGAGTGAAAGTATAGAGAATTAAAGAAATACTTGCTTGTACAGGTACTTTAATTTAAAAAAAAAAAAAGTTCAAAATATTACGTTAGTATATTACTAATGCTACATTGTACAACTTTATGCTGATAGAAGTTATAATATTATTATTTTATATTTTTTGTATACAATGAGATAATTCTTCAATAGCATGCAATCTAATTACTCAATGTTACATTTTCTGAAATTTCACAAGTACTAAATTGATACTCATTCGAGGAGATGGGATTAGTCCACTTAAAGGTTGCGACGTCAGAGCGGCGGCCTTCCTTCTTTCTTGGCGGATTTTCTGTAAGCAGTAATTGTAATTCATATTTAAACTTTTTTCGGTGATACCCTGGTGTGCAATTGCTAATTGGCCTAATAATAAGGAAATTTGCAATGTTTGGTTTCATAGAATTGTCTAGCAAGCTGTTTGTGCAAATTAATTATCAGCTGGCTCAGAATGGATTAAAAAATCTGATGTGGGCAGAACATGACTTTTCCTACATAATGCAATGATTCTACTTCTTTCACGGCGAAACAATGGTGTACAAGGTCCACAGAACAATGTTTTTGGTATTAAAATAGTACGACGTCAATTGAAATTAGGTGCTTTGGGCAAATTACTAGTCCAAACGAATGACCTTCTCATATTCACGTTTACTTAATTACAATATCATGAAATGACATCAACATTTGTTTAATATCAATTACATGAAATAAATTACTATTGGCGAATTCATAGGCGTCAAATTACTATCACTGTCAAAATGTATTTTTTCCAGTGAATGGAATGATCTAGATTTATATGAATAATGTTGCATAATATTGTATGTGGAAGGTGTTACTACACTGTTACTAAGTGTTATATGTGGCGATACTTTCTTCCCTTTTTTTAACACTTTACAACAAAGTTGAAAAGTGTTTATGACTTTGTTCATTCTGTCTGTCTGTCTGTCCGTTAGCACGATAACTGCCGTAAAAATGACTTTATCAAAATGAAATTTTAGTATTTTGTTCAGAAGGTCTGTAGGCCCTATGGGAATATAAATAAATAATATCACCCAATTAGTTTTTTATTGAACCCGGGTTGAAAAAATGAAATACATTGAACCTTATGGGACCTCATTTTTCAAACATTTTTTAAATAAATTTAAAATTCACGAATTACTTCGAAATTTTTAGGAAATATTCACATTATCCCATAGAATATATAAAAAAAATTCAGTAAAATATGTTAAGTAGTTTTTTAATTAAAAATTATTTAATATAGGGAAAAAAACAAATTCAATTAAATTCTGACTTTGGGATATCTTCCAGAAAGAAAAGAGATATATATTATATAATAAATATCTTTCCATTTGTTTAAACGTAGTGCATATGGGAGAGGCTTCACATTTTAAAATAAATTGTGTAGATAAAAATTTTTCATTTTTTTTAAATTTTATATAACTCTTCATGATATACTTATTTGATGGCATTTTAATGCACTTTCCTATGTCCTAGAGAGTTAAAATTTGGTACACAGCTTAAATTTGTTGAACATTTTATTCGACAAAAATTTAATGGATCTTTAAATATAGATCATACATTTTTTTCGAAAGGGCCTGAAAATAATCACCGTTCACTTCTATAAATCATTGTTGTAATATTGTTAAAAATTCTGATGTGGACAGCACATGTCTTTCCCTGAAAAACTCATATTCGTTCTCTTTATTTATTCAATGATAATTTGAGTTTATCTGCACAACATAAGTATTTTAAATGACATTGAATTTACACGTTAAACTTAAATTTGGTTCTCATTTGATAGCTGGACTTATTGTCAAAGGTGGCGTAGCGAAAACGCGAAAAAACTAGAATATCTCAAGAACGGCTAGTCCTAGAGTAATGGGGTTAGTATTATTCTTTTTGTTGTCAAAAATCACGTATAAAATAGGAATTTAATTGATATAATTGAACACACGTAGTCTTATATTTTTATATATAACGATTTTTGCGGGCCATTTCGCAAAAATAACCCTTTCCTTTTCCCCGAATCGTACTAGAATAACCTACAAATGATTTATATACAAAATTTTGTTAAATTTGGTATATAAATCACTTGTAGGTTATTGAAGTATTATGCACCAAATTTTGTTAAATTTTTTCCATTAGTTTTTAGCTAGAGTGGATAAAGGCCATTTCTGCGGCCATTTCGCAAAGAAGGCAGATTCTTTTATTACGAATCGTACTATAATCTAATGAACATCAGGATTTCCCACAAAAAACATACCTACCAAATTGTATGAAATTCGGTCCATTAGTTTTTCAATTAGAGTGGATGTAATATCCACACAGACACACAGAAACATACACAGATACACCCTTACACACACAGACGTCTTCCTAAAAATAGTTTTTTCGTGTTCTAGAAGTCCCAAAACGTGTAGATCCTTTGAAAATTCGAGTTCCGATCTTCGGCACGATTCCAATACTTTGAGTACATACACATACACACATATATTATCTGTGTATTATCTGTGTACCTAAATTCCGTGCCTATGCAATTACAATAGTTGTGATTTTAAATGATCCCTTACTTTTATTATTTCTTCAACGAAGCCTAATTTTAACATATGCAGAATGCAAATATCTCAAGCGATTGTAAGATGAATTACATAAGAATTGCTGAATTTTTTTCACACAAAATTATTTAGCTCTGGAGTCTGGAATACAAGTTATATGAATGAAATATTCATTGATTTTGCATAAAGAATCAGATGATTTATATTTCGATACAGTTTTAAATATTTAAGTATAATAAATTACTGTAGTACTGTGATAATGTAAAAGATATCACCACTAAATGTATCACATTTCAGAAATTTTTAAATGAAATTACATTTCAGTTGGAAAGTGTTTCATAATCAATGCTTATGCATGATTGATCTTTCTTGTTTAATTTAACATTATGTTTTGAATAAATTTACATGAAAAATGTGCAATATCTCGAAATGTCGTATGTCAATCGTTTTCTAAGTGGATATTATGTATGAAATAATTAAACATTTAACAGCATTCAGATTCTTAATTTGCTTTAATAATTTTTTCAAAAATTTATTCGAAACTTGTGTAGAATCTCGAGAATGGTTCATTCTAACATTCTAAAGTTTCTATCATTTGTCTATCAATTACGTCTGAAATGATTTTTTTTTTTTATCATTATTGAAAGTTCTGGTTAATGATTTTTTCAAGCTTTCGTTCAAAATATGGGGGAGGGGGGGGGGTCTTCCAAACTTTCGATTACATTTAAAATCAATTGGAATCCAGTATACACTGAGGTCAATAATCGTACCAAATTATATTCAAAACTCTTCATTCGCGTGTGAGATAACACCTCCGCGGACTCACAGGCACACACATACACTATGTACTGTCCCGATCATGAAGCCTTCAGTGGAAGCACTTTTGAGAACCAGAAGTGAAACACCGTACAGGCAGCCATTCCTATGATGTGGGTCTAGGGATGCCATTTCAGGACTGTCGAGCTATGGTTGCCAGATTTGGTGTTTTATTGGCGACATTTCGAATGTTCGAGAACCTTCTTAAAATGACGAGTATTCTACGAGATATGAGCCCCTTCTGGCAGTTTCTACTGAGAATATATAAAAAGAGTCATCGCTCAATTGGAGAGCAGTTGACGTGATACGAACTACATTGAAATTATGAGATAAGTCATTGTTTTCAGGATAGCATCCGCTGTTTTGTGAAATTAACTGAGTATTTAATTGCTATTCTACTGTACCTAGCAGTTGTTTAGTAATCTTGTGAGATAGTTATCGAACCATTTGCTGTATCTTATTCCTGTTTATGTTGTGCTTATAAACGTGTTAGTTATCCAGAAATTTGGATTCTTTCTTGTATCCTGGACGCACACCCACGATTCCAGAGAATACGTCGTAACAGTATATTAGTGTGTATTCACACATGCTAACACATACAGAAATTACTTCAAAAACGTTCGGTTCTTGTTCTAGGATGCTTGAAACGTGTTCTTCCGTTGAAAACTTGCCCCAGTTAAATAAGTTCCCTATACTCTATAGGGAAACTAATATGCAGGACAGTAAAAGCAGTACTTCTGCAAAATAATTTCGCTAATTTTTATATAAATAAAATTAAATGAATGCAATTAAAATGATTTGCAACCAAATTCTCACATCCATGATAGCTAATTCCTACTTTACTTTTAAAACTATATTATACTCAATTGTGTTGGGTACATAACATTTTTTAATTAATCAATATTTTAAATACTTTATTTCCTGAAACCTATTTTAAATACTCACAAATACCGAAATATATCTTCAAATTTTTCAATGTACATGTGCTACATATTCGTATTAGTATGTATAAGTGCTACTTTGTATAAGTGCAAATTGAGCTAAATATTTATATAAATGTCAATTGAGTTAAATATTTGTGAAAATGTAAATTAAACTAAATATTTATATAAATGTAAATTGAGTTGAATATTTGTATAAATTTTTGTTAAGCAAAATATATATATATATATATATATATATATATATATGTATATATATTAATGGCCAGGCACTTGACTTTCGTCATTCGCCTTTCGTCAGCGGCCAGAACGTGAACCATTTAGCCGTCCTAAGACGTTGCCCCAGGCGCACCAGGGGGGGCGGAACACACTACGCCCGCAACACAAACATCCATGCTTTACGTGGGACTCGAACCCACAACGCGGCGGTCGAGCGATTGCTGTGGAAACACTCGCCTTGACCACTCGACCACTGCGTCTGCTTAAGCAAAATATTTGAATAATGTACTGAATAAATGTGCTGATTTGTAAAAATATATTTATTTGTATTTGTATGTTTTAATACATATATAAATTTTATTGTCATAAAAGCATGTTCTTTAATTATTTGATACATATTGGAAATTCGGAACTGAGAAGGGGCGAAATAGAGTCTCCCACTTTGAAATGGGAACAACTATATATAGGAAACGGTACAAATGAAAATTTTAGCGGTACATTCCATGCAAATGAAGTACATGCGAACGACGTCATTGAAATATGAAAATTCCGAGGTCAAAGCTGCCATTTTTCCAGCCCCCACTTTGAAATGAATATTACGCCGTACCGGAAGTAGTACACACGAAAATTTTTGCGGTACAATCCGGTACAAACGTAGTACAAACCAATGGCATCGACGAAATTTTGAAATTACGAGGTGGGGGGTTGCCGATGCTCAAGGACACCCACATTTATATAAAAATTACGCTGTACCGGAAGTGGTACAAATGAAAATTTTTACGGTACCATTTGGTACAAACGTAGTACAAACCAATGGCATCGACGAAATTTTGAAATTCCTAGGTGAACGGGGCTGCCGTTTCTAAAGCAAGCCCACTTTGAAATGAGAACAACACCGTACCGGAAGTGGTACAAACGAATATTTTTACGGTAGTACAATCCGGTACAAACGTAGTACAAACGAATGGCATTGACGAAATTTTCAAATTCTTAGGTGGGGGCTGATGTTTCTCCCCCCTCACTTTGAAATGAGAATAACGCCGTACCGGAAGTGGTACAAACGAACATTTGTTGGTACAATCCGGTACAAACGTCCCACAAATGAATGGAATCATCAACTAAATTCTGAAATTTCGAGGTGGGGGCTTGCCGAAACTCAAGGTGACCGACTTTTAAATAAAAATTACGCCGTACCGGAAGTGGTACAAACGAAAATTTTTACGGTACAAACCGGTACAAACGTTATACAAACGAATGGCATCGACGAAATTTTGAAATTTCGTGGTGGGGGGTTACCGGAGCTCAAGGTCACCAACTTTTAAATAGAAATTACGCCATACCGGAAGTGGTACAAACGAAAATTTTTACGGTACAAACCAGTACAAATGTAGTACAAACGAATGGCATCGACGAAATTTTGAAATTTGGAGGTGGGGGGTTGCCGGAACTCAAGGTCACCAACTTTTAAATAGAAATTACGCCATACCGGAAGTGGTACAAACGAAAATTTTTACGATACAAACCGGTACAAACGTAGTACAAACGAATGGCATCGACGAAATTTTGAAATTTCGAGGGGGGGGAGTTTCCGGAGCTCAAGGTCACCAACTTTTAAATAGAAATTACGCCATACCGGAAGTGGTACAAACGAAAATTTTTACGGTACAAACGTAGTACAAACGAATGGCATCGACGAAATTTTGAAATTCCGAGATGGGGGGGGCTGCCGTTTCGCCAGCCCCCCCACTTTGAAATGAGAATAACCCCGTTCCGGAAGTGGTACAAACGAAAATTTTGACGGTACAATCCGGTACAAACGTAGTACAAACGAATGGCATCATTGAAATTTTGAAATTCCGAGGTGGGGAGGCTGCCGTTTCGCCAGCCCCCCCACTTTGAAATGGGAATAACCCCGTTCCGGAAGTGGTACAAACGAAAATTTTGACGGTACAATCCGGTACAAACGTAGTACAAACGAATGGCATCATTGAAATTTTGAAATTCCGAGGTGGGGGGGCTGGCGAAATGGAGCCAAAAATAAGGTGGGTTTAAGCGGCAGACAATACAATGTGTTTTAATGTTTTACGATGTACGATATTATGGCCATGGTTAAAGCGGTATTATTAAATAATCAACTCAACTAAGAATAAATAAATTTTAATGTTTTATTTCAAATGTGGGATATTATTAAGTAATCAACGCAATTAATAAATTTGAAAGTAGTATTCTTTAATACTTATTTTTCCAGGACCACAATTATGTTAGAAAACTTTAAAAATAAATGAGCTTTATACAAATAAGGTCATCAAAATATAAATCGTCTGGCTCTCTATATAAAAAGAGTTAATATTTCATTCATAAACATTTTTTCCATTCCTGTCATTTAGCGGCGATATTTTTAAAATTACCATAATACTACAATAATTTATTTTACTTAAAAACTTAGAACCATGGAGGTAAAAATACTGTATAACTCCATGCTTAAATCTTCAACGAAAAAGGCAGTAGAATAGTCATATATATAAATTAAATACAAATTAAAAAGAACTTTAAAAATCATGATTTTGACACAAGATGGATGCCGTATCTTATTTTGAAGTGCATAACGTGATCTCTTCACATAATATGGGTGTAATTATTATTTTAATTATTTTGATTTAAAAAACTGCCAAACATATTATATTGAATTTTTTATACACTTTATGTGATAATTTGAATATATCCTATAATTGTCAAAGCAATATGTGAATTTTAACTTCGCTCAAAAATGTTTGAAAAATTAGGTGCTATAAGGTTGAATGTATTTCATTTTTTCAATCCGGGTTCAATCCAAAACTAATTGGGTGATATTATGCATTTATATTGTTATAGGTTTCAACATATTGAAACATATTAAAATTTCATTTTTATAAAGTCATATTGATAAGAACGACGTTAAATCAATGAAATTCATTTTGTTTTGTTAGAAGAGAGTACTGAAATGATGTTTCTGTAGCATTCGTCTGTCAGTCCAACTGTCCTACTTATTAACCAATTTAGCAAATTTTTAAAATGTCGCCAAACTGATAAAAATATTTGTAAATCCATAAAAATATCTTCTTCTTCGACCCAGACCGTCCGACCGACCAGAAAGGTGTAAGGTATCTGTTTGGACGACCGGGAAGTGTCACCCAATTTAGACCGGAACCCAGTGGAGGAGGCATCCACAGGGACCGTACCCTCCTTCCCCAACCACTAACCTCTCGGAAGGACTTACGGACCCACATGTTTAACGTGATCGTACTCCGCGTGAACACGGCGGCAGTTTGGGCAGCGGCGGGAATCGAACCCGGAACTACCGAGTGCAACCTCCGCGCGCTAACCACAAGGCTACCGCGCCCGTATAAAAATATCTTGAAATTGATAAATTTGCTCTAAATATATGATATTAATTGTGTTTTGTGAAGGGATAGTAGTGTGATGATGTTTCGTCAGTTTTTCGCCAAGTGGAACTCTCGGTTCTATAATCCCACTTGGCGAATAATTTGACGATTTTTTTAAATGTTGCTAAATTGACGGAAATGTCGCTAAACCTTCCATACAGATAGTATTATTCAGAAAATATTTTTCCACCAATTTATTTCAAGAAAATGATATCATATCGCTTTGCAACGGATTTAAATCCAATGTGCTTATGCAGCAGACGACATTTATTAAATCTTTTCCGATTTAAATAATAAAGATATGTATATAAAATATAATTTATTGATATTGAATTTTTGACTGGATAATATCAATTACGGTTTTCAGATTTAAACATTATTACTTTTGATATTTTCAAGTTATCAAGCTATTGTTTAATTTTGGCAAAAATTGTTGAAACTAACATATTGCCCGTAGTATGTGTAATCTTCTGCAAATTTTATCAATTTTATCAATTCGGCCGCATTTTCATTAATTTGACGGCATTTTAAAAAGTCGCCAAATTTGTCGGAAAGTGGGACAGTTGAACTAAGAGACATACGCTACCGAAACATCTTCACAATACTATCCTCTTTTAAACCGCAATCGATTTCTTTGATGTGGTGTCATTTTTATCAATTTGAAAATAGCTTTAGCGATTTGTTGATATTTTCGTGAATTAAGCGATATTTGAGCAACTTGGACACATTTTCCAAAGTCGCCAAATTTGTTGTCAAGTAGAATGGTTGGACTGACAGTCAAAAGCTACCGAAACATCATTACAATATTATTCTCTTTCAAAATAAAATTAATTTCACTGAGTTGGCATCATTTTTATACATTTGGCAACACATGTATGGTGATTTATTAATTTCGTGATATTTTTATAAATTTTGCAACAAAAAAATATCGCCAAGTTGCCGTATCCCGCCAAATCTCTCGCTAAGTATTACAGAGACGAACAAGCGGAACTATTTATATTTTCGCAGATTAGACGATTATACCCCTTTATTGGAAGATATACTAGTGCTACAATATATGGATTTTAAAAATGTTTCCCCAAAATAAAACAGATTATGTAAGAATTTGAAAATATCAATAATCTCTATAATCGTTAAACCCAAAAGCCGAAATAGATATAATCCAATCAAAAAGGCAATTCCTAGAAAATTGATATATATTTCTTTACTATTTAAATCGAAAAAACTTTACTATTGTAATTACTTGTTCGGTTTAATTCCGTATCTTAGAAACAAGAGATTTTTTTCAAGTATAAACTCACTGAGTTAATTCCGTTGCCTAGTAACATTATATCATTTTTTTTCCAAATAATTTTTCGGAACAAATATTGTTTGCATATTGCTATCTCAATGGAAGATTTAATAGTACATTTTTTATTAATATCTCGATAACCCCTGGTCTTAAAAACTCGAAACTAAATTTTAATAAAGATTAAATTCTAATAAAGACTAAATTTTAAGTGGTGCTATTCTAAGTTTACCCCGAAAATTTCATCCATTTCGGTGCAGCAGTACTCCCGTGATGATGAGACAAATAAACATACAAATAAACACATATTTTCAATTTTATTTATATAGTTTCAATAGAAATATATTATAGAATTTTTTTTTAATTCTAGAATTATAATTTCAGGAATTTTAGAGTACTAGGGAACTCACCCACCCCCTTAACTCGCTTCGCGAATCGGGAGGTCTCGCCTCCTACCCGCTAGCGCTCGCAGATCACGCTTCTTGAGCTCCCTCTTTCCGCCGGCTACGCAGACGTAATACTCCCTTAGGGACAATCTCTTAATCGCTAATAGTCACGAACCTCAGATGTCGCTTCGTCAGCTATACGTTTTGCCGCTTATTCTTTGTACAATGACAAAAAATCACGTTTCTTTTGTTTAAATCATTAATTCAAAAATTTTATTTTGAAATGACAACAGCGTTATGCTCGCAAACTCCTGCAACTCGGCGTTATATTCCCAAACTCCTAGATCTCGATAGCTCCACCCCCTCCTGGCTGACGCTCACCAAATCCCGTAACTCGTTTTGCCCGTCAGGAGGCTTTGCCGCCTTCTCGTTGGCTGTCAATGAACTCGCTTCCAGAGTTGTTTGTAACCAACTACTGAGCAGGCTAAACACGCCCGTTGAGGCCTCCCCTAATCGTTGACGTTCACCAACTTCTGGAGATTGCTTCGCGAGCTCGAGTGACGCACACTCAACCCGATTGATGCACACGAAAGCATTTATGTACCCTGCACGCTACTACTCACTAAGCCCTGGGATCTTGTCCTCCTGTATATCTCCGCTCATTTATCGTCGATGTTCGCTTCGTCAGCGTTTTCATTACACCTGCGTAGCAGGCTTACAAACAAACAAAGCGTTTTGCAAGCATAATTTTTATGAACAAATACGATTCCATTGTTGAAAATGCTGTTAAATAGGCAATGCTGGGTAAATAACTTCTTTGAAATTCTAGCATTTTAAAAGTACTTTATTATGAGGTATTATAATACAAAAACTAATACTTCCAAGTGATTTCGGAAGCGCTACAAGGTTCTTAAAATTTTTTTAAATGAACAATTGCTAAATAAGCATTACTTCGTGTTTTCGTAATGCTGTATTAACATTTCAAAAGAAGTAATATTTTAATGAAACTCTGAATAACTAATGTATTTCTAATTGTGAAAATCAATAATTTAAACATTGCTGTTTTTTTTAACAGCGTTTACAACAATGAAAGATTAGATTTTGGAGATTCAACAAAGAAAAGAAAATTTTCATACAAAAGTTGCGCAATTTTTTTTTTACTTCAAAATTGTATAAAAAAATAGAAATTTTTGTTCGATTATAACCAAAATAGAAAGCGATACATGGCAACATATTTTAAATCAACATGCTAACTTGTAAATAATTAGATACAAATTGTAACTCATAGGCCCATAGGCCAAAATCTCTATTGTAAAATGATTTGGTCAGCGGCTTCACCTAGCTTTTTTTAATATAGAGATATTTTAATCGAAAGATTTTTGAAGAAATCTCAATAAGTTATTGCGAAATATTTCAAAAGGATTGAAAAAACAATATAATGAAAAAATCACATTCTAGAATTATCTCAATAAGCTATTGCGAAATATTTCAACAGGATTGAAAAAACAATATAATGAAAAAATCACATTCTAGAATTATAAATATGCATAGTTTTTTTATTAATATATTAAGTCAAAAATTCTGTTATAAAATATTGAGAAATAAAGAAGATTAAATAAAAAATATAATGGATAAAAGTTATTCCAGAATTATAAATGCAGAGTTTCTACGTTAATATATTTCTTAATTTACGGATTTTGCTAGAATTAAAGATTACAAACGTATATAGTACTAGCAGCATACCCGTTCTTCGTACGGAATATATAATATAAAGAAACTTATAATTCGCAATCATGTGCAAATTCTGTTAAGATATTAAATTTATTGCTCCTAAAGAGAAGTTTAAGAATATCTGTTCTCACTATGCAAAATTATCTACATGGGCAGATCTGAAGAATAAAACATCCTGGCCCCTTTTGTAAGCAAATTTACAAAAAAAAAAGGAATTGTATCAATATATGCAACCCCGTACTACTTATATTGTCGCAGATTAGAAAATATGCCAGTGTGCTAGTAGAAGATTCCCCGTATTACAATATGAGTCTCAAAAATATTTGCCAAAATAAAAGAGATGACGTAATAAATTGGAAATATCAATAATCCGAGTAATCTTTATACCAGAAGGCGTAATTGATTCCAATATATGCCAATATATAACAAAATATATGCCAATATACCTGTACTACTTATATTCTCATAGATTAGAAGATATAATGCATTTGTAGAAGATTACTTGTACAAAGTACTATATATGAGTTTCAACAATTTTCGGCATAATAAAACAATGGCATAATAACTTGAAAATATCAATAATCCCTGAATCAACAGTCCCCGAAATATCAATAATAATAATGTTTAAACCTGGGGACCGTAATTGATATTATCCAGTCAAAAGTGCAATGCCAATGAAATTTATTTTATATACATATCTTTATTATTCAAATCGGAAAAGATTTAATATAAAATCGTATGCGGCATAACACATTGGATCCGTTGCTAAGCGACATGATATCATTTGCTTCAAATAAATTGATGGAAATCATATCGCCTGAATAATGCGATCTCCATGGAAGGTTTGGCGACATTTTAGTCAATTTAGCGATAACTTAAAAAATCGCCAAATTTATCGCCAAGTGGGACTGTAGAACAGATGGACCCATTTTGCGACAAATTGACGAAACATCATCACAATACTATCCCCTAACAAAATACAATTATTTTCATTTATTAAGCGCGATTTTATCAATTTTAGGATATTTTTATAGACTCAAATACTTTTATCAATTTCGTG
This sequence comes from Amaurobius ferox, assembly GCA_951213105.1. NCBI lineage: Eukaryota > Metazoa > Arthropoda > Arachnida > Araneae > Amaurobiidae > Amaurobius > Amaurobius ferox. The sequence goes on along the minus strand of OX578141.1, from coordinate 26,929,680 downwards.
ATATTAAAAAAATTCGTTAAATGTGTTACTAAGTAGGATGGATGGATTGATCGACAAATGCTACCGAAACATCATTTCAGTACTCTATTCTAAAAAGCAAATCATAGATTTGCGCCAATTTTATAAATTTGGAAACATTTTCGCTAATTTGGTAAAGTTTAAGAGAAGTTACCAAGTTATTTAGAGATATTCCGCTAAATTCGAAGCTCTGAATTTGCAGATCTGAAGAATAAAATATCCTGATCCCGTTTGTATATACTAAATGAAAACACTGAAATTGTATTATAAGATACACCCGTTCTAATATTTTTCTGCTTCAATAATCGGCTAAATGTATTCATTGGGTAAACACAATATATGAGTTTATTAGCTAAACACAATATATGAGCTGGAAACCACTTTGCTAAAATAAATGAAAGTCATGTACGCGGTCGGCAATTTATATAATTAAAAGAACAATCAAACCGTTCATTTAAAAATATATTTTTACATCCATTTATTTATTATTCAAATAGAAAAAATAATAATAAATATTAACAACACATTTAATTTCATTCCGTTGCCGAGCAACATAATATAAGATAGAATCTTCCTCATAAAATGCAAAATTTAATAGCCATTTTTATTTCTTTATACTTTTCATTTCTCAGTAAAAGCTTGCATAATATAAACCAAGGAGATAGATTTCCCATTTAAATCATGTTTCAAACAATTGATGTTTTCCTAAAGTGACTAATTAGTGCAAAAAATCTCCCCCCAAACTCTGAGATACAGTTTTAATTCACTTTTAAACGATTTTCAAGCTTTTCGTTTGGATAAACCACGGAGTTAGAGAGGAGAACTCCTAAGAAAAAGTTTAGTTTTTCATTAATATCTCGACAACCCCTGGTCTTAGACACTCGAAATTTGGGCTAAATTTATGGGGGGCTATTTAAAGGCTATCCACAAAATTTCATCAAATTCGATTCAGCCGTTCTCCCGTGATGATGAGACAAACGAAAATATAGTTTTTTACGAATATCTCGAGAACCACTGATCGTAGAAACTCCATATATGGACTAAATTTTAAGTGGGACTATTTCCAGGCTACCCACAAAATTTCATCAAATTCGGTTCAGCCGTTCTCCCGTGATGATGGGACAAACAGACAGACAGACAGACAGACAGACAGATTTTCATTTTTATATATATAGACTAGCAGCATACCCGTTTTTCGTACGGAGTATATAATATAAAGAAACTTGAAATTCATAATCATGCCCAAATTTTTATAGTATACTAAATGACATGTTTAATCAAAATATTCTGTTAAAATATTTAATACAATGCTCCTAAAAAGAAGTTTAAGAATCTCTGTTCTCGCTATATAAAATTATCTTCATGGACATATCTGAAGAATCAAACATCTTGGACCCCTTATGTAAGCAAATATAAAAAAAAATATGGAATTGAATCAATATATGCAAAATAAAAGCGTTAAAATTGTATGGGACCCGTACTAATTATATACGTGAATATTAGAAAATATAACCTGTATTAGTAGATTACATGTATAAATTGAAAATACCAATAAACCCGTAATCTTTAAATCTGAAGACAGTCATTTATTCCAATATATGTCAAAATTAAAGTGCTAAAATTATATGGGAAGATATACACGTACTACTTATAATGTCCGATTATTAGTAGAAGATTACCCACATATTGCAATATGAGTCTCAAATGTTTTTTGGTAAAATACAACAGACGACGTAATAAATTGAATATATAATTAATCCCCTTAATCTTCATACCAGAAGACTGTTCTTGATTCCAATATATATGCCAATATATGTCAAAATATATGCCAATATACCTGTACTACTTATATTCTCGTAGGTTAGAAGATATACCCGTGCATTCCTAGAAGATTACTCGTACAACGTACAATATGCGTGTGTCAGCAATTTTTGCCGCAATAAAACAATGGCGCAATAACTTAAAAATATCAATAATCCCTGAATCAATAATTCCGGAAAATATCAATAATAATAATGTTTAAACCTGAAGAGTATAATTGATATTATCCAGTCCAAAATGAAATGGCAATGAAATTTATTTTATATACATATCTTCATTATTCAAATCGGAAAGGATTTAATAAAAATCGCCTGCCGCATAAACACATTGGATTTAAATCCGTTGCTAAGCGACATGATATCATTTGCTTCAAATAAATTGGTAGAAAAAATATCGTCTAAATAGTTATATTTCTATGGAACATTTGGCGACAGTTTCGTCAAATTAGCGACATTTTAAAAAATCGCCAAATTTATCGCCAAGTGGGACTGTAGAACTGACAGTTCCACTTTGCGACAAATTGACGAAATATCATCACAATACTATCCCCTAACAAAAAACAATTAAAATCATTTATGTAGCGCAATTTTATCAATTTCAAGAAATTTTTATAGATTTGAAAACATTTTTATCAATTTGGTGACATTTTAAAAATTCGCTAAATGTATTACTAAGTAGGATGGTTGGTCTGACAGATAAATGCTAACCAAACATCATTTCAGTACTCTCTTCTAGCAAAACAAAAAAAAATTTCATTGATATGTAGAAGACCCAAGCCACACGACCAACTCGAAGGTTTATGGCAGCTGTTTGTGTGTCGTTTATATCAATTTGGCGACATTTCCGTCAATTTGGCAAAGTTTAAGAAAAGTTGTCAAATTAGCGATATCCCTCCAAATTCGTAGCTTTGAATTGGCAGATCTGAATGAAACATTCTTATCCCGTTTCAATATACTAAATGAAAACACTACAATTGTATTAGAAGATATACCCGGTCTACTCTTTTTCTGTTTCAACAATCGGCTATATGAATTTATTGGCTAAACACAATATATGAGTTTAGTAGCTAAATACGATATAAGCTTGAAAACTCTTTGCCAAAATAAAAGAAATTGATGTACGCGGTCAGCAATTAATATAATTAAAAGAAAAATCAAACCGTCCATTCATAAGATATACTTTTATATCCATTTATCCATTTATTTATTATTTAAATCGAAAAAAAATAATAAAAACATTAACAAACACATTTAATTTAATTGCGATGCCGAGCAACATGATATATCCTCCTAAAATGTTAAAATTTATTAACCACTAACAGCACACCCGTTATTCGTACGGAGTGTATAATTTAAAGAAACTTAAAGTTCGCAATCATGTGCAAATTCTGTTAAAATATTAAATTTATTGCTCCTAAAGAGAAGTTTAAGAATATATGTTCTCACTATGCAAAATTATCTTCACGATCAGATCTGAAGAATAAAACATCCTGCCCCCTTTTGTAAGCAAATTTACAGAAGAAAAAATAGGAATTGAATGAATATATTCAACCCCGTACTAATTATATTGTCGCAGATCAGAAAATATGCCAATGTGTTAGTAGAAGATTACCCGTATTACAATATGCGTCTCAATATTTGCCAAAATAAAAGAGATGACGTAATAAATTGAAAACATCAATAATATCCGTACTCTTTATACCAGAAGGTCGTAATTGATTCCAATATATGCCAATATATATCAAAACATATGTCAATATACCTGTACTACTTATATTCTCGTAGATTAAAATATATACACGTGTATTTGTAGAAGATTCGTACAACATACAATATATGAGTTTAAACAATTTTTGTCATAATAAAATAATTGCATAATAACTTGAAAATATCAATAGTCCTTGAATCAATAATCCCCGAAAATATAAATAATAATAATTTTTAAACCTGAAGACCGTAATTGATATTATCCAGTCAAAAATGCTATAAGAAAAATCAAATCGTTCTTTTCTAAAATATATTTTTATATCCATTTATTTATTATTCAAATCGAAAAAATAATTATTAAAATTAACAGACAGATTTAATTTAATTGCGTTTCTGAGTAATATGATATAAGATAGAATCTTATAACATGTTAAATATGTCATGTCTTATAACATAAACTGCGAAATTAAATAACGATTTTGATTTCTCTATACTTCTCATTGTTCCGTAAAAGCTTGTTTTAAATAAACCATGAACCATGGAGATAGATTTCTCCTTTAAATCATGTTTCAAACAATGCATGTTTTCAGAAAGTGACTAATTAACGCAAAAAATCTCCCATCAAACTCAGAGATTAAATTTTAATTCACTTTCAAACGATTTTCAAGCTTTTCGTTTGGATAAACCACGGAGTTAGGGAGTAGAACTCCTAGGAAAAAGTTCCGTTTTTCATTAATATCTCGACAACCCCAAGTCTTAGAAACTCGAAACTTGGACAAAATTTATGGGGGGATATTTCAAGGCTATTCACCAAATTTCATTAAATTCGGTTCAGCCGTTTTTCCGTGATGATGAGACAAACGAAAATTTCGTTTTTTACTAATATCTCGAGAACCACTGGTCGTAGAAACTCAAAACACGGATATAATTTTAAGTGGGGCTATTTCTGGGCTACCCACAAAATTTCATCAAATTCGGTTCAGCCGTTCTCCCGTGATGGTGTGACAAACAGACAGACAGACAGACAGACAGACAGACAGACAGACAGACAGACAGACAGACAGACAGATTTTCATTTTTATTTATATAGATAAGTGTTTATAAAATCAATAATTCCACATAATGCATAGCTACTGAGAAAGTTGAAAAGTTAATTTAAGATGGATTTAAATTTCAATTAATTTTAAAACAATGATTCCACTAATAATAACTTTAAAATTGCACCGGCATACCGATTACAGTCCAGGAAAAGAGGGGGTATCATTAGTGACTGTAAACTACCGGTAGTGTGGTAGAGGTATATCGTTTATCTCTTAGCTTCAACTACGCAGATGTCAGGTCGTCACTAGACGGTGGAGTGAGGGCAAAGTGAACACCACCTCGATGGAACCGAGTCTCACTACCGATGCGGGAACGTAGGCATGAGTACCAGTTCCAAAGGGATAATCGGCCGACGTATCTGTGTTTGTTGGGTTCAATATACTCGTATCTAATCGCATATTTAGAAAAAGAGGGTATTGCTTTGATATACAATGCAATTCAGATATTTAAATTTCAAAAGTTCATATTACATTTTTGCAACTGTTTAAACTGCTAATTTCGTTTACTCATATACAGAATATCTAAAATTGTATTATCTTTTAATCTTTTAAAGTGTTGAAAATACTGTCACTGAAAGGATTTACAAATATTTACGTAAACATATAATTTAGCCTTTGAATTACATTTTAACTTTGATGCCTGAAAGTGAAATTAAAAGTGAAATAAAATTTAATCTTCATATGTAATTATGATGTATAATGTTATCGGGTATTTTAAATGTTTTAAACTGGGAAAATCTAATAATTCTAAGTAGTTTAAATTTCATGTAGTTTGATAAGATTTTTGTAATGGGAATTATATAAACTTCAAGCTATAAAATGGTAATGCACTCGAATAAAATATTAACACGGAATATGCGAAATAAATACATTGTAAATTAAAAATATCTTAATTAATTAGGCTGATTGAAAACTCCATGGTTATTTTCTATACACGCGGACTAGTTTGACCGGAATTTACACTTTCAAGTTGATTATAAACCCCTACGAACATCAACGATTACTTTCAGTTCCACCAATTGTACCCAGGATTCTAATTTATGGAATAGTTGTTAAAGACGTATCTTCTTATTACTTTTTACCATTTTCAATCCAGTACACTAATCATTTATATATCTTAAAACGAACTCTCTTTAAACATCATTTAATGGGATATACACATATATACCATTAAACGATAAATTCCGATTTCTGTGCTATTTTTTAAAAGTAGTCTCGTTAGATATTATACTACTGTGTTTACATAAAGACTGTATTTATAAAAATTACCAGATATTATTATATACATTTATATGTACAACATGATTTATAACGTTTTTCATTAGTAATGTTTTGAAGTAATGGTTTTAAAATCGGAATCTTATATTTACTGCCGTACAGTCACACATATAGTAAGAGAAATTTATCATATGGATTAGGCCCCTTTTAGTAACCATGTTTAGTAATCCGTTTTAGAGAATATTTTTAGTGATAAAATGCTTATCATACTAAGCAGTTTTTACGATTCCACCTTTTATTTTAGCTGATGACAAAAATTGTTATTTACTGTCGTTTCTACCATACACAGATTAAACTATTGTAAGTGATATTAAGCGGGATTTCTGCTTGTTGTATTAATTCTAAACAGATATGGTTCAATTATTTTTGCTTCCATGTAAACGAAAATAATTATAAACATATTTGTTTCATAGAACGCACATTCTTTCTTTAACTAATTTTGTTTTGGTCTCATTTTGTTTCAATTAGATGCATTTAATTAATAACAATGAAGATAAAGCTCTTGTATATAATCTTTTCCTGCTTATGTTTACTGTAATATTTCTCTGCTCTCCTAAATGCAATTTACCTCTAAATCATTTATCAATCTTATCTTCTCGCAGGCAAAGCGGTTTTGTTTAAACAACTTCACAAAGCTAATAAACGCAGAAAGTTTTTGAATAGGAAATGAAGCGAAATATATATTTATTTATGTATGATTCACGTTTAAAAATGTATTTACAATTTTCCAGAATTATCTGTTATCCTAATTTTAGTATAATGTGCATATTAGTTTTCATTAATTTTCATTTGAATTGCATTTAGAGTTAAATGTAAACAATAGAGTATAATCGTATTAATTTCCGTTTAAATTATGTCCTAAATAAAATGAAAATAAATTTGCATAATAAAACTTAGATAAGTATGTATCTAGAAGAACAATGAATAATAATTCTAGCATAAGTTAACAATAATTTATTAATTACATTGCGTCGTAATAAATCCAATGTGCCGTGTCATCCAATGCTTCGTAAACAATATCACATAACTCGCTGACTGTGTGCCGCACAGGTAAGGTTAGAAAGATAAATGCATATGAAAGAAAATAGTTTCAACGTGAAACTTCCAAATAGTTATAGTCAAAAATGAATGTTCTATGTGGCGTTGGATCCCCTTTCTTAATTTCTTCAAATCGTTCCTTTTTTGCAGGTGGATATATGACATCTACTTGAAACGGAGAGATTGATGTCTACAAATATTTGGTCTGTCTAACACTAATGATAACAGTACCAACATATGCTTGAAAAAGGTGTAAGTTGTCTTTTGTGCATAATTACTTTGCTCTAATCGCTGTACAGTCTAGTGTTTGCTAGTTTATGTCTTTTGAAGTTCAGGCGAAGTATCAGGCGGAAGTATCAGGCGTTTTACTTATCTCATAAGACATCTTAAATGACAACCAAAGTAAATATATATATATATATATATATATATATATATATATATATATATATATATAGTACATTGTTACGAATGCGCAAAATCTTTTACGGCGTTTTTCTACCCCACAAGGAGAAAATACTTTTACAGACAGCAATTGTTATTACGTGAAGATAGGGTTGCCTTTCCTTAGCGATATTTAAGTGACCTTGGCGTCAAATTTCAGAAGATATCGCCAACTTGGCAACTTTTGGTAAGTTTTCAAATCCACTGGAACTTTCTAGATTTATCGATTAGTTTCGAAGGTACGACATCTTTCTAAAACATGCTATGGAGAATATAGTAAGTTATCGTTTATTTAGATAGAGTTGATGCAATATGAGTCAAAATGAATTGAGAGATACGTCAGTCTACTTGAAACGGAGAGATAGATGTCTACAAATATTTGGTCTGTCTAACACTAATGATAACAGTACCAACATATGCTTGAAAAAGGTGTAAGTTGTCTTTTGTGCATAATTACTTTGCTCTAATCGCTGTACAGTCTAGTGTTTGCTAGTTTATGTCTTTTGAAGTTCAGGCGAAGTATCAGGCGGAAGTATCAGGCGTTTTACTTATCTCATAAGACATCTTAAATGACAACCAAAGTAAATATATATATATATATATATATATATATAGTACATTGTTACGAATGCGCAAAATCTTTTACGGCGTTTTTCTACCCCACAAGGAGAAAATACTTTTACAGACAGCAATTGTTATTACGTGAAGATAGGGTTGCCTTTCCTTGGCGATATTTAAGTGACCTTGGCGTCAAATTTCAGAAGATATCGCCAACTTGGCAACTTTTGGTAAGTTTTCAAATCCACTGGAACTTTCTAGATTTATCCATTAGTTTCGAAGGTACGACATCTTTCTAAAACATGCTATGGAGAATATAGTAAGTTATCGTTTATTTAGATAGAGTTGATGCAATATGAGTCAAAATGAATTGTGAGATACGTCAGTGTTTTGAGAACATATTCGGCTATTTTGTAAGTTAGTTAAGCATATAATTGCCGTTTTACTGTATTTGAATGTTGTTTTGTGATTTTGTAGCATATCTATATCTACACGTTTTTCCTGTTTATACTAATTTGTGATTAGCGTTAATTATCCAGAAATTCTGACTTATTTTTGTATCCACGCCGGATTATTTCGACATAGTATCGGGATTAAGTTCATGGGGCTTACCAACCATTTTAGTGAAGATGAAGGATTGTTCCACAGGATTCTGAACAGACTGCAAAAACCGCAATTCCGTGAGACAGCTATTGAGATAATATGCTGTCAAGAATTAACGACACTTTAAATATCCTTTCCTAGAGTAATTGTTTTTCGACTCTAGATCAAGAGTGGAAATCCATCTTGATGATCTGGAAACGGCAGCGTTTACCATTAAATCAACGTTTAACAAGGACACTGGCCATTTAAAATGATGCCTTTTAGTCTTTGTTATGCACCCTCAACATTTGAACTTCTAATGGAGACTACGCTGAATGGACTCTTCTGTGAATCATGCCTCGTTCATTTGAGCGATATAATTACTGTTGGGAGGTCATTTGACGGATATCTACAAAATCTTTGGCGGGTGTTTGAAAAGTTGGCGTGCGCTAATTTAAAATTTAATCCTTGAAAATGCAAACTATTCCACAAAACAATCGATTATTTGAGACATGTTGTCTCTGCGGAGTATGTAAGCATACAGATCCTGACAAAACCAATGCTATCAAATAATGGCGCACACCGCTGGATATTAATCAACTGAGCTTCCTCGGTCTGTGTATTTATTAACGTCGATTTGTGAATAATGTATACAGCATTGCCTGAACATTACATAGGTTAACGGAACGTGGCAAAAAATTCGTATGAACGTCGGAATAATCAATCGGTTTAAGGAAATGCTAATTCAAACTCCCATTCTGACACATTAGCAGCCAATGGAGAGTTTTACAGTCAGTACGGATGCTAATTAACCATTTGATCGTTGCGAACGCATCTAGCGTGTTCAGTGAAAACTTCTGCTGTACGTTAGTAACGCGCTGGAAGGGTTTATCAAATTTGCTCCTTCTTATAAAGATTTCAAACGCTTTTAACGCGTTTTGATGCTTTCATCACTTTGTTTCGTCTTAAGTGGAAGCACTAATCAGTAGTTACTTGAATTCTACTGCTTTTTTTTCACTTTTTGGACTTTTCGCTCCTTGTGACGTATTCTCTAGATACAAAAATGCGCGATAGCTTCAGAATCTGGTTTGCAGAATAAAATAGAAAAGTGCAGTTATATTTTTCAGTCAGATAACAGTAACAACAAATATTCATTTGTGCAAAACAAATGCGAAAATAAACGTGATTTTACTGTAAGGATTGTAATGTAGAACTGTGCGTTGCAATCTGTTTTAAAATATATTACAGTATGAAAAATTTGTTAGAAATAAAAAATAATGAAATTAAATGATGCATTTACAAGAAATGGAAGTACATTTTGTATATATTCTGTAAAATAATTACGATATTTATTTACTTATTGTTTCATTTAATGTCCATTTATATTCATCCTTATCGATGACGGGGAATGTGTTCCCTCTGCAGGTAAAACAATATTACTCACGCAGGGAAATACCTAACGATGGCTAACAGTTTTCCCCGAAAAAAGCGTAACGGCCAAAGGGTTAAGAAGGAATAGTGGCAGTAATGTTGAGTGAAAAATATAGGGAACATTTTTTTATTTCGAAATCGGCCAGGGTAATAAAAGATGTCCCGTGGGTAAAAACAAAAGTGTGAAAAAATTATGTTCCTGAGGTCAAAATTGCGTGCGCCACATGGAAATCAAAATGCACCATTTCAATCTAAAAACTCCTCTTTTTGTTCGAACACGAAAAAAAAAATATTTTTCGATTTCGAATTCGACCAGGGTAAAAAAAGTTAGCCCATGGAATGAAACAATCATGCGTAAAATTTCAAGTCTCTGATATCACATCTTTATACGCCGCACAGAGGCCAAAAGTAACTCTTTCAGCTAAAAAAAGATCATTTTAATCTAAAAGCGCACATTTATGAAATGTCCTTTATATGTGTTATTAAACTATAAGAAACAATTATTCAGCAATAACTTTGCGACATATGACTTTCTTTACCTAGATTCCAGAAACTTTTTCAGAAATCATTACCAGTACAAGAAATTATTACCAGTAAAAGAAATCATTACCAGTACATCAATTACGGGTACATCAATTACCAGTACAAGAAAAACAGTATTGGCTTCCTGTCTAAAGTTGAAGAATTTATACAATCTAACAAAACATAATTATTTAATTTAGCTACATTTAGTTGGAAGTTGGAATCACAGTTGGAAATTTAGTTGGAAGTTCACAGATTATAATGAATGTAAGTGCATGTAAAAAGACAAGGTACCAAATGAAGAGCGATGATTTTTGAATGATTAAAGACATGCAAGAAGAATGGTAATCGGTGGAGTGGACATAAAAAATACACATTTGCTCATAAGAAATGAAGAACGAAAAGAAAAACAGAAAATGTGACGTTCGGGTTCTCTGATTTTTAGGCAGACAAAAGAAATTGATATAATGCCATTATCTTTTCAATCATCCTCAGAATGTGAGTGTTGTTGTTGTTGAGACCCAGACCGTTCGACCTACCAGAAAGGTGTTGAAGACCCAGACCGTCCGACTCGTCTTGAGGACTTGAGAATCTATTTGGACGGCCGGTACCAGAGGTAACTGTTTGGACGGTCGGGAAGTGCCACCCAATTTCGACCGGAACCCAGTAGGAGACAGAATGTGAGTGTGAAGTGGTTGACCAGTTTTCAGTTGCTGATCATTCAACTGCACAAAAGCAGACTCAAATGACGGTCAAGCTTCAAAATCTGACAAGAAAATGTGATCGTCATGATATTTCAGATCGAGGAGCTGCTTTCATTGCAAATGTGCTTCTGAAAGATGTTGGAATAATATACAAAGGCGAAACAAGTCAAGTTTTTGATCGTAGTAAAATTTGCAAGAAAAGAAAATCATTTCGTAATTCTGCAAAAGACATCACAAGTGAAAATGCTGAACCTCTTCTCGGTTTATATTTCGATGGGAGAAAAGATGCAACCATACTTCAAGTAAAAAAGGCATCGAAGTATCATAGACGAATAGTCCAAGAAGAACATTACACCCTGGTACAAGAACCAAACTATGTCTATATTGGACACATTACAGTTTAATCTGGTGAAGTCAAAGTTATTTGTGGCGGAATGATCACTTACTTTAAAAATAAACACATTTCTCTTGATAGTGTGATCGCTGTAGGGGGTAGGCTATGATGGAACAAACGTAAATACTGGCGTGAATGGGGGAGTTATATGTCTATTATAAATGGCATTAAATCGTACATACCAATGGTGCATTTGTCTGTTACACGCAACTGAATTACCTTTGGGACATCTTCTAAAAAAGCTCTATGGAGAAACTAAAGGTCCCAATAAATTTTCCTGGCCTATCGAAAAATCAATCCAAAATTGTGAAAATATTGCAGTGAAAACATATTCTCCAATTAGAGGAGAAAATTTTTCTTTTGAAGTAACAGATTTGAAATTGAGCTCTGATCAAAAGTATTTGTATGATGTATGCCAAACAGTTTCCACCGGTGTCTTCCCTGATGGTCTTGCGTCCATGAAACCAGGAACAGTTGCACACTCTTGGTGGCTTATAACAGCTTGTAAAATTTTAAGATTATATGTTGGAACTGAAAATCCATCAGAAAGCCTTATTACACTTGCAACATTTATAATGCAAGTTTATGCACCTATGGGGTTTAGCGTATAGAGAAAACCACTTTGCCTGGAGGGTCCGTGGCAGATTTGGAATATGATCCATATTTCCAGATACTTGAAAGTGGATTTAAAAGATGTTATTGATCCAGTAATACAAAGAAATATTTTTTTCTCGCACCAAGAAAATATTCTCCTGTCAATACTTGTAGATGACAGAGAACACGTAAGGCAACTAGCTGTCAGAAGAAGTACTGCAGCAAGAAAATCTACGAATGTTTTAAAAGGAGTGAGACATTTTAGTGTTCCGGAAATTAATTTCAGTGCAAATGATTACACTGAAATTATCGACTGGCAAACATCCGAAAGATATGAACCACCTCCTACTAAGAGTATTCCAGATGCTGAATTATTATCTACAATACCAGAAAAGGAATGTAGGCTGAAAATTAATAATCCGAAATTCCGTCAGCAGAGAAATTCCGTCAGTAAGCTCAAAATTGTAGCAGAGGCAGCAAGAAAAGTCTGTGGAGATGAGAAACGACATGACTTTATCCTAGCGAAAATTCAGTTAAGAAAACTTATGAATACTTTTAATACGAAATCAGAACTTTCTGCTTAATTATCTTTAACATTTATGTGGGAATTTATGCATAATGTTTTCCATTCAGTGTTTTTCATATCTTTTCCTATATTTTATTTTGTGAGCAACTGCAGTACATCTTATGTCACGAGAAAAGTATATGTTATTACAAGCAAAATGTCTTACTGTTAGTTCCAAAATGTAGTCTAGGGAAATAAAAAAAATCAAAGTTTAAATAACTTATTTTTATTCTACTTATGTCAGCTATACTGTAGTAACTAATCGAAAACTATTTATTTAAAAGCCTAATTATTTTTAAGATACATTCACTGAAAATTTTGGACGCCCTTTTCTGACTTTATGACTTTACAGGATACGTCAGAAAATTGACTTTTTTAGCTAAAATCGTCGCATTTAATATATGTGCGGCGCATTAAGATGTAACATCGGGGACTTGAAATTTTACACATGTTTGTTTGATCCATTGAGCTAACCTTTTTAACCCTGGCCGATTTCGAAATCGAGAAAAAAAATCGTATCCGAACAAAAAGAGGACTTTTTTTGCTTGAAATAATGAAATTTGACCTCCATGCGGCGCATGAAATTTTGATCTTGAGAACATAATTTTTGTCACACATTCTTTTTGTCTCATACAACTTTTTTTACCCTGGCCTATTTAAAATTCGAAAAAAAATTCACTCTACCCTAGGGGGCAGTTCTCTTCCAGGAAATAAAAGTGCGAGAACGTGTCGTCGCATATTTTAGCAAAGCTTACCGAAGTCCTGAAGAATTATTGCGCAACAAGGAAATAACTGCTATCCATTGCTGAAGCTGTAAATAATTTCCATCATTTGTAAGGAAGCTAATTTCTGTCGCTGATTGATCACGCTCTTTTGATACGGTTCCTCGGTTTTAAGGACCCTGAAGGGTAAGTCTTAAATCAGCGACTTCAAGAATACGATGAGGAGATTCAACGCCGAAAGGGATCGTCTCGTGAAAACGCTGATGCGTTCTCAAGAATACAGTGTCGAGCGCCAAGAGAGGATAGAAAAATCTAGCTAATCTTGATTCACAATGATTAAGTGAATGAGAAACCAGCTTGGAATTAAATTTCCTGTTTCTCACCCAATGAGGACGTCAACTATGGGAGCTATTTCATCTTTTCCTTAACCCATCACCTCTTCGGTCCGCAGATTTATCGTGCCAATACTCCGGAAGACATGGGCTATATTTTTTGGCGCCAAGAACCGAACACGTGAATACCACGGGCAATCATACCGCCTTAAATAAAGGGCTTATACTGACCCTACTTATAGGGCTGTTTGTAGTTCTTTCCACTCTGTACAATGCTTTTCAGACAGAAATTGAACTCTATTGTTAAGCATGATAATTTATATGTGCCAGTTCATATTTCGCATTTAAAATATCCTTGAAACAGATGTTTACTTATTTATTTTATTATTATTAGTAGTAGTATTATTATCATTTGTTATGGAAACTTCCTCAGGAATTTACAATGTAGGTATGAAATGGTTAATATCATTGTGTCCTACAATCACATCAGCTATATCTAAATAACAACTTTACTTCATTTTCAGTTTGTAGTTTGATGATTCCAAAACAAATTGTGTGCCTAAATAACTAAACTATAATAGTCCAAATTTTTACAGCAACTCATGTTATATAGTTTTAATCTCTAAATATAAAATAGTGTTAATTCGATATGTATAATTTTTAAATTTTCTTTTTGTGAAATCATACGTTTTAAAAGTGCTATTGTATCTGCATATAAATCTATTATATTTTTTGAACCCCTAACTATCGCCATTGTAATTTTGTGTACACGAAATGTGTTTAGACGCTGATAAATTATTTTTCTACTTCCTATACTAATATTCCAAACGTAATGTAAGTGAACCGCTGTGAACTAGTAATTATGTGCTTATTTCTCCGTTAAACAAATAATTGGAAATACAACTCATTTAGAATGCTTTACTTTCTTTTTTTGCTACTCATATATTGGATTAGAAGAATAACAGTAATAGTTAAGCGTCATATAAATGCTAAAAAAATATCAAGAATATTATGCTTATGGTCATTTTACTTAATATATCACACATTTAGTCCAGTTTAAGTGCATTCATTTATATTTATCTCTTTACATTTTATTTAACAAAATAATTGTGCTCAGTAGGTATTATACATTCAAACACATTTATGATCTATAAGTTTCACATCTGTCAGGTAATGCTTGTATATACAAACATATTTCTTCTTCTTTAAACCAGATCGTCCGACCTTCCCGAAAGTGTAAGGTATACTGCCAACCAATTTAAACCCGAACCCAGTGGGGGCACATCCATAAGACCGTACTCTCCGTCCCATACCAAAATTCTCTCGAAATGGCTTACAGATTCAGATATTTAACATGCCCGTACTCCATGTGAACACGGGGACAGTTTGGGCAGAGCCTGGAATCGAACTCGTATCATCCGTGTGTAATACCCGCACGCAAACCACTGGGTTGACCCATTCTCACAAATGTAGTTTGATATTATATATGTATATAACTACACGTCCTGTGAGGATATATTAGCAGAAAAGCCGCCCGAGGTATTACATGGGCGTACAGCCACGAACAAGTAAGTTCAATAATCATAACTAGACAAAATAATAATGATTACGGTAATTTTAATTTTAAAAAGTGACGTGTAATAAAGCAGCAATAAATGGTGTTAAATTAAAATGATCCTATAAAGTAACTATATAACCCATTTCTAGGGTTTACTTCGACGTGAAGAATCTTGTCTGCTCAGTTCAAAGATCTACGGCTCGATCCTCGGTTGGGACTGTTTAACCTTTAGAATGTTTCTGAAACGAATGAACCCTCCGGGTTAGATTGGATGACGATGAGAGTCGGTAAAAGACCAAATTACTAATTTTCAGTGAATCTGTGAATTTGGCGTCACTTTAAAAATAACGCGGGATGCTAGCCTGGATTAAAAAAAATATAGAGACCGTGAAGACGATTGTTCTGGTGTAAGTCGATATGACTTTAGAGCGAATATATTATAAGGTTATACTAGAAAATGTTTGAATATTGTCCCAGTAGCTAATGGGTTACAATATCGACAGGTTAGTTCAAAAGTTCGCGTTTCATTCCCCGTCTGAGCCTACATATTACCTACATATCGTGATAGCAAAACGGCTATCCAGAACCTCAAATAGAAGTATTTTTAAATAAATTAAAAAATAGTTTCTTATGAAAATCAAAGTAAAGTATATTGAGTGTTTACGTGCATTATAAACTCTTTTATTTTTTCTTACTGAGCGGACTTATGTCTACTTGCTTGCAGACAAATCGACTGTTAAAAAAGAGAAATATCTGGAGAACAGGATTGCTAGTGTGTTTAATCTTTATCAATGGAATGGTGTAATTATACGAAGATATATTTTATCCAATAGCACCAAAGAAACAAAAATGTTGTTGATGGTACCGAGACACACTATCGGTCTTCAAAACATGAGGGTGGAAATCGGAGGAAGGAAGGTTACAAAGAATATGAGTTTTTATGGTATTTGTTTGAAAATGAGCTTTAATCACACCGTCGAAATACTATTCAACTAATGGCGTAGATCCGGAATGCTGTTTTGGATTAGTAATTTAACCTCTATATGCGTAATTTTCGTTTTAAATTAATTTCCTTTAAAAGGGATTTTTGTGTGGTCCCACACGTCTAGTTACTGAGCTATTGCGTAGTGATGATTAATACTATTAATATATTCTAAATCCCAATTTCATTTGAGATACTTTATAAAAATGAATGAAACTTATATAATGTACACAGACAATACTCCTATTTTAAAAATATAAATGACAAAATATTTTTCAAAAATAAATCTGTATTAACAATTCTTTGTCAATAAGTTTATTTAACTTTATTTTGATCATTGTTGAGATGAAATGAAAAATTTGAAAGTCCCATTCTTATCTAGTCACGCAAAATGCAAAAAGAACTGATATTGTTTTAAATATTCTACAGAGTGTTGTAAAGAGAAACACATTAATAATATTTTCACTTCGACATAAAAGTAAACAGAAAAACATTAGAAAGAACTTCCGAAATAAGTTTTCGTACCATCCGGTTGAAATCTAAAAGCTGCTTTGAGATCCTAGCGCCTCTTCCAGGATAAAAAGTCCGGAAGGTCTAGAGGAAGCAAAAGACAAACGTAGATACCGCTGCTTATACGAAAACTCGTTTCGATTGCTGTCCTATTCAGAAATGGAATAGTTGTAAGATGAAACCCACACTGCCTATTGTTAGAGAGAAAACCGAAGCAGCTGTGCACTAGTTTCTTTGCTACTTTTATCTAGAACATGCTTTGCTTCGATAGTCACTCTTTCGCGAAAATAAACAAAAAGCACCTGGAAAAGAGACTTGGAGTAAAACTAATCTCGGTGTTGGAGTTGAATTCAAGCCACAAGGTTGTCTCTGGAGAAAAGACACAAAAGAAATACAGATGGGTCACTCCAGCAATTACGTGTCAAAGAGATTTCTGTCTTAGAAATTATTTTACATTTCGATCTCTATTTTTAAAATGTGTATTCTTGAGATTACTTTTCTTGGATATTTTTCCCGCGAGTCTTTGGGCAAATAAATATTTTCAAATACACGAAGGGTTTCGTGAAGTTTTAGCTTTTTATTAATACTTTATTTCCGTTCGAAATGAGATATATATATTTCCGACATCAAGAGGTAAAACACTGGATAAAAATTATTTTAATTTGATATTTAATTTCTATAGATTTAAAATTTATATTCTGTATTAAAATATTTTTTTTTTAAATTAGTATAATTTTTCTGAAAGCATATGACGTTTAGAAAAATATTCTCTGTATGTTAAAATCGATCTTGCTTACTCCAGTTCAAAGACGTGATATATATATATATATATATATATATATATATATATATATATATATAACTATGGTTACGACAACTGTAATCGTACATTTTCACCCATCTTACTATTAAAACCCAATTGCCTATGTATGTATGTATATTCATGGAATTTCGAAGCCACTACTTGACCTAAAAGCATGCAGTTTTTCTAAAAGTAGGTATCGAACCGAAGAGGAGAAAGAAGTTTTCGAAAATGTGATAGGTTTTTGAATGTTTGTAAAAAACCTCATTTTAGGGGTAAAAAGAAGGGGGTTCGGAAAAATCTATCTTCTCATGCAAAAATGAAATAAGAATTACTGTTTTTTTAACGATTCACATATATATTTCAAAGGATGTCTAGAAGACGGATTTACTATAAAGTCGACAGTTGTTTTTTATACCAATTTTTAAAAATTCCGAAAAATGCAAAGGAACCCATTCAGAATAAAGAATGATTTCCCGTCTTGGTTATGGATAGCGGAAGTACACCACGACAAAAAGAAAACTTTGGGCTTATCGGGTTGCTGCACAAAATCCCAATGTTGCTTTAAGGTTAAGCCCTTCACCATAGTTGTTGGTCCTTCCGCCTTAAAAAGATTTGTATCGGGGGAAAAAAAGCCTCCCTAAGTATATTTCTCTGAGCTCTCAACCTACTAAAGTGGGGATCCCCTAACAACGGCACGCAGACGCTTTAAGAGAATGTGGAAAATATGTTGCTAAGTTTGTTTTGTTACTAATTCTGAGCAGTTTATTGATTTTGATGAAAGCGGAAAATCTTTAACGTTATCTCAAAATTCATTTGATAATGTTCCTAATGATGTTGCTACAAACATGCAGTTAAACTCATGTTTGTAAAAATTGCAACACCATGAAGGTATTACGCGATTGAGCTGAAACTTACAGCAAATGCAAATTAAGGTGTGATATGCACATTATTAGAATTTCAGATTCACCATGCATACTTTAAACGGCTGATTTAGCTGTGTAATAAAGAGCTGTAGCGGAACGTTGAAAATAGTCTATGGTTGTCTGCAAGCGGTAAACGTTTCATGAGAAGTCACTGTGGCTTTACGGCGACAGAGGACGCCATACGCAAGTTACGGAGTTTGAAAGGGAAAATGATCGGCCTCCGTGAAAGGGGGGAATTTCTTATCGGGCAATACCAGCTCGTATGGAGGGCAGTGCCACGACAGTGATGCAAGTGTTGAAGCAGTGGACGGAAGCGGACCGAACGAGATGCAAATACGGCAGTGGACGGTGAAGTGTTGCGTCAGCACGGAATGATAGACACCTCATCCGCATGGTAGTGATGATAGACACCTCATCCGCATGGTAGTGATGATAGACACCTCATCCGTATGACAGTGATGGTTCATGCAGTTTCATCTTGACAGATGCCAGAACGTTGGAGCACTGCTACAGGTGTGCCGTTATCTGATCTAACAATTCGTCGGAGTCTGCTGCACCATGGACTGTGAGTAAGAATTCCTTTGTTCAGGATTTCCCTGATGCAAAGCCATCGACAGCTGCTGCTACAATGGGCTCATCAACATAAACGCACTGGCTTGTCGATTGGCTACAATTCGTCTTTTTCGATGAATCCCGCTTTAATTTTGGATACAGTGATGGCCGCATCCACGTTATACGCTATAGCGGTGAACACTACCTTCCCGAGTGCGTTATTCAACGTCATACTGGATGAACGCCAAGTGTGATGACCTGGGGCGCAAATGGGTACCTTGGAAGATCTCAGCTGCTAAGTAATTGTGAGTAATCTCGACAGCAACCTGTACATCTGAGAAGTTCTAGAGACCAAAGTCGTACCCTTCTTTCAACACATTCCTGGATCTCTATTTCAACACGACAATGCCCGTCCATATGTTACTAAGAATGTTCAAGCCCTCTTTTCAGCACAACAGATATAACTTCTTTCTTGGCCCGCCTATTCACGGGATATGTCGCCTATTGAACATGTCTGAGATTTCGTCGGTCGATGTCTCCTTCGTGACGCACGTCCTGTAGCTAATACAGCTGAATAGAAGTAATTTCGGGACAGAAGCAATCTGGAATGCTCTTCCTCAGGTAGAAATTCAAAATATGTTTGATTCGATGCCACTTCTTATAGAAGCACATGTTGCAGCGCGTGGTGGCTTCAGCAAGTACTGATTTTCGACATGTAATATGTTTTTTGCTTTGTATATTTAATTGTTTATTTGCATCGATACAGGTCGTTTATGAAATAAGTGTCTTTCAATTCTGACAAATCTTTCACGGGGTTACATTTTTTTACAAATGGGAGTACAAAACTTGACCTAAAAGCTAACAATTTTCCTTTGAACGTTGGTATCGAATCGAAGAGGAGAAATAAGTTTTCTAAAATGTGATTGATTTTTGAGTATTTGTGAAAACCTTATTTTGGGGCCAAAAAGAACGGTGTGGGGAAAATTTATCTTCTCATTCGAAAGTGAAGTTAGAACCTCTGTTATTTTTAACACAGATAACTTTCAAATGGAGTCTAGAAGCCGGATTTTCTATAAAGTTATTTTATACCAATTTTTAAAAATCCCTGAAAACGCGAAGGAACCCATTCAGAACAAAGATCGATTTCCCGCCTTGGCTATCGATATCGGAATTACACCACGACGAAAGGGAAAATTTTGGCTTTTCTGGTTGCAGTACAAAAATCCTGATGCTGTTTTATGGATAAGCCCTACACCATAGTTGTTGGTTATTCCGTATTAAAAATATTTTTATCGGTAAAAAAAGAAAAAACTCCCTAAGCATCTTTCGCTAGGCTCTCAACCTACTAAAGCGGGGATCTCCTAACAACGGCGCTCAGGTACTACTTTAACTGACTGGTGAAAATATATTGCTAAGTTCGTTTTGTTAATAATCCTGAGCACTTTATTCATTTTTAAGAAAACTAAAAATCCTTAAATGCATTTCAAATTTCATTTGATGATGTTCCTAGCGACGTTGTTAGAAACATGCAGTTAGAATTGGTAAAGTTTTCTTTAAATTCGCTATACACGAATACCTTTTAAAATCCTAAGTAATGAACTCATGACCCCAGAAACACTTTGCATTTGAAGCAGTTTGGAATATTTAATGTAACTTTTGTTAAATCATGAAGAGTTGCATTATAGTCGATATTTCTATGTCGAAATTTTAAAATCAATTATGTCTTCAAACCGAAAAATATATATAAATGTAATGTAAAATTCACGGTACGAAGTCTTTAAGTATGTTCTGAAATCAAATTGGTCAATATTTCCGTTGATGATAAAATAAAATATCTCCAATAATATTTTCGATCGCTAAAAAACCAATTTGTGTGAAAATAGCTTGAAATGGACTTCTTAAAATAACTAAGAAACTAATTTCAGATTTTAAGCTATCAATCCTTAGTGTTTCGTTTCGGAAACTTAGGTATGTCTGTACAAATTTCATACCCGTACGCCGGTTAAATTGCTTGTCATGCTTGACACAGATGACACTAACATACAGACAAACAGGGATCTTCCTTTATTGTTATAGATTATTCCATAATTCTAGACTTGATTTGTTGGTTTTGGTACTTCTTTATCCCTTAAGGAACATAATGTAATAAAGTTTCCTTTGGCACATTACATAAGATGAATTAAGAGATTGAAAATACATTAATCTAATTACTATAATAAAGCATATTTCATCCACTTAAAGGTATCGCCTTTGATAAATTTCAGTCATAAATGATCACATAACTTCGAAGTTACAGGATTGTTCGCCGTTACTCTTTGGCTTTATAAATTTATCTGGAAACTAAATATATTGGCGTTTTAGTTCTTTCTAACCCGATGTGCAAATCAATATACTTTACACCAATACATTTTAATGTTTTAACTCGAGTTTTGAAACTCCAAACAACGAAATGTGTTTCGAGTATCACTGAAAAGTTCTAAGCAATAAATCTAGCCAAAGTTTAAATTATCGCAGACGAAACATGGAGTGAACAATTTCTTTTGCAGCAAATGTAATCAAATTCAGGAAATGAATCTTTAGATGGAAAAGGGAATACATTTGAAATGAATCGATTTTTTCAAGCGGCAATATAGCTTAATAAAGAATAATATCATGGGTGATTTATGAAATTATATGCATACTCCAGAATATTAAAACAAAACAAAATGCAAAAGATTTATCAAACGAGATCTCACATAAAACCGTTATTACATATTCGGATCAATGTATGTTTTGAATAAGCACGCATTTTGAGAGATAGTGAAATGATAGAATAATCGTTATCTTATTCCGAGGAAATTGATTTTCATTGAAGGATTTCTAAAACCTATTGATTTGAATAAATTTATATTACATAGCACCTTAGTATTTTATCGGATGTATATAAATAATGAGTAAGTAATGAATTTTTCGATTTTCTTTACAAAACAGTAAGCAGTAGAATTTCCTGCACCAAAATTTTAAAACATAAATTTAATAGCTAATTCTTATTGTAATTGCCGCAAGATTATTTTAATTGTTTTGGAGTAATAATTAGAAATACTTAGAACTATCCAAAAATATAATTTAAAGTCCAAAATGTATTAAAGATTTAAGCAGCGTTACAAAATTAGCGCTAATGCAGATGAAGTGCGTAATATTCATAATAATACATAAGTTATGCAAGACGGCTGCCACGTAATGCTCCCTGTCGCTCACGAACCTCTCTTCATCAGGGCCTGTGCCCAATGATAGTGGCTTGTGCCGCTGTTTCAAAACAATTTGATGAGCTTTTCTTTGTTGATTTTTTCTATTTAATTTTATAATATATATATATATAAGATAAGTGGTAAAGTAGTGAAATAAAAGTCACTTACCTTTATAACATCTTTTCTTGGTAGCGCCTCTGGATCCTTGAGCGTTTTATTTTAAATTAAAATGACAGGACATTCCGCACAATGACTACTACTGTAATACATTTTAAATTATATTTTAATTATACATTATTATTTTACAATATTATGTACACAGGGTATTATTTACATTGAGTTCTTGCAAGAGTACGACTATTAACATCAGAGTCTGTGAGAGAAAAGAGTTCTGTTTTGAAGATGAAGGGTTGCAGGAGGTTTGCGAGAAAGTGAGAGTCACAAATTGTTTTTTATCGCTCAAACGGCGATTCATCACAGATATCCAACACCTCTACTTGATGTGAGCCGTATTGAGTCCAATTTGGTTTCTAAGTGTCTGAAATTGTGGTTTTCCAAATGGTTTTGTGAGTATATCTGCCACCATTTCATTGCTTCTGCAATACTGTAGCTCCATTTGTTTCTTTTCTTGAAGATCCCTTAGGTACTGATGTTTTATGCCTATGTGTTTTGTTCTTGAACTGTTTTTATTGTTTTGTGATAGAATGATGCAGGATTTATTGTCTTCATACAGTGTTATACGTAAAATTAGCTTTAGTCCGAGATCTTGTGTTAGTCCAATTAACCATTGTGCTTCTTGTGCTGCATTTACTGCTGCAATGTATTCTGCTTCTGTGGAGGATAAAGCAATG
Source organism: Amaurobius ferox (assembly GCA_951213105.1). NCBI lineage: Eukaryota > Metazoa > Arthropoda > Arachnida > Araneae > Amaurobiidae > Amaurobius > Amaurobius ferox. Next base: position 26,906,463 of record OX578141.1, on the reverse strand, counting down.
CAATTTTGCCTTTTTAAATTCCACGATATTGTATTATTTCCGATTTGGAATATGTAGCCACTTGTTGATTTTCTTGATATCTTATCATTTCCCCAGTCGGCGTCGGTGTATCCTTTAAGGACTGTTTCTTCGTTTTTGGAGATTAGGAGTTTAAAATCTTTTGTAGTTATTAGATATCTTATTACTTTTTCTATGGCTATCCAATCTTTTTGTCTAGGTTTTTCAGTTCTTCTGCTTAGTAAGTTGATTGAGTTTGCAATGTCTGGTCTAGTAATTGTGGCTATGTATAGTAATGCCCCTACTGCTTTCCTATAACTGGTATTATCTTCTAAGTCATCATCATCATTCATTTTGCAGTAGTCTGTATTCATTGGTGCGTAAGTTGGTTTTGAGTCTTGTAGAGAGGAATTTTCTGCAATATCTCAATTTTTCTTTTCTGAGATAGTGTGAAATCTCCATTATTTGAACCTTCAATTTTAATTCCGAGAAAATAGCTAACTTCTCCTAGGTTTTTGACTTCAAATTCCTTTTTCAAGTTTCTGATGATTTCTTGAATTGTTTTTACATTTTTACTTGATATAAAGATGTCATCAACGTATAAGATGATATATACAGGTTGTTCATCATTTCTTATGAAAAGACAAGGATCTGCTTTGCTCTGTTTGAATGAGTTTTCTTGTAGTTTCTCCCCAATTTTTAAGTTCCAAGCTATTGCTGCTTGTTTGAGTTCATATATGGCTTTTCTTAGTTTGCATACTTTATTATCTTGTAATTTGTTGTAACCCACTGGTTGATCCATATAAATTTCTTGTTCTAAATCACCATGGAGGAATGCTGTTTTTATATCAATGTGGTGAACTTTCATATCCTTATGTGCTGATGCTGCCAGGAATGTTTTTATCATTGGATACTTTACGACTGGTGCGAATGTTTCGTCGTTATCTGTGACGAATTTTTGACTGAAGCCTTTTGCAACTAGTCTGGCTTTGTATCTTTCAACTTTTCCACCTGCATTCAGTTTCGCTTTAAATGTCCACTTGCATCCTATGGTTTTCCTTCCTTTGGGTAAATCTACTAATTCCCATGTGTCATTTTTTTCTAAAGAATTTATTTCTTCTTTAGTTGCTTCCATCCATTTCATTCTTTCTTCTGGTTCCAAAGTTTGCATTTCTTCCCAGTCTTTTGGTTTAATAACTTTTGTACCTTCAGTATAGTAGCCAAATCTTTCTGGAGGTTGTCCTTTATTTACTCTTTCTGATCTCCCTGGTTCTTTATTTTCAGATTCATGAATTTCTGTAATAGGAATTTCTACATTTTCTTCTTTTATTTCTTCTATGAACCTTACTGTTCTGCTGATTATTATGTTATTTTCCCCTACTTTAATTCGGTAACATTTGCTCCTAATGTCATATCCAACAAAGATTCCTTTGATGGCTTTGTCATCGAGTTTTCCTCGCTTTGTTTTGTCTATGTAAGCGGATGCTTTACAGCCAAATATTTTAATATGGGATAGGTCAGGTTTTCTTCCTGTCCACATTTCGTGCGGTGTTTTCTTATTTGGTTTTGTGGGCAAGCGATTCTGTAAATAGTTTGCAGTGTTAATTGCTTCACCCAAATATTTATGTGGTAATCTTGATTCTAATAGCATGCATCTAGTCATTTCTACTAAACTGCGGTTTTTTCTTTCACTTATTCCGTTTTGTGACGGTGAGTGAGGTACAGTAACCTGATGATGGATCCCGTGATCCTTTAGGTAGTCTTCAATTTCCTTACTAATATATACTCCCCCGTTGTCAGATTTTAGTGTAATTATTTCTCTTCCAAATTTATTTCTAGTCGTTGCTATGTATTCCTTAAGTTTGGTATATACTTCACTTTTCTTTGAAATGAGATAGATCATAGTGAAACGACTGTAATCATCTACAAAAGTAAGAAAATATAATGTCCCTCTAAACGTAGGAGTACGCATTGGTCCACAAATATCTGAATGCACTATTTCAAGTGCTTTGGTTGCTCTGTATTTGATTTCTGTAGGGTAAGGTAATTGAGATATTTTTCCTTTGATACAGTTGTCACGTGTATTTTCATGTTGACACTTATCAATCTGTATACCGTCAGCAAGTTTTTCAGAAATTAACTGTTTTATGGCATCATTATTTCTATGACCAAGTCTTTTGTGCCATGTTTCTATGCAATTTTTATTTTTGCATTGTAAGGCAAAATGTGTTGAAGTATTTTCATTATTATCCCTTTCCGCCATAACTTCGTATAAACTATCGTGTGCCCTGGCTTCTAAATATCTTCCATTTTTCATAATTGTGCATTTGTGTTCTTCAAATATAACTGTACAACCAATTTGAGTTGCCATTTTAACTGACATTAGATTACTTTCTAATTCAGGAACATACAAAACATTTTGTAGTCCTATTTTATTTTCCGAGTTGTCCGGTTCCATAGTTAAAATTGCACATTCACCACAACCTTTAGCTTGTAACTTATTTCCATTCGCGACAGTAATCGTGATTCGAGCTTCATAGTTTATTTCCGTGAAAAAATCTGGGTCATTACACATATGCGCTGACGCCACCGAATCTATGAGCCAAGTACAACTGAGATTGTTTACATTTGTTGCAGCGAACGTAGGTAGCATCGTCTTAGCATCATCAATTAGTGCCAAACTGCTCGCTTGTTTTTGAAAGGGGTTATAATTTTCTGATGCGTCATCACCTGATTCGCCTTTCGTTTCAACATAGAAAAAATACTTTTGCTTGGGTTTAATAGAATTCTATGAAGGATATTTCTGAAAGTTGGAATTCTTATTTTTAAGATGCCAGCATTCGGATTTGAAATGATTTTGGTTTTGACAATATGTACAGAACTTATTTTCTCGATTTTTATTTCTGTTAAAGATTTTGTAAGCTTTAGATGGTTCAATTATCGAGTTTTCTTTTCTTCGATTGTACTCGTCTATTAATTTTCCTCTAATGAAATCCGGAGTTAGTTCATCTTCCGGTCTCGCCTCAAGAGCGGTAATAAGTCCGTCGTAACTTCTTGGTACTGAACATAGTAGTAGTGCTGATATATGAGAATTACTTTTATTTTCACCAATAGCTCGCAGCTTATCAATTAGCTCCAACATGTTTACAATGTCCGTGTTCATGTTACCACCTTCTTCTAACTTAGTGCTGTAGAATTTTCTCAGTAAAAAGAGTTTACTTGAGAGATTTGACCTTTGATAAATTTTCTGAGCAATTTTTCCCATGTAGCTTTAGCAGTGGTTTCATATTTAACATGAATAATTTGATTATCCTCAATACATAAATTTTTTAGTGCGCGTGCCTGTTGGTTGGATTTTTGCCACTTCGCCGTTATCGGATCGGGCGATTCATCTTGTATAATATTATACAGAACTTCTTTTATGAGATACATTTCCATTTTAAATATCCATGTGGCACAGTTAGTTGCATTTAATTTTGCAATATGAGTGCTGTCTTTTATGAGAGACATTTTGCTACAAATTATTATTTTCTAAAGGATATTTATTCGTGAGACGTCAGTCTCATAATCTGTTGGTTTTTTCTATTTAATTTTATAATATATATATATATGTTGTAAGGTAGTGAAATAAAAGTCACTTACCTTTATAACATCTTTTGTTGGTAGCGCCTCTGGATCCTTGTGCGTTTTATTTTAAATTAAGGTGACAGGACTTTCCGCACAGTGACTACTACTGTAATACATTTAAATTATATTTTAATTATATATTATTATTTTACAATATTATGTACACAGGGTATTATTTACATTGAGTTCTTGCAAGAGTACGACTATTAACATCAGAGTCTGTGAGAGGAAAGAGTTCTGTTTTGAAGATGAAGGGTTGCAGGAGGTTGGCGAGAAAGTGAGAGTCACAAATTGTTTTTATCGCTCAAACGGCGATTCATCACATATATCCAACATTTTTTACAAACACAAGTGGAATATTTTTACCTTTCTCTGGAATATTGGCATTTCATCGGTAAATTTAGTTTAAACTTCAAATCAATTGTGACATTTTAATTTTATATTGTATTGTATTATTTCCTTAAGTGGAAGAGAAAAATGTCGATTACCTCAAGTGATTGTCAGGCTTATGAGGAACACTATCAAAGATCCATTGGTTATTGCCGTCTGTCGTATGAAGAACCACTTAGGATATGATGAATCTAACTATAGCACATGATCCTTGTAGGCACAGCGCAGGCTCGCGGCTTGCGTTCTTCTGATTGGATGGACAAGGCTGAAAAGTACTATTTTATTATATGTTATAAATTAATATGAAGAATGTGTATTCGAAAACCACATGTGCAGGAAAAATTCAACTGTGAAAATATCCCAAAGTGAAAAATAAAATAAATACTATATTTGTGCAAGTATAGCTATAGAAATATTGGCAAATGTTTCTGTAAATAATGCAAACATATTGGCAGAATCATGTATTTAATTTCTGACTAGACGAGTATGGTATGTACTATGGTTAGGCAGAAGTACATGCGCAAAATAAATAATTTAATTTATTTTTAGAAGAGTGAAATAAAATAATTTAATACTGAAGAAACATAAAATAAAGAAGTAATCACAATCTACTAAAATTTCTGAAAACCACGGCATAAGCTATAACAAAGATGTATTCTCAGCTAATGTATAAGGTGCCGTCATTTTTATATTTTTAAAATGTTCTGTGTAACGAATGCACATACATTACCTTAGCATAGCATTGATTTTGTTGTATACCATATAGTATACCATTTTGTTGTATACCATTTTGTTGTATTACCATAGCATTGATTTTGTTTTGAAGTCGAAAAACAAAGGTATCAAAATTATGAAGAAGACATATACTGATATGATGCTAGAAGTATTTGGCTATTTGAAATGTTTAATTCTTCGAATGATAGAAATTGTGTAAATGTATATTTTTAAATATTAGTAATTGAAAAGTCTAGAAATTGTTTAAATCAGATTATTATCAATACTACAATAAATGGCATTTTTGACATATAAACTTCCTTAGTATAAGTGTAAGTCTATGTAAGAATAAATTAAATTTGCATGGTATACATACTTTAGCAAGCAAAAACGTTGCTTTTCGATTTGCAATATAATCTCTGCCGATTTTGCTGCACTTGGTACACTGTTAAATAAGAAACAGTATTCTATAGTACTAGGCAAAACAGTTGTGTCTGTTTCTGTGACTTTTTAATTGAACTAAAATGTATATTGTTACCTTAAATTAGAAAGACTGTAGTACTTAATTAAATTTATTAATGACTATTTTTAATATTGGATACGGCTCTAAGCTTAGAAAATACAACGACTATATAATTTCGTTGTGTCAATTGCCGCAAAGAAACCTGCTAAAAAAAGTTGTTGCTTGCTTCATCTGAAAAATAAAGCTCAAAAATATAATCGTTAAATAAGCCACAAAATTTATAAGCCAAATTAGTGGATTAAATTACTTATTTTTGTGTTTAATATATTTTACATCAGTGAGCCTTTATATATTTTCAATAACATAATATTTTCTAATTTTACACATATCAAAATAGAATTAATAATCGAAGGAGGTTCCGGTCAACGGATGTAATGATACCATAACTTTCACTGCAAATTATTTAATATTCTACCCATTACATTTTCATTAATTCTTTTCACTAAGTACTGAAAACTACACCAAACTATGTATATACTTTCGTTTATCTCTTGTCTGTAGACTCTGCATATGTATTAAAGTATCCTATACTCGTTCGGATACATGTGGAAAAGTCAGCGAACTTGATTTGGGATTACGGAAACTTGGACTCCAAACCAAGTGCTATTGAGCTTCATTCTTTGGCAATACACTTACTCCTTAAAAGTCAACTTACTTTATCGCAAATTTTTAAGAGTGTCCCTTCCGTGCTTCTCAAAACCATGATTTCCATCAGCTTGGTTCGTTCTTGTGATTTTTTGTGATTGGTGTTCTTTATCACGAAAGCCTTGAGTCATCTGTTGCATAGTGATTATATCTTTTTCATTTGCTGCAAATGTTTTCGCATATTGTTGAGATATCTTGGCGCTATGGATCTCGAAGATATTGTACTCGATCTGCTTGTTTTACAAAATGACGGTTGTCGTTCTCACTTTTATTCCTACTATGGCGTCGTACCCGTATTATAGGTTTTCTTGAGCACCTGTTGTCCTTTGAAAAATACTGTTGTTATTTGTTTGAAGTACACATTTTATTTGACCTTATAATTTTGCTTTTGATTTCAGATAGTGTCATTACTCTTTCTTAACCAGTGATGCAAATCCTCGATAATCTAAAACATTTACAATTGCAACGTATTGATTACTGTAAGTCATTTTCCAAGAATTATTTTACAATGGATTATTTCCAAATAAACGAATGAATTTAACGCTTCAATTGTAGGAAATATTCAGGACTGTCCAAATCGAACACTGAATTTAATTAATTACTAGTTGTCAAAATTCCTCACATTATAGTTAGTAATTTATTAATCTAAGAAATTTTATATACATTATTTATCAAACAAAATCGAAGAACATCTATAAAATACTCCAAGAACTAAGACAGTTTTTAAGTGAATTCCTTTCGACCATGCCAGAAAATTTTGAATGAAGTGTTGAAGCCAATAAACAAAAATCATTCCTCAGAGTGTACTTGGAACTCTGTATTTTAGAAGCCCTATGACGGCCTAAATAAGAGCTATCAGAAGCTCGCTGTGAATATTCAGCTTGCAATGCTGTTGCATTGACTTCACTGCTGCTAAAAATATATCCTTATATGATGCACTCGAAGACATTATCCTCAGTTGAGTGTCTTTCAAAGGCGTCCCACCGTGGGACTACGGGAAGTAGGTTGGTTGTGTAGACGAATTGCCCTCAATCATAGTTAGATTCAGCATGTTGTTTAGGATTTCAATACTTAAACTATTTAAGTTACTCCTTAATATATTTAATAATAGAATGAATTGCCCGGCGTTGACCGAGTGCTAAATAAGCATCTGCTAAATAAATGTAATAGATCAGATACCAGCAGTCAATACTAAATTATATATTTTGATCCCAAATCATTCAAACTCTCAGTTTTTCGCATGTGCAACCATTCCAATTGTACAACGAGAGCATAATACGCCCTGCATAAGCTATTTGGATATGTCCTAAATAATGAAAATATTTTAATGGCAAAAAAAGGGAAGAACCCCATTTTTGTACCGATGTGTGGCCGCAGGACGCGCGGCACCAAAACGGTCTTTATAAATAAGTCACTGTATGCCAGTGAAAATTGTATGTTAATCGAATCAATATGAGCTGAGATATGTCAAATCGCAGAAAAAAATCCAGTAAAATAAAAAATAAAAAATAAATGCTACCTCAGCGAGTTTGCCATATTATAGTACTGATAATAATAATGATAATATAATAACGAATGGGAAAAATATAAAACAAAATCCTTGCAATTCACAAAGTTAGAATTTTGCATTTTAAATCCCAGTTACTGCTGCAACAGCTGTCACTCAAAATCCAGATAGAAAGCCAAAGATATCTTTACATTAATGAAAGATATTGCTCGCATTCAAGCAGAATCATCTGCTTGATAAACAGATAATAAATGGCAAAAATTCAGCCGAATATCGATTTAAATCTTCTTATCTGTTAAACTAATTGGAATTTTTAAAAAGTCTCAGCCGTGTCGTCACAATACCAGAGGCACCTCAATACGTTTTTCGCTGCCCGAAGCGTCAATTTTCTGCAATATACAACACAGAAACACGAACTGAAACATAGAAAGACTCACAAGTATATATGTAAGACTAAAAACTTATCCATCGTTGTCCGAGATATAAATCAGGGATAAATTGTATTCGTTCATTCCTTTTTACAAAAGGCGTAATCAATCATTAAGTTAACACAATGAGCGTGTGCACCCCCTCCTGGCTACGTAGTCGTAATATGGCATAAAACACCGCTTATACTTCACCCCACTAATACGGCAGTACTATAAGATAGTAATTTGCTACTACGTCTTGGTGAAACTCGTAGCAATGGACATGTTTTCCTAGTGGTGACGTTAAGAAAGTAACTAGCTTCTCCCTCGCGAATGAGACAAATAAAGGAAAAACGCCCCATTCAATATCAGAAAATGGGGTTCCACTAGTTTGCTATGCAGATATATAATTACATGAGAAATTTTACTTTAAGTTTAATTAAAAACTAAAATGCTTTTATTAGAGCGTAAATATATTACTTCATTTTGATGCCAAAAATTGAAATTGAGAAAATCTTCAATTTTACGATGCAACAATATCAATGTGAAATTTCATAAGCTACACACAACTGAATTTTCAAAGGGAAAACTCATTTTTTAACACTTTACAACAAAGTTGAAAAGTGTTTATGAGTTTGTTCATTCTGTCTGTCTGTCTGTGCGTTAGCACGGCAACTGCCGTAAAAATGACTTTATCAAAATGAAATTTTAGTATGTTGTTCAGAAGGTTTGTGGGACCTATGGGAATACACATGAATAATATCACCTAATTAATTTTGGATTGAGCCCGGGTTGAAAAAATGAAATATTTTGAACCCTATGGGACCTAATTTTTCAAACATTTTTTAAGCGGATTCAAAATTTACAAATTGTTTCGAAAGTTTTAGGAAATATTCAAATTATCCCATAAAATATATAAAAAAATTTCAGCAAGATATATTCAGTAGTTTTTTAAAATAAAAATTAAAATAATAATTGCACTTTTTATATGAGGCGATCACTTGACCATTATATGAAGAGATCAGGTGACCCACTTCAAAATGAAATATAGCATCCATCTTGTTTCAAAATCGTGATTTTTAAAGTTCTTTTTAATTTATATTTAGTGTTGTATCCGTTCTAAATCCGCTTTATTTTTGCATCTAGATACTGAAACAACGCAGTTACAATATATTTGAATTTAAATGATCATCTAACTTTTAGTATTTATACAACGAAGTCAAATTTTCACTTATGGAGAATGTAATTACCCGAAGATGTAGAATGAGTTGTATAAGAATTGCTGCATTTCTTTAGCGCACTATTATTTAGCTCATGGAGTCTGCAATATAACTGATATGAATTATATTAATTGATTTTACACAGAGAAGGACGAATTTTTCGATGAAGTTTTAAGCATAGAGTTTAATTACTTGTACCTCAATGGTCTTAAGTTTTAAAATAAAATAAATTATTATAGTATTGTGATGAATGAAATGAATCAAATGCTGCTTTTATAGAGATAGCCAGGCATGTTATATTATGATGACGTCATTTGAATAAATTTCATTTGTTTTCGATGAAGTTTTCAAATATAGTAAATTATTGTAGTATTATGATAATTTTAAAAATGTTACCGAGGAATGTATCGCATTTTAGAGATGCTTAAATCAGGCAATTTATATTTTAATGCCGTCATTTGAATGTAGCTCATTGTTTTCGATGAAGTTTTAAGTTTTCAAATATAATAAATTAATGTAGTATTGTAATAATTTTAAAAATATTACCGAGGGATGTTTCGCATTTTAGAGATGTTTAAATAAAATTGCATTGAAGTGGAAAGTGTTTCATAATCAATGCTTTATGCATGAATGATCTTTCTTGTTTATAAATATGACAGATTTGGTTTGCGGATTTGGTTTGAAGCCCGTTGAAGAAACCGTTCATCGTTTTTTTCCGATGATGTCAACTTGGAAAAACTGTGATGAAGGTGGAAAAACTGTGGTAATATTTCTGATCGCTTAGGAATTGATTTGTGTGAATATTGTCACAAAAAATAATTAAAAAATAATTATAATTAAAGAATAATTTCTTCTAGGTGTCTTCGGACCTGATCTGAACTAGATAACCTTCTAGTTGTGTGTCGTGTATATTTTCCGCTACAGGACCCAAAGACAAACAGACATCATCTTTTACTATTGCCGATAACTCGAATGGATTGAAAATGAATGATATTCCAAAGCAATGTTTCTGTGCTTTAAAGTGCACTATAAAGCTATTATTGTGGGAGAAAAGAATTCAGCAAAGCTTTTAGCGAAGTTTCCTAAACGGCTCATCTCATTTCCCCAATTTTCTCTCCGACAAAATACAAAAACATAATGAAAAACAAAAATGATGGGAATTGTTGCTGAAATAAACTATAGTCGTAAAAGACGTGAGGTACGGAGTCCCTATAAACTCATTTCTGAAACGATGCTTATGAAATGTTATCGTATGCACTCAGTAAATCTAAAAGCTTCTCTGTAAACGATGCGAAACATTGGCCGTCTAGATAATGAGTCACTAACGCGAAAGCGATTACCTTCACTACGATTTCTTAGCTCTTTTTCAACTCGTCTATTGGTATTTAAGAGCATCTAATGCTTTTGCAGTCTGGCATCACTTAAATTTTTCATTTCTCTGTTCAAATAAATGTTTCGCATTGAATTTTTTATACGTATATGTTTTATGTTAAATGCGGAAATTGAGAAAGTACATAATAATATTACAGTTACTTTTATTATCACAGAATTACCGATAAAATGAGATGCGAAATTTTACAATATGTTTCTATTTATCAGTAATAAAATAACTAACTTTGAGGATATTTCTTTCGAGTATTTTCTTAATTTTATTTGTGCAGCACATAATTTGCAATGTTTTGTTAGTCAAAAAATACTTGAGATTTTATAAAGTTATTAAAACGACCATGTGTTTAATTTACAGCAAGTGGTCATATATGTCTGCATTTCATGCATGCAATTTTAAAGATCTGGTTTCTACGTTGAAGTGCTGCAGGGATATAGTTCTTGGAGATTTACTATAAAAATATATTTGGAAATCTACATAAAACAGTATTGGTTCATGATGGATTTCCTTTTAATAAGAACGAGTTTTACTATCTCAATAATTAATGTAAAGCTGTAAATAACTATGTATAAGAGTAATCTACTTATTACGAAATTACTTTTATGTCCCGTATAATTCGTTCTTAGGTTCAATGGTTAGATACATAAAATTCCTTCTGCAATCGGTTCCTACCGTTATGCAAGGTCAGAGAAATATTATGTTTTTGTGAGTGAGTCGTTTAGATACAATCCAATAAAATTCAGTAAACACAGTTTCGATATAAAATAAAGAATATTAAATAAACAAACTTACTTGATGCAGAATGTAAAACTATTTTACAAATTTTATAATGATTAGTTATTTATTTAATTCGAAAATAAATATTTTCAATTTTATTCTATACAATTTTTATACTTATGTCATGATTAATGGCTTGACAGCCCATTGTGGTTTTCACATTACCTCCCTCCCCTCAAGTCTATGAGGTCCCCTTTGGAGCAATGCTTATCCACCATTTTTAACAACGCAGAGTCCTATCCAATAGATATATCTCAACTTTTGTCTTCCTCTAAGTTTTTTCCCGATCGGTATGGGCATAAAATTTTTTCGTGGTTCTAGTTTGTTCCATTCACGAGAGAAGATACTTTGTGTAATAGTTTTGTATTCTGATGCATAACAATTCACCAACAGTTATTTTTATATAAAAAATGTTTTCTCTCTGTTTGTCTGTAACGGTTGGCGACAAGTTTAGCAAACTAATTTTGTGAAATATTGCCAACTTGGCGATATTTCGCTCCAGATTTACGAAAATATTGTTAAAATTGCAAATATAACGCTAAGTTTAAGAAAATTAAGCCACATTCCTGAATTAATCATCAAAATATTTTAATATATGGACTATACTGCTTATGAATGCTATCAATATTGATAATCATTTTAGAGTTGCTTGAATTCGAAGTTAATTGCGTACTTCAAAATAGTTTTACATGTTGCTTTTCGGAAGAGCACCAAATCTATATAAATAAAAATGAAAATCTGTCTGTCTGTCTGTCTGTCTGTCTGTCTGTTTGTCACACCATCACGGGAGAACGGCTGAACCGAATTTGATGAAATTTGGTGAATAGCCTTGAAATATCCCCCCATAAATTTTGTCCAAGTTTTGAGTTTCTAAGACCTGGGGTTGTCGAGATATTAATGAAAAACGGAACTTTTTCCTAGGAGTTCTACTCCCTAACTCCGTGGTTTATCCAAACGAAAAGCTTGAAAATCGTTTGAAAGTGAATTAAAATTTAATCTCTGAGTTTGATGGGAGATTTTTTGCGTTAATTAGTCACTTTCTGAAAACATGAATTGTTTGAAACATGATTTAAAGGGGAAATCTATCTCCATGGTTCATGGTTTATTTAAAACACGCTTTTACGGAACAATGAGAAGTATAGAGAAATCAAAATCGTTATTTAATTTCGCAGTTTATGTTATAAGACATGACATATTTAACATGTTATAAGATTCTATCTTATATCATGTTACTCAGAAACGCAATTAAATTAAATCTGTCTGTTAAATTTAATAATTATTTTTTCGATTTGAATAATAAATAAATGGATATAAAAATATATTTTAGAAAAGAACGATTTGATTTTTCTTATAACATTTTTGACTGGATAATATCAATTACGGTCTTCAGGTTTAAAAATTATTATTATTTATATTTTCGGGGATTATTGATTCAAGGATTATTGATATTTTCAAGTTATTATGCAATTATTTTATTATGACAAAGATTGTTTAAACTCATATATTGTATGTTGTACGAATCTTCTACAAATACACGTGTATATATTTTAATCTACGAGAATATAAGTAGTACAGGTATATTGACATATGTTTTGATATATATTGGCATATCTTGGAATCAATTACGACCTTCTGGTATAAAGAGTACGGATATTATTGATGTTTTCAATTTATTACGTCATCTCTTTTATTTTGGTAAATATTTTTGAGACGCATATTGTAATACGGGTAATCTTCTACTAACACATTGGCATATTTTCTGATCTGCGACAATATAATTAGTACGGGATTGCATATATTCATTCAATTCCTATTTTTTCTTCTGTAAATTTGCTTACAAAAGGGGGCAGGATGTTTTATTCTTCAGATCTAATCGCGAAGATAATTTTGCATAGTGAGAACATATATTCTTAAACTTCTCTTTTGGAGCAATAAATTTAATATTTTAACAGAATTTGCACATGATTGCGAACTTTAAGTTTCTTTAAATTATACACTCCGTACGAATAACGGGTGTGCTGTTAGTGGTTAATAAATTTTAACATTTTAGGAGGATATATCATGTTGCTCGGCATCGCAATTAAATTAAATGTGTTTGTTAATGTTTTTATTATTTTTTTTCGATTTAAATAATAAATAAATGGATAAATGGATATAAAAGTATATCTTATGAATGGACGGTTTGATTTTTCTTTTAATTATATTAATTGCTGACTGCGTACACCAATTGCATTTATTTTGGCAAAGAGTTTTCAAGCTTATATCGTATTTAGCTACTAAACTCATATATTGTGTTTAGCCAATGAATTCATATAGCCGATTGTTGAAACAGAAAAAGAGTAGAGCGGGTATATCTTCTAATACAATTGTACTGTTTTTATTTAGTATATTGAAACGGGATAAGAATGCTTCATTCAGATCTGCAAATTCAAAGCTACGAATTTGGAGGGATATCGCTAATTTGACAACTTTTCTTAAACTTTGCCAAATTGACGAAAATGTCGCCAAATTGATATAAACGACACACAAACAGCTGCCATAAACCTTCGGGTTGGTCGTGTGGCTTGGGTCTTCTACATATCAATGAATTTTTTTTTTGTTTTGTTAGAAGAGAGTACTGAAATGATGTTTGGTTAGCATTTATTTGTCAGACCAACCATCCTACTTTGTAATACATTTAGCGAATTTTTAAAATGTCACCAAATTGATAAAAATGTTTTCAAATCTATAAAAATATCTTGAAATTGATAAAATTGCGCTACATAAATGATATTAATTGTTTTTTGTTAGGGGATAGTATTGTGATGATATTTCGTCAATTTGTCGCAAAGTGGAACTGTCAGTTCTACAGTCCCACTTGGGATGATATTTCGTCCATTTGACGAAACTGTCGCCAAATGTTCCATAGAAATATAACTATTTAGACGATATTTTTTCTACCAATTTATTTGAAGCAAATGATATCATGTCGCTTAGCAACGGATTTAAATCCAATGTGTTTATGCGGCAGACGATTTTTATTAAATCCTTTCCGATTTGAATAATGAAGATATGTATATAAAATAAATTTCATTGCCATTTCATTTTGGACTGGATAATATCAATTATACTCTTCAGGTTTAAACATTATTATTATTGATATTTTCCGGAATTATTGATTAAGGGATTATTGATATTTTTAAGTTATTACGCCATTGTTTTATTGCGGCAAAAATTGCTGACACACGCATATTGTACGTTGTACGAGTAATCTTCTAGGAATGCACGGGTATATCTTCTAACCTAGGAGAATATAAGTAGTACAGGTATATTGGCATATATATTGGAATCAAGTACAGTCTTCTGGTATGAAGATTAAGGGGATTAATTATATATTCAATTTATTACGTCGTCTGTTGTATTTTACCAAAAAACATTTGTGACTCATATTGCAAAACGGGTAATCTTCTACTAATAATCGGACATTATAAGTAGTACGTGTATATCTTCCCATATAATTTTAGCACTTTAATTTTGACATATATTGGAATAAATGACTGTCTTCAGATTTAAAAATTACGGGTTTATTGGTATTTTCACTTTATACATGTAATCTACTAATACGGGTTATATTTTCTATTATTCGCGTATATAATTAGTACGGGTCCCATACAATTTTAACGCTTTTATTTTGCATATATTGATTCAATTCCATATTTTTTTTTATATTTGCATACATAAGGGGTCCAAGATGTTTTATTCTTCAGATATGTCCATGAAGATAATTTTATATAGCGAGAACAAAGATTCTTAAACTTCTTTTTAGGAGCATTATATTAAACATTTTAACAGAATATTTTGATTAAACATGTCATTTAGTATACTATAAGAATTTGGGCATGATTATGAATTTCAAGTTTCTTTATATTATATACTCCGTACGAAGAACGGGTATGCTGCTAGTGTATATATAAAAACTAAAAATATTGCGCCGTAGATTTTTATGATCACATTTTTTATTTTGAAAGAGATAAATTCATTTAAATCATGTGTTGACCACATAAAATTTTTAGAAGCTATCATCAGCTGTTCAAATTTACATATATATTAAAATTACAAATTTCATTATTTCCCACACGTAGCGTTTTCCACCAAATTCAGCAATTAGAAAAAAATTTGGAAATATTTTCCCAATCAGTATATATCAAAGACCTCAGAAAAGCACCTTTATATATTGAACATTTGCTCTTAAACATCAATTACAAATTTAAAATTGTAATTACGTTAACATTTGTTTCGAAATAGTCATTTTACATGAACTATATGAGCTAACTTCCGTCAACTAAATTATAAATAAAAAAATTAGAACACACTTCTCTAAAATATGCCCGTCAATAAAAGACAGCAGTGTAAAATATATAATAAAATTTGAGAAAACAACTGGTTTCAGAAAGCTACCTGAGTTAATTCATCAATTGTATATAATACTTCTAAATTAAGAATAAATAAATAAATAGAGAGATCAACCTATTTCAGAAACTTCAGAGCTAACATCATCAACTGAATTAAAATCACATTCGATCAGGCTGTTTTAAATACCAGTGAATAAAAGACTGCAGAATTGATAGGATAAAGCCGCAAGTGACCATGAACGATATTTTGACCCTATCACAATAGTTTCCATTTATGGTACTATGTATGGCAGAGGGAGTAAAAATGAATTTCGAGGTAATTAAAACAAATATTTCTATAAACTATACTCTCAGAGGCTATGAAAGATATCTTTGATATATAAATATCAGATTTCCGGATTCATTAGAATTCCAACATATATACATTTTATATGCCAAGATACATTAAATTAAAAACAAATATACAAGTCTGGCTTTCATTGCACAAAATGTACCGAAAAATACTATTATCGCATTTTTAATACGGACTTTACAACAATAGAATACTTTACAACATAGATGAAAAGTGTTTATGGCTTTGTTCATTCTGTCTGTATGTCTGTCCGTTCGTAGTAAAACTGCCGTAATTGCAGTGTTTTGATGAGATTTAGAATCAAATCATTTATTTAAATATTAGTACATATTTATATATGCAAATTTCTCACAGAAACTTTAATCTATTTCCAATTATCCCAAAATCAGTTTTCACAGTTCTTTTTCAATATTTTTTCGAAAACTAATGTAGAATTAAAATATTAAATTTTGAGAAAAAATTCTTATAGAAAGCAAATTTCCAATCCATATTTAACACTTAACAACATAGTTGAAAATCGTTTATGACTTTGTTCATTCTGCCTGTCTTTCTGTCCGTTCGCACAATAACTGTCGTAAAAATAAATTTATCGAAATGAAATTTTAATATGTTGTTCAGACGGTATGTGGGACCTATGGGAATATAAATAAATAATACCACCAAATTACTTTTGCCCTGAACCCGGATTGAAAAAATGAAATACTACATTGAACGCTACAGGACCTAATATTTCAAACATTTTTTAAGCGAATTTAAAATTCACAAATTGCTTCGAAAGTTTTTGGAAATATTCAATTAATTCAAAGAAGAAAATTTTAGCAAATATATTCGGTAGATTTTTAAATAAAAATTTAAATAATAATTACATCCATATTATATGAAGAGATCACGTGACCCACTTCAAAATAAAATATGGCATCCATCTTGTGTCAAAATCGTGATTTTTAAAGTTCTTTTTAATTAACACTTTACAACAAAGTTGAAAAGTGTTTATGACTTTGTTCATTCTGCCTATCTGTCTGTCTGTCTGTCTGTCTGTCCGTTAGCACGATAACTGCCGTAAAAATGACTTAATCAAAATGAAATTCTAGTATGTTATTCAGACGGTCTGTAGGATCTATGGGAACATAAATGAATAATATCACCCAATTAGTTTTGGATTGAACCCGGGTCGAAAAAATGAAATACATTGAGCCCTATGGGACATAATTTTTCAAACATTTTTTAAGCGGATTTAAAATTCACAAATTGCTCCGAAAATTTTAGGTAATATTCAAATTATTCCATAAAATATATAAAAAAAATTCAGGGAAATATATTCAGTAGTTTTTTAAATAAAAATTAAAATAAAAATTACACCTCTTATATGAAACGATCACGTGACCATGATATGAAACGATCACATGACCTACTTCAAAATGATATATGGCATCCATCTTGTTTCAAAATCGTGATTTATTGAAGTTCCTTTTAATTCATATTGCCTGTTGTATCCGTCTTAAAACTACTTTATTTTTGCTTAAATTCTGTGCATCTACATACTGAAACAACGCAATGACAATATATTTGAGTTTAAATGCTCATCTAAATTTGATTATTTCTACAACTAAGCCTATTTTTCACCTATGTAAAATGTAAACAGCAAAATATACAGAATGAGTTGTATTAGAATTGCTGTATTTCTTTAACACAAAATAATTTAGTCCATGGAGTCTGCATGGCTGATATGAATGAAATATTAATTGATTTCATAAAGAGAAGGACGATTTTTGTCGATGAAATTTCAAGCATAGAGTTTAATTTTTTGTAGCTCCATGGTCTTAAACAAAATGTTTAATTAAAATAAATTATTATAGTATTGTGATGAATGAAATGAATGGGAGAAAGTTTAACCATTGTCCATTTAATGTTTGCATCCGATGTTTGCATCCAATGTTTGCATCCGATTTATAATTAAATATTCTTTTAATCTAATTTCTAGTCACAAACTTTTGTTGTATGAGATGAAAACGTGAGTAAATTTATTTACTTTTTTCGTGGTTCTTAAAACAAAGGTGTAGATCCTAAAACTGACTCAAAATCCAAATAAGGAACAATTATCGATATTGATAGAATTTTCAATAAGCAGTATATTAAATATATCAAAATACGAGTATTTTAATAATAAATTCAATTATGCATAATTTCCATTCACTTGCCGTAATTTTTGCAATTTTGACGATATTTTCTTCAATCTGGTGTGAAATATCGCCCAGTTGGTGATATTTCGTCAGATTAATTACCAAGTTCGCCAAATGAATCGCTTAGTGTTACGCATAAACGAAGAGAAAAGCATTTCTAATATACTGGAAGGTATGACCGTCATATGTCAGAATTAAAAATTTGCCAAATATTATTGCCCATTTAGGATCATTTTTATCAATTTGGCGACATTTTTATCAGTTTGGCGACATTTTCAGCAATTTCGCAATATTTAAAAATTTGCCACATCACGCCGATTTTTTTCGCCAAGCATTATGGACGGACGAACGGACAAATAAGTTATTCTCATAGTCGAAACTTATGTTCTTTTCAAAATATTAAATGTTCATCAATTAGTCGTCATTTTCATTGATTTAGCGTTATTTTTATCAATTTGGCGGTATTTTGATCAAATTAGTGGTACTTTTCTTAAGTTAGCAACACTATCAATTTGGCGGCATTTTTACAGCCTGGTGACATTTTTGTCAATTTGGGGACAATTTTATCAGATTGGCGACATTTTTGTCAATATGGCCACATTTAAAAAAGTACACAATTTGTCGAAATTCCGCAAGAATTTGACGTTAAAATTTCATCAAGCGCTACGAATCGAAAAATAGATTATTTCTTCAGTAGATTATTATATTTTTCCTACGATATATTCTCATCAATTAGTCGTCATGTTCATTGATTTAGCATCATTTTTATTATTTCAGCGACATGTTCATCTATTTTGCGACATTTCGATTAATTTGGCGACATTTCTCTCAATTTGGCGACTTTTTCGTCAGTTTGGTAATATTTAACAAGTCACCAAGTTGGCGATATTCCACCAAATTCGTCGCCAAAATTTCGCCAATCGTTAAGAAGGGATAAATAGATTATTCTTATAGTAGATACATGACTAATGGCGTCTAAACACAAAACTATTACCCAAAGTATCTGCTCTCGTAAATGGAACGAAGTAGATCCACTAGTGTTATGATGTTAACACATTTAGCGCATAATATTACATATGAAAAGTAAATATATTTCACATTAGTTAATACTTTTTATTAATTTTATGTGATTTTTTATACATTTATTTGAATAATGTACAATATCTCGAGAACGATTCATGCTACAATTCTAAAATTTGTGTCAATCCTTTTGTAATGAATATTTACATAAGAAATGTTTATTTACGTAACTTTATTGAACGTATTGATTTTTTGATGATTTTTTCAAAATTTCATTTAAATCTTTGGGGGTGTTCTAAGGATTTGATTATGTTTTAAAATGTTAATAGGCTTCCAATATTCACGGATTGTAATTGTTGTACCAAATTTCGTTTGAATCGCTCCATTTGTTCGTGAGATATCGTCTCTACAGAGTCACTAACACACACACACACAGACATCACCTCAAAACGTCGAATTCGTGTTTAGGGATGCTTGAAACGCGCTCTTTCGTCGAAAACTCGAATTCGAATTTTCGGATTTTCGAATTTTCGAATAGTGGAAGGCGGCATGCGTACCAAGTACAGAGTATATAGTTCTCCAGAGAGATATGTTCTTCACTAATTATTCTTTTATGATACTTATCTCCTACCATTTCTTGATGCAGATTTTAATAATTCCTTCCGTTAAAGTAGATAATTCAGGGGTACAAATCTGAAGCTTAAACTTTATCTATACATAGAGCACGATTCTTCTGACTTTCTCCGCAAACTTTACTTCGATCATTAGCACTTGAAGGATATTTGGGTGTCAACATGCCAACGCCTTGCAAGACAGTCAGGACAACTGACGCTGTAGATCGGTCTGACACATTATACCTGTCGCAAACACTTGTAGGCGTCGGAAATTATAGCCTCATTTGACTGGATCGTAAAGTTAAAGACAGTGAAGTTGAAGGTTCGAAAGCTTCATCTGGATTGATTTCACCAGCATCCACATATTTACCACAACCATCACAAATTCCTTGGCGTACCTTCATTTCAGTGAGTTGAGACTTGTATTTTTTTAAACTCCCAACTTCGTTTCTTTGCCTTTCTGGCGTTTCAATTAGTTTATCCATTTCCAATTTATCAACCGTTCCTATAACTATCTTCCTTGATGATCTCTGGTCGATGAGAAACTGTTACTCCATAGCAGATACCTGACGAGATTTTTCTTACGAACCGAAGAAAACATTTTGGAATTGCATGCGGTGACATTACATAATTTAGCGTTTACATTATCTCTAAAGTCACTAACCTTTAACTCGTAGATTTTATTGCGTTCCTTTTGGTATATCCAATCAGAGTCAGGCATGTGGCGTGAAATCTTAGTATTACTTGTAGGATACGATCGTGGGACATAGTCGTAATTGATGATTTTTCCATATGTTCTCATCATTTATCCATATTTCAGATATATTTAACACATTAGGCTCATTATCTTTGCTTTTAAACTTTAATTCATGTCTTATTTGTAGGATATTTGACACAATGCCTCCATAAGTTGGTAAAACAATGTTATCAGATAACAAGGGAATCAGACAACAACATCATGAAACGTTCCACCATGTTCTGTCTAACAGATGATTTTGTAATACTCATTATTTTTTCTCTCAAGAAATTAAACCTGAAAAGTAAATAGATTAATTAATTTTAAACATTTTAACGTATCAGTTACTATAAGAAAACGTATGCCTACATTAGTTTTTATGCACTACAATTTAAGAAATATCAGAAATGAGAAAGTAAAATGCAGCCTCATCGCATCATTCTTCAGCGCAGTGTAATGTTGCAAGGCGCGTGTCATATAGATGAATTAAGTTTCATTGCCAAGTGTATCACACATATAAAAGAAGAGACGCGACCGCCAACTAGACCACACTTCATATTAATGAAAGTAAAACATTATATTTGCACATCAGAAGCAACTATATTCTGTGCCACCGGACAAATTCGAATCACCCCTCCACGCGAACTATTCAACTCAAATTCTGATTGGTTACGAAAAGCTACTTTATGACGCAATTAACAAAAAAGTACAGTAAATGAAATGAGAGGGGGTGGGCTGATTCTCTTTCGGAGCTTCCGAAATATTATAAAAAAGAAAGAAAATCAGTTTAAAGCTGTCGGAAATTCATAACATACAATGCCATGCAAGGCGTTATTCAATATATTACATACATATGACATGCCATAATCTGCGTCACATTTAGGTATGGGTAGAGGGCAAAAGGGTTTTCCTAGGATCCAGTTTGGATCATAGAAATCCCGGGACTCTCCGCCATTACTTTTAAATGACAAGTATCAACTTTTCGAAGTAAGTATAATATATTATATTCATTATCTCCATTTTGACAACATAGGGCACAAGTTGTCATAGTCATGCATAGAGGGGGTTGATCATGAAACTGAATAGTTTCAATCATTGTTTTCAAAAATAGCCGAGATGCAATTATAGTGTTTGTGACTTCATTGCGGGGTAATATTGCAGAACTTGGTATCAATCGAAAGATTTAAGTCTTTTAAAATGAAGGATAACATGCTATAGCTGTGATTATTTCGATTAGCGATACAGATTTTCCTAACTATTTCTTATAAAATATGCAGAAAAAAATCCCAAGCTAGTTAAAAATAGATTTTTGAATGAAGAAATGCACTGGAGCCAACTCCAGTTAATTTTTACACATTATGTCTGTACATCTTTACACTTTTTGCATCTTCGCACTTTTTATTATCAATTTGCACTGAATGTGCATTTAAGTGCATTTTAAGTAGTATTTAAAAATCCATTGCAGCTCTACATTCTAACTGTCAATAGGGCTGAAAATAATTCAATGACTGGTTCAAGTAATTTTCTGCTTTCTTAATTTAAATATGTAAAAATAAACTTTAAATAGATCAAAGTAGAGTAGGTACATTTATTAAGATGTATACCAGAATCATTAATGTAATAATTTGAACATCTCCCTTAAACGTTAAACTGTATTCAAGAACTTAAATAGTTTTCTTAGACCATTCAAGCTTTTATTGCATGTAATTTTGCATTACTCATAAATAAACACTTTATTGTGAGATTCTATTAGCGCAAATTGTACAAGACAAAATAACATCGAATTAGTTCTAACCGCAAATTCTCCTAATGTGGCGATTTATTGCTTTTTCTTTAGCCACTCTAATAAAATAGAACACTAAAAATCCTAGCCCGTTGGTAAGGCTCAAACCCCCAACTGCTCTTAGAGTGTTCTTCCTCGTATTTGCCTTGCCACTCTAGTAGTCAGACGGGATCAGTTTTCAGTCTACTTGAAACTCCAGATCACGTAGTTGCGACTTATTTCTACCACCATCATCAAGTTATACATTTCTATTTCTTGATTCGGTCCGGAAAACAAGTTTTGAATTGAAATTCGGGAATTAGAAATCTATTGGGATTTCTGATCTCTATGCAAAAAATTATGCTTGTGCTTGAAATAATGAATCTTAATACGTATTTTATTGCAGAGCAGGTTTTAAAACTTAACTGGGAAGAAATAAATATTATTTACCAATATATGTATTAAAAAAAAATCAGAAAGCTAGCCTTCAAAAGTATATATATATATATATAAATAATATAAAACGTATATATATATATATATAAATAATAAAAAAATGCTACAATTTTGAGTGAATTGATTAAAAAGCTAAAAGCAAAAAAATAATTTTTAATACAACTTGTAAAGCGCTATGCTGCGATTTTACATGTGTATACCTATATAAATTCCCAAATAGGACAAGTAGCAATGTACTCGTAAAATTTCTAGATAAGTGACGGAAGTAACGGCTGGGGGGGAGTTGCGACCCCCAACAGTCCGGTTAAAGCTTTTTTCCGCCATGGCAAACGCTCCCGGTAGCCGATACTCCCTACACTATTTTCTTCATGACTCTTATAAAACCGTACAAAATTACATACATACATATACACTTTCAATAACTTGTAAAAATCCAAATGTTTACTATAATACGCTAAAACAAACCAAAAAGGACACACTATAAAAATATAACAATTAATTTAAAATACTAATGTATGAAATCACTTCACACGTGGTTATTTAATATCCCAATACCAATATAATATATTATATTGTTATTGGGATATTAAATGAACGTATAATTGTATTCAGAAGAAAAAATGAGGAACGTAATCCCAAGAACTTAGTTGGAACAGTAAAGCATGGCGGTGGAGGTGTCCTTGTGTGGCGGTGCATGTCAGCATCAGGACTGGATAATTTGGTATTTATTGACAGCATAATGAATCATGCTCTTTATTTAAATATTTTAAAAGACAATTTTAAATTATCAGCCCAGAATTTGGGTATTGGAAACAACTTTGTTTTTTATCAAGATAATTATCCCAAGCACACGGCTCTCAATGTTCGCCTCTGGTGTCTCCATAATTGTCCACTAGTTCTGAAAACACCACCTAAGTCGCCGGATTTAAACCCAATGAAACACATTTGGAGAGAACTAGAGGCTAGGAACTAGAACTTAAGAGTACGAAGACATGACATTAAAATGAAAAGCGAACTAAAAACAGTAATAATCGAAGAATGGAGGAACATTGATGCGGAAATTACAAAAAAACAAGTAAACTCTATTCACAGACGTTTAAGGGGACGGTGGACGTTGAAAAATCGACTAAAAAAGTTTTTTTAAATATATAACATTGTTTTACATATCAGCAGGTGCAATGAATGCTTCTGCCGGCGATTTCCATGGCCGTCAATATCTGCAAAGGGGGGTCGAACTGTTTGGGATAGAGTATGTCAAATACCTGTCTTTTTGGGAAGTTCTTCGTTTGGAATGGACGCTGTCCCACCCGTAAGCAAAAGGTTAAGTGCATTGTTTTTAAACGGAATTTTCAAAGGTTTTACATTTTTAAAATGCTCCATGCATCTTAATTTTTGTTTGAGATGCATGAAATTTGGTAAGACGACACCTTTCATACTTTTTAATGAAACTGGGTATGCATTTTATAATTGAACTTTATTGGGATAATTAAAAGTGAATAATAACCCAATTAAATGATGAAAATTAAGTTTTAATGCAGAAAAATATTTTTTAAAAATTAACTTTCTAAGGGATTTAAAAATGAATACCCAAATTTGTTCATAGTGTGTTTTTGAGTGATAATAATGTAAAATTAATCAAAAATGTGAACAAATGGCACAAAAGGAGCATTTTCAAACTTTCGTTAAAAAAAAATTAAATTTAAAAAACAAATACAAAATTATAACAAAATTGAAATAAATTGAATGGTATTTTATATAGTAATGTTAAGAAGAATATTTAGACAAATTTTCATGTTTCTAAGTCAATAAATAAATAAAAAAAATTTCAACGTCCACCGTTCCCTTTAAAGCTGTTGTGGATGCTAGAGGATATCCTACTAAGTACTAATTTACCGAAATATTACAATATTTACAGTATGTAGAGATTTTTTTAAAGTGTAAGAAGACTTTTGTGACGTAACTTTTTGTTTACTTTTTGATTATTAATTTTTCAAAAAAAATGTTTTACTATGTTTTTAAAATATTTTGTGTAGTTTTGTTAAAAACATGTTATAGATATTATTAGAAAATTCCAGTTCTGAAATATTACTTTTTATTAATGGATAGAACATTATTTCATTGAAATTCATAAGTGTACGAACACTTTTGAAAGCCACTGTAGGTGCTTCATTAGTAATTCTAATAATAATTAGATGATCAATAAATCAGTGCATGATATGACTGTTGAAAGGGTACTGAATTTCGTAAAAATGTAGATAAAGGTTGATCAGTATTGTGGATGAGATTCCTCCCTGTGGTATTCTCTTAATTAATTAGTATATGCAATTTCCTTGAGATAGATACTGTTTGAGCACAATGAATTTTAATATTTTGAATTTTGGAAAATATATGTTTTTTGATTGAGAAAATTGTTCATATAAATTTAGTATGACTTTATATAAATCAATAATATCAATGTTATTAAAGAGGTCTTTGAAATCAAAAGTTTTAATATCATGTATGTGAGGTAGTTGTTTTAGGTTATTAATCAGTTCTATACTGTTTTTGATTATATGTGTTTGTTGTGTAGTAAAACAATCATAAATTTGATTTAGTATAATTAGAAGTTTTTTGTCAGCAGCATTGATATATGCATTAAATCCTATAGTAACAGTTCTAAAAGAAATTGGTGATTTATGGAATTTAAGTGTGAGTATCAGGTAAGGAAAATTAAGATTGTGTTTTTGTTTAAGAAGTTTGTAGTAAGCAATAATTTGTTTACTTATAATAGTGATATTAGAGTTTATAGAAGTTACTGAAATTGAGGTATGGAGATGCAGTTTGTGTTCGTCCAAATACAATTTTTTGCAAATATACGTATAATTACTTAATACCGTATCAATATAAGTGATTACAAATTTGTCTTGTAGTAACTTGATCTGTTTAAAGATGTCTTGGTAATTATGTGTATATTTTGGTATAGGAAATTATTAAATCAATTGTTTTGCATGCCAGGTGACTTGTACTTGCCAGCTCATAAAGGCTTCAAAACGACAGTGGTGTTTATCTGATATTTTATACATATGTTTATCTAGATCAATGGCAGAAGCTTGTATTATTTTCTCTTTATTATATAGGAGTGGTAGTATGTATTTGGGTCCATAGCTGAGAAATTGTTTGAGATGAGTTCTTGAATTGAGATTTCCGGTGATTATATGTTCATGATGTTGGTCAATAAAGGGTAGATAACAAGCTTCAGTGCATGAACATGATACAGATTTGTTCAACTGTTTTGATAAAAGATTGTAGATGTATATTTTACGTCCTAATTATACTGGATATTTAAATGCTTTTATTATATTAATATTTTTAATTGGAAAAAAGGATTGCAATTTTTAAAAAAGCAATTATAAAGTTGAAATAATGAAATATAGGATTTGTGTAATTAATAACACAATAAGATTGGTTGGTTTTTCTTTTTGGTGTGAAAGTGTGAGGTGAACACTTAGCAGCATTGCTCTAGTTAATAAAAGGTCAAAAACAAGGTGTTCGAAGTGTTTTTTGTTATTAAGATCTATGAGTGAAATATAAAGTTAATTTAAATGTTGCTTTTTGATGAAAAATACCCAGTTTCTGGTTTTTTTCCAATCATAATTAGATTCAAAAATTGTACTGAGATTAGTTGAGATTTGAAGGCTAAGTTAAGGGAGTGTTTGTTTTTGTGTATTCCCCTCTTCCTCTCTGAGTGCGTGTGGTTTTGTGAGAATGAGTTGGCATCAAACTATATTATACTATATATATGAGTATTATTAGAGTTTTAATTGAAGAATTGAATAAATCATTTTTAACTATATTGTGACTATTAACAATTTGACAAAAGGTAGTTCAAAGTAGTTTAGTCCAAAAGGTAAAGCAGTATTACGCTTTAAAATGTGTTTCTTTTCACAGTAAATTCTGTCAGATGAATTTGGAATTATATCCAAAATACAAATAATAACTGAATCAAAACCATGTTAGTAAAAATATTCATACTCAAATTGATTTTCGGAATTACGATATTTATCATAATATTTTATGTTATTTCGATGTACATGTATTCTAAGATGTAATGGGGGGTGTACCAATCTCTCCCACATATGTCATCTGGCAGACAGAACATTGAAGCTTGTAAATGCATCTAAAAACTTTACAGAAAGTAAGTGATTTTTATCGCAGTTGACTTGATTTGGTTCCTCATTGGGGCACGTTTTACAGTTTTCGTTCTTGCACGTTTAAAATCTAAAAGTCCTATGGAGTACTGTAGCTATCACATTGTCTTCACACTGAATTGGGTAAATGGATGTCGATCTTTGGTATGTCCTATTCATATCCAAGTACCGCGTACAATAATTTCTATTTTCTTTTTTGCCAGTCGCTAAAATATCATGTTGTATATTCATATTTGTATAAATATTAAACAATATTGCTTAGGAGTTATACATTGAAATAAACAATCAAAAGTACACATAATAGCTGTATGAAAAGAATTGCGTATGTATTGATTATATAAATTACAATAAATACAAGCTTCAGTGCATGAACATGATACAGATTTGTTCAACTGTTTTGATAAAAGATTGTAGATGTATATTTTACGTCCAAATTATACTGGATATTTAAAAGCTTTTATTATATTAATATTTTTAATTGGAAAAAAGGATTGCAATTTTTAAAAAAGCAATTATAAAGTTGAAATAATGAAATATAGGATTTGTGTAATTAATAACACAATAAGATTGGTTGGTTTTTCTTTTTGGTGTGAAAGTGTGAGGTGAACACTTAGCAGCATTGCTCTAGTTAATAAAAGGTCAAAAACAAGGTGTTCGAAGTGTTTTTTGTTATTAAGATCTATGAGTGAAATATAAAGTTAATTTAAATGTTGCTTTTTGATGAAAAATACCCAGTTTCTGGGTTTTTTCCAATCATAATTAGATTCAAAAAGTGTACTGAGATTAGTTGAGATTTGAAGGCTAAGTTAAGGGAGTTGTTGTTGTTGAGACCCAGACCGTCCGACCTACCAGAAAGGTTAAGTTAAGGGAGTGTTTGTTTTTGTGTATTCCCCTCTTCCTCTCTGAGTGCGTGTGGTTTTGTGAGAATGAGTTGGCATCAAACTATATTATACTATATATATGAGTATTATTAGAGTTTTAATTGAAGAATTGAATAAATCATTTTTAACTATATTGTGACTATTAACAATTTGACAAAAGGTAGTTCAAAGTAGTTTAGTCCAAAAGGTAAAGCAGTATTACGCTTTAAAATGTGTTTCTTTTCACAGTAAATTCTGTCAGATGAATTTGGAATTATATCCAAAATACAAATAATAACTGAATCAAAACCATGTTAGTAAAAATATTCATACTCAAATTGATTTTCGGAATTACGATATTTATCATAATATTTTATGTTATTTCGATGTACATGTATTCTAAGATGTAATGGGGGGTGTACCAATCTCTCCCACATATGTGATCTGGCAGACAGAACATTGAAGCTTGTAAATGCATCTAAAAACTTTACAGAAAGTAAGTGATTTTTATCGCAGTTGACTTGATTTGGTTCCTCATTGGGGCACGTTTTACAGTTTTCGTTCTTGCACGTTTGAAATCTAAAAGTCCTATGGAGTACTGTAGCTATCACATTGTCTTCACACTGAATTGGGTAAATGGATGTCGATCTTTGGTATGTCCTATTCATATCCAAGTACCGCGTACAATAATTTCTATTTTCTTTTTTGCCAGTCGCTAAAATATCATGTTGTATATTCATATTTGTATAAATATTAAACAATATTGCTTAGGAGTTATACATTGAAATAAACAATCAAAAGAACACATAATAGCTGTATGAAAAGAATTGCGTATGTATTGATTATATAAATTACAAAGAATAGATAACATGAGACAACAATAACATATATATATATATATATATATATATATATATATATATACAGGGTGTCCCAAAAACATTAACCTTGGCTTTAATTTCTTAAACATTGATCATGGACATATGTAATAAATTACAAAGTTGCGTAAAAAAGGTACATAATTTTATGAAATCGATTAAAATTTTTAGGGGATTAAATTTGAAGAAATACAAAATTTAAATTTTTATAGGGCCCCCATACAAAAACATTTCAAATGAGTAAAATGGGCCCCCATACACTAATAATGTGATGTACAAAATTTCAGCATTTTATCATAAAAAGTCCCAGAGATATGGTTAAACAAAGTTGGTGAGGGATTAATCACAAATTAAAATGTAAATGTTTACAGAAAGAGTGCAAAAGACGCAACGCTAAAATGCATTATAGGCAAATCATATCTGTCTCGTGTCTTTAACGGAACTTAAAGATACGAGGAATGGATGGAAAACATTTTAAACAAGCTTTAAAGCTTGTGTAACGTTATTATTTCTACACAGTGTAGATATTTTTGTACCTTAATAAATAATAATTAGCAAAATTATTATTTATTTATGTAATCATTGGTTTCTTTCGAAATTTGGTATGACCCCTGAAACCGATCTGCCGAAATGAGTTTTCCCCTCTGAGAACACATATCGATGCCTCAAAAGGTGGTTTAAGTTAGCATTTTTGTCTTTTCATATCTCTGTGATTTTTATGATAAAATGCGGAAATTTTGTACATCATCGTATTAGTGGATGAGACTCATTTTACTCATTGGAAATGTTTTTGTGCGGGGCCCGTATAAAAATTTTAATTTTGTATTTCTTAAGATTTAATTCCCTTGAAATTGTAATCAAATTGATAAAATTCTGTACCTTTTTTTGCGCAACTTTGTAATTTACAATATATGTCTAAGACCAATATTAAAGGAATTAAAGCCAATATCAATGTTTTTGGGACACCCTGTATATATATATATATATATATATATATCAGATTTACTTTCTATATATATATATGTATACATATACTCTCTCTATATACAGAGTATATGTATATATACTTTAAGAAAAAAAATCGATGCACTCCGCAAAATAAACCGATATTAATGAAATTTTACATACAAACACATTTTGACCGAATATGCAAATGGTCAAAATGAATAAATAGGGGGAATTACAGCGCATTGAAACTGAGCACCATGGTGGTGTATATAAGGAGCGAATCTCGCTTTCAGGAACTAAACAACGTGCAGTGGATTTCGATTGCGTTTACGTGCCTTGATTGTAACAATGACTCGCCGCCGAATTCGAGGACACTAAGAGCAAATGAGGGAGTTTGGAAGAGGGTATGCGATCGGAAGTGCATGAGACTGAATGGGAACACCGTCGAATCCCTAAGCTTTTGGGTCAGAGCAATGCAGCAATTAGACGATGTTGGCAGGAATGGATCTGGAATGACAGATTCCAGCGGCAGACGCTCAGTTTAAGCCTAGGGAAGAACGGGAAGATAGAGTGATTGTCAGATCAGCTGTGACAGCACGAAGTTAGTCGTTATCAACCATCCAACGTGTGACAAACACGGAAGTGACCATCTGGACCATTAAATTATGACTACGGGAGCAGAATCTATACTCGCGGCGCCCATTGGGCTGCCTACCACTGACTAGTAAGCACCGTCAACAGCGATTGCCTAGGTGCCGGGTCCGATCAACGTGGAATTCATCGGTTTGGGAACCACATTTGGTCTCATTTGAATAATTATTTCTTGGTGCGTCGATGTTTTTGTCTTAGAGTATATATATATATATATATATATATAAGAATTTCAAAGGAAACTGGAGAAAAAGCCAACAGGTAAAATATGAAAAGGCCAATAGGGATTGTGACCCCCTGTTCCTAGTTATAGCATGCTATTACACCATGGTAACACTCCCGGAACCGACACTTACCTGAAGCTTTAATTCTGATTTCCAAATAAGAAAAAGATTATATTCAAAGAGCAAAAACCAAAAAGGATAAAGTAAGAGTATATTCCGATTATTATACTAAATCATTTATATAGAAACAATAAAATTCATACTTTCAAGAGGGATCGCATCAAAGAGGCAATGAAGCAGCATTTTCCAGTAAGGTATCTGAGACACTATTATAATGCACTTTATTGTAAAGAAAACACTGC
The DNA here is from genome assembly GCA_951213105.1 of Amaurobius ferox. Classification (NCBI taxonomy): domain Eukaryota; kingdom Metazoa; phylum Arthropoda; class Arachnida; order Araneae; family Amaurobiidae; genus Amaurobius; species Amaurobius ferox. The sequence goes on along the minus strand of OX578141.1, from coordinate 26,875,648 downwards.
ATTTAATGCTAATATAGGGAATTTCTGAGATACGTAAATGTAAATGGCAACGATAAACTGTAACCGAGCAGTAAAGACTTATAACACCGAACTTCTGTGTAACTTCTTATGGGCATTGCCGTTACTGTTGTACATATGATGAGAACTTTCCTGATCAGGAAGTGCATTCGGGGTTGTGTCAACTTTATTCTCTCAGATTTTCGTTAGAAAATACTTTATCCTTTTTGTTTTTTGCTTTTTGAATATAATATATTGCGTATTTGGCAGACGGAATTAAAACTTCAGGAAGGTATCGGTTCCTGGAGTGTTACCAGTGTTACTATGGTGTAATAACATGCTATAACCGGGAACAAGGTGTCACAATCCCCCTTGGCCATTTAGTATTTTATCTGTTGGCTTTTTCCCTATTGTCATTTGAAATTCGTATATATAAATATATATATATATATATATATATATATATATATATATATATATATATATATATATATATATATATATACTCTAAGACAAAAAAGACACAAAGACAGAAGACCAATTTTCGTGTTTGAAAAGATACTTTGGGGAAGCCCGTAGGGTTGGACATCCCAGGGGATTCCTTTGCGGTATCGCATCGGATTTTTACAATATCGATATACAAGAGTGCAAATTAAGATTAATGGATTTTTAGTTGAATCTGTGGCAACGGTATACAGTATATAACCGGTGATTCCTGGGTTCTCGGAGTTATTCTGGTGATGAAGGGGATGGGGTAGAGCGTTTGTGTGTTGAGTTCGATGAATTTATTGGTGGTATTGGTGGTGTTGGCGTGAGGTGGATTCGATTGGTTTCACATACAGTATTTCTTTTGGATTTTGATTAATGTCTGTGTCTTTATTTTCGGCAATTACTTTAGTCGCAAGGATTTTCTATGAACGGTGCCGGTTTTCTGGGAGTGTTTGCCGCGGTACTCAAAGCATGCTTTTAACCGGGGAGTGGGGGTCATAACCCCCCCACAACGACTTTTTGGTACTGTTTATTCTTTCATTGAATTTTATATATATATATATATATATATATATATATATATATATATATATATATATATATATATATATATATATATATATATATATATATATATATAGCATAGTAAACATATTAAAATAAAGTTATTTCACAGTTATCCAATTTTTCTCCAGAAGTTGGCCCAATGCAGCACATTCTCCTAAAGTAACATACAAGATTCATATGAAAAAGAGGGGAAATGACCAAATGCAAGGCATAAAATGGTAGAGGGGGATGGCGACCCCTCTTTCCCGTTTAAAAGACTGCTTTTATGCCCGGGCAACACTCACGGTACCAATGCCATGCAGAAGCCATACTTCCGTAAATGTGTCAAATCAAAAACACTCGAAAAAGTGCAAAGAAAACAAATAGGAATCGACCAGGATCGCAAGGGAAAGAATGGAAATGCAGCAAATGCCCCTGTCGGTTACGATGGAGTGCATCATATATAACAGAAGTCCACGCATGCGCTATTCGTTATTTTCACTTTCATCGTTCTATACTTCTGCCATATCCTTTAAGTAAGCATTTTCTCCCTTTTTTGTATTAAATAGGGAATTATAATAACATTTCAGGAAACCAATTGGATAATTCCGTTTTATTGCCTCCTTCATAATATTCCTATTATGCATGATGCAATCAGACTTGAAAGTATTAATGCGTTGATTTCTTTTGAGGTGACCAATGACGACATTTCTGAAAATGTTTTTGGTCAAATTGGACCTCCAATCAATAATGCGGTTGATTTTTATATTGAAATTGTTTCTCTTGTCATATAAGACGGTATAAGTACCATATCTACTGTCATGTTTTAGTGTGATATCTAGAAAATCAACACTATCTTCCTCCTTACTTATATTCTCAATCAATTCCAGTTCTTTTGGATAAAAAGTAAAATCAAATTGGGGTGTATTCTTATATTGCCCAATAAGGACATCGTCAACGAAACGAAAATATGGCATTTCATGTAATATATGAGTGCCATTTTCAAATTTACACAAGTATAGATCGGCGAGCAGGGATGAACATCCCCCTCCCATCGGAATACCCTTAACCTGTTTAAAATAGTTGGTGCCATCAAATAAGATGTTTTCAAACAACACAATGCGAATCAAGTCCTCGTATTTTCTGAATGTAATATGCTCTTTTAAGTCATATATTTCATGTAGTTCCTTCAAAATTTCATATAGATTTTCCAGATTGATGTTGTTGAATAAATCACGGAAATCGTAACTTTTGAAACGTATATCCCTGCTATAAAATGGAAGTCGGTTGATGACATCGTAACTATTATTTATCATTACTGTTCCTTGTTTCTTGAGTATAATCATAACATTTTTAAGTATAGTTAAAAGTTTTTCATTTGCAATTGTTAAATAGGATCCACATCCCACTGTCACCGGCCGGAACTTGACTGGATTTTTATGAAGTTTTGGTATGAGTACCAAATATGGAAAGTTAACTGCTTTAAGTTCGATACCAATGCTTTGATACAGAGTTTTAATTTTATTTACCAGACATGTTCCATTTTGTTGTAAAGGGGAGTACATTTGTTTATCAAGATAACTATTTTTTACAGTATCAACGTAGTATTTTCTGCATGTGAAAGCGTAATTTGATACAACTTTATCCGTATAAGTTATAACATATTTATCTTCATATTTATTGACTGCATTTTGAAGAGAAGGATAATACGTTTTTTTACACAATGTTTTGTAGTGGAGATTGAACATTTTGATAAGGTTGTATTGCCATTCTTTGAAGGCTTGTATTGGCATGCTGTATTTTACGGCGAGTTTATATGTAAATTTCTTCAAATCTTGTTCAAAGTCCTTTTTAATATTTGTGAAATCTTGTATACGAAATTTCGTACCAAGTTGAAGCATAGATTTTAACTTGTGATTATTCAATAGATCCAGGTTTCCAGTGATAATGTGCGCATGATGGGTATCTATATAAGGGCTGTTTTTACAATTACACTCTTCACTTTTATATACATTGATGTTTCTACTTATGCGGTTATAATTAAATATTTTTCTACCATTGGTTTGCACAAATTTATAAATCAGTTTTACTTCTATGTTAGGTATTGGTAAGAGATGTGCCAAGTTTTTTATATATGTCTTGATTGGTAAACCATCATAATTTTTATTTTTGTAGGTTGTAACAAAAGGCACTGTTGTAGTAGTTTTCTTCTGTGGAGAGGATTTCAATACTATGTTTAATGTACTGGCTTTTAGTTTAAGTAAATCCATCATTATAGCATAGTTTGTACATGCATTTTCATTATTATTAACAGTTAGTTGTTTTTCGAGTTGATACACTTTCAAATAACACCAGATGCGTTGAATATAACGTTTTCTTATACTAAATATAAGATTTTTGATCCAGCCGGGTTTTATTATTATTCCTGCACACACTGTTTTCATGAACGTTTCGATCTTATCAAGAGTTTCTTTATAACTGAAATTTTTCCTTTTTCTTGTTCCCCTTTGCCATCTCTTTTTTATAGCAGGATGGATATCTTGTAATACAGGGTTACGTTTTTCATTTTTACAAGATTCCAAATTATAATTGTCATTAAATATGATCGTATTGAGTCCATACGGAAAAGCTGTTCCATATTGTTGGATGTGTGTATTTTCCCACCAAAGTCTTTCTGACAGTTTGGGTACAACATCGATGATTGTAACAATAATTTGTGAAAAATCATGGTTTCTATAATGACGGAGTTCCAAATTGGTGATAGTTGCATCAGTGAGAAGAGATTTGCCAATTTGACTTCGATGTAAGTTGATTCGCAAATGCAAACGATTTTTGGTTTGGCCGATATATTTGGCTTGGCATGTTTGGCAAGTAATACAGTAGATGACATTATAGGTTTTGCAGAATGTACCGTAACTGGGATCTTGAGTAGATATTTGGAGAGGGTCTGCCACTGGGCAGAGTTTACATCGATGAGATTGGCATTTTTTAAACTTGAAATTACGTATTCTATTAAAATAATGACGATATGAATATTTAAAAAAGGGGTGATCCATTTAGATTAGGGATCTAGTCGGTAGAACAATGAGAAACATTACAGACGCTATTTATATTTGTCACAGAGTTTGCAATAGCATGTTGCACAGGCTTGAAATATTTCTTTATGTTAGGCATCATATATAAAGCATGAGGGTAACTGGTTATCGATAATACTACTACCCTGTATTGTTGTATTACCGGGCATATACTTTATAACAGTATAATTGCCAGTCGCTAAATAATATAGTTGTATTCATTCATAAAGTATAATTTCAACAGTTTATATCTCTTATTGAGGAGTAAATGTAAAACGTGGTTGTTTTTCAATAGATCCACCATCTTGCTCATTAAAGCTGTGGAGAAAGTATAAAACATACATTAAAAGCTGTATCTTCATAAAGCATATAAGAATGGCCTGGATGTGCGAATGCATGACTCAGTGACTTTTAGAACATTTTCAACTTTTTTTTGGATTTTATATAAATATCATTTCATTGAAATACGTTATTTATAAAATGGACGTAGATAGGTATTGTCCGTGTTAGATAACTTAAAACACAATAAAACACATAAATACTATAAAACACTTAAAAGGCAAATGCTACCTTGTTAAAAACATGCTAAATGAGTTACAATTTATGATATAACAAAACAACATGGAATCAAAATAACACGACATACCATAGTGCGTCCCCAATTTTAACCTAAATGCCGATCCAACAACACACGGAAGACCACCACAGCACGTGTATGGTCCGAGAAGTAACCCAGGTCATAAAACATCAAACAAGAAAAACGAGACGATATATCCGCGCAATGCTGCAAGACACGCGCATGCGTGGACTTCTGTGGAATAGCGCATCGTGGAATAGCGCATGCGTGGACTTCTGTTATATATGATGCACTCCATCGTAACCGACAGGGGCATTTGCTGCATTTCCATTCTTTCCCTTGCGATCCTGGTCGATTCCTATTTGTTTTCTTTGCACTTTTTCGAGTGTTTTTGATTTGACACATTTACGGAAGTATGGCTTCTGCATGGCATTGGTACCGTGAGTGTTGCCCGGGCATAAAAGCAGTCTTTTAAACGGGAAAGAGGGGTCGCCATCCCCCTCTACCATTTTATGCCTTGCATTTGGTCATTTCCCCTCTTTTTCATATGAACCTTATATATATATATATATATATATACATATATATATATATATAATTGAAGAATTTTTATTTTACTTTATATATAGAGATAGATCATGGATAGAGAATGTTCTGTATAACATAAGTGAAAGAAAAATGAGATGTAAATGTGATATCAAAAATAACGACAAATCATTGAATATTTAAAAAAATGATAATAAAACATTATAAATAAAACAGATACTAAATTGGTATAAAATACCCCTATATATATATATATATATATATATAATGTATTAAAGCAATATATACGCAAGGTTGCAAAGGTTGCACAAAAACTACTTAAAAAGTTATTGTCCAAAGTGGATGAACATTTGGAAATGTGCTGTGTAAGCAATTTTTAGAGCTAATTTTTTCACTGTATAAATTAGTATTGATGTTTCTGACAAATTCAAGAGGTGTATATTCACGTGTCGTGTTAAATTCAATATTACGAGTGGAAAAAAAGCTGTGGAAGCATGAATTCTAAACAGCTTTTCTAAATTCACTTTAAATATAGATATAGCTCATATTATTCCTGAGATTCCAAACATTACCACAGACAGAAAACACAATCAAGGCCTTGAACATATATGCAAAAAACTATGTTGGTGTAAACACTGCACGTCATCGGATATGAAATATTAAATGTGTGTAAATTCAATGAAAAGTGTGTTAAAATTGTGTAAAAGTGTGTGATAAATGAAAAGTGTGTAAAATCAATCTCAGTCACAAATTAATTTTGAGGAGGCAGAAGTTGTACCAGAAAATATAAACTTGGAGTTGAATAAACAATTCATGGAGTATTATAATCCAATACAAGTAACTCAAGTAACTTGATATATCCAAAAATATACTGAGACACTTTATTAATTTTTATGGATTCCGAAACCATTGTGCTAGATGAGTGCGAGAAGTTCTGTAACATCATGAAACCTGAACGAATCAGTGCCAACATCCTACAACTTTTATATTTCACTACCCTACATTCATTCACTCCACAGATCAGAACTTGTTTCTAACGAATTTTACTTATCACAAATCTACAGGAAGACTTTAGAGGCACCGAATTTTCTCAACCAGAATAATTTTATCACGAAATCAGGAACTCTGCAACTACTATTTGTTTGAATTGTACATTTGAACGGTTTATAATTTTAAACTGCACGTTTCAAAAGTGTTTATCATATAGAGGAGTTTCCCATGTGAGTGTACTTAACTTATTTTATATGTCTTAGTCAAATTTCAATCAAAATATTACTGAGAAAAATTTTGAATCCTGTCCTTGCTCGGTGAGTAAACAGTTGGTAATGAAGGTATGGATCACTACGTTGGTTAATAAATAATTTTACTTTTCGCACTTTATAGTTGGGATTCCAATTCGACATAAAATATTCATAAACACCTGAGAGTTCTATGCTGCCTTTCGATTGTGCATTTTAACTTTCTAAGCTATCTTTTACTTTATAATTTATAACATTCAATCCGACTAAAGTTTAAAAAAAGAAATTTCCATGGAGACCGCACAATATTAATGAGGACTTATGGGATTCAGTAAAAAAACTTAGGTGTTGTGTCTACAAATAGTTAATGTGTTTAAAGCATCAAACTATGACGATTCACAGAAAATAAGCATTATTAATAGTATAGATTCTCAACAGTGTCAAAAACAAATCCTAATTAATTTTTATAGTATAAAATCAATATTTGAATTTTAATATTTAGCAAAATTAATAACATTAGCTCAATTTGATAACTTTTTCCAGTATTTTAACTTGGAAATATTTATATTATTTAATCATTAATTTGCAAATATATTAACAGCTCATATTTTCCAAACATGTTAATTCTTTCCAAGACATTTTGCAGTCACTGTTTCTCAAGTATTTAGTAAAGTATTTGTTTCTCAAGTATTTAGTAAAGTATTTGTTTGTCAAGTATTTAGTAAAGTATTTGTCAAGTATTTAGTAAAGTATTTAGTAAAATATTTGTTTGTCAAGTATTTAGTAAAGTATTTGTTTGTCAAGTATTTAGTAAAGTATTTCTTTGTCAAGTATTTTGTAAAGCATTTGTTTGTTAAGTGCTTAGTAAAGTATATTTAATACTTGTCTAAGGCATTTTTGTCCTTCCAGACCCTCCAGCAGCCCATGATGATTCAGAAGACAGAATCTTGGCACACTTATACTATAGACAACAGGGCAAAATCTAACGAAGTCGGTTTTTAAAATTTCTTGCCGAGAGCTGTACAATAGAATTTTTCAAAAAGTCTTTACATATCTTCCAAAAGCTCTCCCATTAATCTAGATAGCTTAACTTTTACATATTTATAATATCGACTACGGGATAGATCCTGACACAGTCAATATTTTTGTTTTTCACCCTCCCATGTCGGAGAAAGTGAAGGGTTTTAAAAGCTTTTACAGGATTTAAAAGCGATCACAGGACATAACCAGACGGAACAAAATCTTCAATTTCTCCCATGAGGCTGAAAAAATGGGAGAATGGTCAAAAAAACTTTTCCAAACCCTCCAGAAAGCCCTTCGTGACTTAGAAGTCTGAAATTCTGTATAATTATAGTATTAACTATTTGACAAAACTTAATTGTGTCAATTTTTTATATATAAAACTAAGTGCCATACATTGTTGAACTAAAATGTTAAAAAATTAAAAACTTTATTTAAGAGTATGTTTCCTTGTCTTTTGATGGCTTAAAAACTAGTAAACGAACTATATATGAACGATAAGCAATATAAGTAATATTAAAAAATGTACATCACACGAGGTTTGTCCTGAAAATAAAGGGGCTGATTATGCAAAAAATAAGAAAGGATATATATATATATAGAGAGAGAGAGGGTGTCCCAAAAAGATTGAAGCGCACTTTAATTCTTTACCTGTTGGAGATAAGCGGACACTGTAATTTGCAAAAATGTTGAAAGTAAGGTAGGAAATAAGACTACGTTAATGAAATAGTCCCCCCATTAATTTTCAAAAAGTTACACATTTTAAATTCTATACGACTCCTTAGACACATTGAAGAAATCGGAATATTTTTATTTTTAATGCAACAAGATCATTAAAAAAACCTCATATCTGCATTTTTAAAATCAACTGAATTATGATAAAGGAAAAAACTTCCATACCATGTGAAAGGCTGTTTCATCAGTGAAAATAGGGATCATAAACAAATTGATGACGGAAATTGTTTAGATCAAAAATACGTTAATATGTGTCAAATTGTTTTATCACAAATGCATCTAAATAAAGCATTATACAGACATAGATTATATAAAGCAGTGGTACTCACTACGCTGTTGGATATCCTATGTATTATCATATAGTTTTATCTTTTTTGTGATATGTCATAAATTTACATTTCTAATTTGATATATGGTCCCCATTCACAAGATTCAATTTTCAATTAAATATAACTCCCTCAATTTTAAAGATACAGATATGGGTATTTTTTAATGATCTTGTTGCATTAAAAATAAAAATTTTCTGATTGACCAAATTTGTCTAAGGTGGTCGTATAAAAATTTAAAAAGTGTAACTTTTCGAAAATAAATGGGAGGACTATTTCATTAACGTAGTCATATTTCCTACCTTACTTTCAACATTTTTGCAATTTACATTGCCCACATATCTCTAACAGGTAAAGAATTAAAGCGCGTTTCAATCTTTTTGGGACACCCTGTATACACACACACACATATATATATATATATATTTATATATATATTCCAAGTATTCATTTAAAGATAATCTCCCTCAACGTTTTTTCTAGAGAAGCACACTAAGAGACATATTATTCCTACTTCTGAATTGAGATTTCTGGATATTGTGGTTTGTCTTAAAATTGTGGATCCCGCAGGCAGTTTCGGTGGATTGTGTAACACCCTGTCTTAGATGGGGTAATGCAAAGGGCTGCAGATCAACTACAATATGTTTGGCTTTCAAAAAGTCCAGCACAGATAATTTATTTATACATGCTGCATTATCGGATTGAATTTTTGGCATTGAAATGCGTTTCAGTGGTATTCCTATTGTATTCAAGTCGCGCCGCAGAGAAGCCGTCCAATAATACTTCCAGGATTAACAAGTAACAACGTCTCCATTGGTGTGTTGCTGCACATTCACGAAGGAACCAAAATGGATAAGTGATACATTCATATATGTATATATATATATATATATATTTCTGTATATATATATATATATATATATATATATATATATTAGAAAATTGGATTAATAACCAGTACCAAGCAAATAATGACAGAACATTGAAACAATAAAATAACCAAAACAGTTGAAACGAGACCACCATGCCGAAAATGGAAATAAACAGAACTAGACTTAATTTTTTAGATTAATTCAAATTAGATACCTCGTAAGGTCGAAGCTTCTAACCTAATTTGTAGCAGGTGTTTTCATCCAAATCAGTACATAGTCCTTCTGAAAATAGAAAAAGTCTCTCAAAAATATTATTTCTGTATATATATTTCCATCACGTTAGAAGGTGGGGGTGTACTCACTCTATATGCTTTATCATTATTTTTCTTCCTTTAAATCCCTTATAATTTTTTATATATTCTCTTTATATTGGTCTATTAATTCACTTCTAAAAAAGTATGTGTACATTAATAAAGTACAGAAGTATTTATCAATTAAAAGAAATCTGGTATTCCACACTTTTATGTCTAATGCAATCATATAAAATTATATTTTAACGGGATATATTTAGGAGCAGTATGTTTCAAATAAAGCCATCATTTGTAGGAGCTAAAATGTATCAAATGTATACGTATAAGCTAATATAATACAAAGAAATATTTGTAGTAAGTTAACTTTTGCGCAAACATATTTTATGTTATTTTCCGATCAATACCACACAATAGATTAAAGGAAAGTATTGAAAATTTTAGTTTCTTTGAATACGAATCAGTCACTTTTTTCAATGACCTGTATCCGCATGCCCTTCCATGTATGTACTTTCTGATATGTACTTTCCATTAGGTAATAGTCTGTTATTTAAATTTTATATAATATCATTGTCGTAGCTTATAAATAGTCAGTGTAAAGAGTAAAATATTTGTTGAATCTGTATTAAATTGAAGTGGATTATATACAATCTACTAATTAGTTTTATAAAATACAAATAATTTTGAGTATTCGAAGATAATTGAATATTATGAGTACATGCTGCTGAATTACATGAGTTCTAATACACATGACAGACAGATATTTATCATTTCTAAAATATAGATTGATGTTTCGATTATATTAAGGTTATATCTCATTAGTTGCTATGGAAGCAAAAATAAAATTGAGTAGCTCTTACTTACGAATACTTACTTACGTTTACTTACGAATTTTAACGAACTATTGAAATATGAGTTCAACAAAGCGATAGTAGCATCAGATCAGTACGCGATTTGGTTCACTTAATTGCAGGGAAAATATGAATGCATCAAAGAAGTAGATCAGGTAATTCTCGATCTGCTTCAAATATACTCTATAACAAAAACAAAATCGACGCACCAAGAAGGAATTGTCCAATTGTGGTAAAAATTGGTGGATGTGAAGAACATACATAGAAAAAGAAACGATTAAAATTTCAAAACAATTTAATAATTAGAGTTTGACCGTATACAAAGGGAGGAGGTCAATAAGGTGTTGGTCCACCTCTGGCCTGGATGCAAGCTATCATCCGGAGTGAGATAGACAGATAAAGTTCACGGATGTTGTCCTGCGGAATGTCTTGCCAAATTGTCTCCAACTGTCGGGCTAAATCGTCAACATTCCAAGCTGGCTGCAATTGCCTTCCCATAACGTCCCAAATGTGCTCTATGGGAGAAAGATCAGGAGACCTAGCTGGTCAAGGAAGTGTTGGGAAAGCTTGAAGACAATTCATAGCAACACGTGCCGTGTGCGGCCTGGCATTATCTTGTTGAAAAGTAAATCCGGGGTGTCGCAAAAGGAACGGTAACACAACCAGTCGTAGAATGTTGTCTACATACCGCTGTGCTGTCAGTGTGCCAGAAATGACTACCAAAGACGTAAAGTATCCGCATTCGAAATGCAAAAGAAATTTTGACCACAGATTCAGAATCGCTCCTTATATACACCTGCTGAATGCGCAGTTCCGATGCGCTGGAGCTCCCACTATTTATTCATTGGATACCAAATTTTATTCATTTGCATGTTCGCTCAAAATGTCTTTTCATACGAAATTCCATTACAATCGGACAACTCCATCTTGTTGCGTCGATTTTTTTGTTATAGAGTGTATATGAAACTTGTAGATGTATACAGTTCAGAAATATTATGAAACGTTTACGGATTTCAACGTGAAATTTGAAAAACTTGAGAGTAGAAATGGTGATTACAATCTAACATGTATAGAATACGGAGGTAATGTATCAAAACGAATATTTAAATTACCTAAGATAGAATCAAAACAGTCTGATGGTCAGTTAAAGGAGTGACTTTCATTTTGTAGGTAATTAAAGGATATTCGAGAAGGTCCAAAGATCGATTCCGAAGACAAGTTTCAATACTTGTTGCAATCCCCCCTGAAGAGATCGCAAGCGAGGGAAATTAATGAATAATTTCCCTCAACCACAGAAAATTATTCTCAAGCTGTTGAATGATTACAAGCTCGTTTTAGAAGAGGAAATTTATCATTTAAATTGCATGTGAGAGAGCTTTTAAGACATCCAAAGGGGAATCCAAGAAAACTAATGAAATTTAGACATCAATGTCTGGTTTTTTGAGTAAAGTCAAGCCCCGTTTCTCTTAGGAGCCACAGTTAATTAGCATCTGGATAAAGTTTTTGACAAATTTCGAGAAGTGGCTAAAAACTAAAAGAGTCCATGTATGTGGAAAATTGCATTACAAGTCTGAATACGGAAGATAATTTGAAGAAGCTTATTCAACAATCATAAATATATTATGTATTCTGCTAAATTGGAACTTTGAGGATGGAAATATATTTATTCGAACTCCGTTTCCAAAACCAACGACAGAGATGTGATTGAATCGCATACATATTACATGTACACCCCAAAAGATAATGAAAATTCAGTTTCGGTCAGAAATGTCTGTCTCAGTGTGAAATCGAATAAAGTTGAAGATACCCTTTGATGTGAATTGAATATAGAAGACAAATTTGAAGAACCAACTGTGGCAAAAAGATTGATTTTGTCTCAAGCGATTAGAATTTTTGACTCCATTGGGATTCTTTGCCAAGTTACCTTGATTATTAACATTCTAATGCAAGACTGTTGGCACTAAAATTAAATTAGTATTCAAATGTACCAATTGCAATAGATAGAAGTTTTTAAACTGAAAATAGGAATTGATTTTACTCAAAGATATCAAAATATTAAGAAGAAAACTGACATATTACAGGTCTATCACCAAATTTGCCGTTCACTCTTTTTGTGATGCCTTTCAGATTTCATGCGCTACTTGTGCTTACCTTTGAAGTGAAACTGAGAATGATGTTAATTGTCAGTTAGTATAGACTCGTTCATAAATTGCACCTTAGAAATCAATTTTTATACCCAGACTTGAACTTTTGGCTTGCTGTATAGGTGTTCCTTTATTTAACTTCATTAAGCAAGATCTACAGTTTAAAACATACCAGTTTATTACTGGTTCGATTTTCTGAATACATTATTTTGAATTAAAAATCAAGAAGTATGGGTGTATTTTTTAATACACAAAGAAAATTAGACTGCTAAGTCAAACTCTGGAATAGAATCATATATCCGACGTTCTTAATAAGGCGGACATGCATCGAGTGATTTCAGTGTGAGCAAGTTAGTTAAATCTCAGTGGGGGAAGGAACCCAACTGGTTAAGGTGTCCGAGTGAAGAATGGCCTAAATGTGGAAGTTTTCATTAATACAGAAATTGTAATTTTTGAAAAGAGTAATAACGTGATTTCTACAATCCATTCTGAAATTATACTTACATACTTTATGGATAATTTTCTTCTTATAATTCAACACTAAATAATGAGTATGGATGTACTGATCTTTTTATAACTCCAGATTAATCAGAGAAAATATAATTTTAGGTAATTCAACTACGACTGAAGTTAAAGAAGCTGAAATCGTTTTACTAGGATTTGCTCAACATGAATCTGTGTCTTAACCCAATGCGATACTCTTTCGACCCGTAGTAGATTGTAGCGGGCTTCTAAGAATAAGATTATAATCTTAAATAAAAATGATTCTGCAAATTTCTGGTGTCCTACTGTGCTACTCTGATTATTCCTTCGTTGAGAAACTCGTTAAGATCTGAATAAAGCTTTTGGTCAAACAGCTGTACAATATCTTATGTCCAGTCCAAAAGAAAATTTTTGGATTATGAATAGTAGAAAAACTATTCGAAATATTCCTCAAAATGTACGAGATGTGCTAAATTTGATACTCAATCTTCAGAAAACCTTTTATCACTTCTTTCTAAAGAAAGGACCTAGGATGCTGCTGTTTTTGAAATTGTAGGTATGCTCTTAGCAGGGCCAATAATACTTAAAAAATCAAAAGTTTTGGATAATAATTTTAACATATGCAATATTTTGAGCAGTACATTTAGAATTTACGTGTGCTTTATCTACTGAATGTTTTCTGCATGCCTTCCGAAGATTCATACACGTCTTGGTTGAACCTCTGTTGTCTATTCAGACAACGGAGCGAATTTTATTGGATCTGAAAATTTTTTCGAGCACATTGATTAAAATTCTGTTGTTCAGAAAACTGTTATTCAGAAAATCATCTGAATTGTTATTCCTTCATATGCTTATTCCCTGGTGGGGAGGACGGTTGTTTGACATGATGAAATGTATCCTACGAAAGAGGATAAGGAGAACATCGTTAAAATACGAAAAATTAATTGCTATTTTGTGCGACTGTGAAAGTGTTATGAATAACAGATCTCTTGCATTTATATATATATATATATATATATATATATATATATATATATATATATATATATATATATATATGTATATATATATATATATATATATATATATATATATATATATATATATGTATATATATATATATATATATATATATATATATATATATATATATATATATATATATATATATATTGAGTTAGACGACCTAATACCTATTACGCCTATGTTTTTGCTGGAAATCCGACAAATTGGAGTATCAGATTTCTATCACCTTGATTAATTCAAACTGAGACAATGATATGCTTACAGAGAGTAAATAAAAATTATTTGAGGAAAAAATTTATTATAGAATACCTAGTACAATTATGTCAAACCTCAAAATATATTAAAGATCCACTATCGATCAAGAATAGTGATACAGTTCTAGTTTCTAATGACAATTCTAATAGAATTGATTGACAATTTGTCAAACTTACAGAAGTTTTTTAATCCAAAGATGGTTATACTTGATTAGTAATGATTAAAACAAAGAAAGAGGTAATATTGCGACCCGTCAAGAAATTGTATTCATTCAAAACGAGCGGGAAAAATGTTGTACTACTTCGAGATAAAGTTTCAAATCTTGAAAATAATAATTCAGAGTATGAAAATATAATTATTTAAAAATCTAATTATTAAAATTTTCATAAATATTTAAAAATCTACCAATTATTTCGAATTCTCGGAGCCCTCTACGGCTATATACCTACGTTTAAAAAAACAGCGCGGTTCTAAGCCAAGTGGGGACTTCGCTTTCGTATTTACATAGTATATATGTGCTATTTGCTTTGAATATTATAGATACGCAATGACCGTAAATAATATTTTTATTTCATAAGCGTAAGAGGAAAACTGTTTTCGGCATTTTTAATGATTTGCACGTGTCTTTTAATTTTGTTTATTTGGAGTCTTTGCGAATTAATTTACCTTTCTTTATAGTATGTAAATTATAATACCTGCATGTTTTAGTGCTGGATATATATGAAGGTTGAAAGCTGTTCATATGTAATTTAAATCTATTCCATTCATATTCCAGGAACAATGATGGTATTATACAGTATATAAGTACTTGATAATTTTTAACTACGTTATAGATAGCAAGGGTATTCAAATAGTTAATATTAACAGATAGAAGTCAATAACAAAGTCATGAACAATGAAATTGGTAAAGAATGTATACAAAATATTTGAAATGAATAACTTCGAAGCTAAATCTGAAAAGGATCGCATTTTTTCTCCTTCTAATAATAATTGCAATGCAAGTAAACTAAGCACTATGAAATGAGCAAATAAAGTGGTGCTTTGCTCTACAGATATATTTTATATAAAATATTTAGCTTTCAATGTTTATATTATTGTCTTTAAATTGAAACACTTGCAATATCTATGAATTAAAAGCGTAAAATTTAAAATATTATTTTCAGAGTTTGATGAATACATAGTGGTAAATGTGTAATTTTAATGCGATTATAAATTCATTTTTTGTAAAAGTGTGAATAAAATGATGCTTTAAACTTATGAATATTTCATTCTTGAATAAATACTATTTCTATAGCATTGGAATTTACTCCGTCATGAATTAAACCCGAAAGAGCACTTAAATTAGATGTCGATGTAAATTTGAAATTTATTAACAACCTACATATTTCGAAACTAACAATTATTATTGCAAAGACTTCATTAAATATATGCCTATAAATTTAAACAGTAAATTAATTACTACATTAATTTTATCTTCGTATCATTTCATGGATTTTCCACCTTCCCCTTAAATCCTTTCGATATTTTTTTCTAAAACATGCAACTTATTTTAAACTAGACATACGTTTTGCATTGCCTTCGTTGGAAATACTAGTATTATTTTATTCTGCATTCATCATTCTTTCAACTCTTCAAATGCATCCAATATTTAAATTAAGACTTAATTGCACTATGTAGATCAGAAATAAATTAAAATCCTTCTCACACTGATTCCGATAGCGAACTTCAGCTTATTTCTCATTTCTGTCATTGATTGAGGCAGATAGTAACCCCATTTGTTCTGTTTTTGTTGCTGTTGTTATCAGGGACAAGTCCCTCAGGACGAGGCAACCTGGTACATAAGCTATTGTACGGGTCTTGTCCAAGGCATTCTCGAAATCAAATTAGCCGATGCCCAAGAAAATGGATATGAACGAAAATAGCTTACTATGTATATTTATTTAAAATAACTTAACCTGTATATTTATCGAAAATAAATAAAGGAAATCTAAAACGTCAAAGCATTTGAAATTATAAGGTTTCCCGCATGTAATAATAATCCCACTGCAGTAACTAATAAGTGTACAAGTTTCACTCTTGCAAGAGCTTTAGACTAGCAAGACACAACATTTCTTTCCCAATATACATACTATCTTAAATATTAAAAGGCAATGTCTGTGTGTTTGTGTGCCTTATCTATATAAATAAGAATGAAAATCTGTCTGTCTGTCTGTCTGTCTGTCTGTCTGTCTGTCTGTCTGTCTGTCTGTCTGTCTGTTTGTCACACCATCACGGGAGAACGGCTGAACCGAATTTGATGAAATTTTGTGGGTAGCCCAGAAATAGCCCCACTTAAAATTATATCTGTGTTTTGAGTTTCTACGACCAGTGGTTCTCGAGATATTAGTAAAAAACGAAATTTTCGTTTGTCTCATCATCACGGAAAAACGGCTGAACCGAATTTAATGAAATTTGGTGAATAGCCTTGAAATATCCCCCCATAAATTTTGTCCAAGTTTCGAGTTTCTAAGACCTGGGGTTGTCGAGATATTAATGAAAAACGGAACTTTTTCCTAGGAGTTCTACTCCCTAACTCCGTGGTTTATCCAAACGAAAAGCTTGAAAATCGTTTGAAAGTGAATTAAAATTTAATCTCTGAGTTTGATGGGAGATTTTTTGCGTTAATTAGTCACTTTCTGAAAACATGAATTGTTTGAAACATGATTTAAAGGGGAAATCTATCTCCATGGTTCATGGTTTATTTAAAACAAGCTTTTACGGAACAACGAGAAGTATAGAGAAATCAAAATCGTTATTTAATTTCGCAGTTTATGTTATAAGACATGACATATTTAACATGTTATAAGATTCTATCTTATATCATGTTACTCAGAAACGCAATTAAATTAAATCTGTCTGTTAATTTTAATAATTATTTTTTCGATTTGAATAATAAATAAATGGATATAAAAATATATTTTAGAAAAGAACGATTTGATTTTTCTTATAGCATTTTTGACTGGATAATATCAATTACGGTCTTCAGGTTTAAAAATTATTATTATTTATATTTTCGGGGATTATTGATTCAAGGATTATTGATATTTTCAAGTTATTATGCAATTATTTTATTATGACAAAAATTGTTTAAACTCATATATTGTATGTTGTACGAATCTTCTACAAATACACGTGTATATCTTTTAATCTACGAGAATATAAGTAGTACAGGTATATTGACATATGTTTTGATATATATTGGCATATATTGGAATCAATTACGACCTTCTGGTATAAAGAGTACGGATATTATTGATGTTTTCAATTTATTACGTCATCTCTTTTATTTTGGCAAATATTTTTGAGACGCATATTGTAATACGGGTAATATTCTACTAACACATTGGCATATTTTCTGATCTGCGACAATATAATTAGTACGGGGTTGCATATATTCATTCAATTCCTATTTTTTCTTCTGTAAATTTACTTACAAAAGGGGGCAGTATGTCTTATTCTTCAGATCTGATCGTGAAGATAATTTTGCATAGTGAGAACATATATTCTTAAACTTCTCTTTAGGAGCAATAAATTTAATATTTTAACAGAATTTGCACATGATTGCGAACTTTAAGTTTCTTTAAATTATACACTCCGTACGAATAACGGGTGTGCTGTTAGTGGTTAATAAATTTTAACATTTTAGGAGGATATATCATGTTGCTCGGCATCGCAATTAAATTAAACGTGTTTGTTAATGTTTTTATTATTTTTTTCGATTTAAATAATAAATAAATGGATAAATGGATATAAAAGTATATCTTATGAATGGACGGTTTGATTTTTCTTTTAATTATATTAATTACTGACTGCGTACATCAATTTCATTTATTTTGGCAAATTAGTTTTCAAGCTTATATCGTATTTAGCTACTAAACTCATATATTGTGTTTAGCCAATAAATTCATATAGCCGATTGTTGAAACAGAAAAAGAGTAGAGCGGGTATATCTTCTAATACAATTGTAGTGTTTTCATTTAGTATATTGAAACGGGATAAGAATGTTTCATTCAGATCTGCAAATTCAAAGCTACGAATTTGGAGGGATATCGCTAATTTGACAACTTTTCTTAAACTTTGCCAAATTGACGGAAATATCGCCAAATTGATATAAACGACACACAAACAGCTGCCATAAACCTTCGGGTTGGTCGTGTGACTTGGGTCTTCTACATATCAATGAAATTTTTTTTTGTTTTGTTAGAAGAGAGTACTGAAATGATGTTTGGTTAGCATTTATCTGTCAGACCAACCATCCTACTTAGTAATACATTTAGCGAATTTTTAAAATGTCACCAAATTGATAAAAATGTTTTCAAATCTATAAAAATATCTTGAAATTGATAAAATTGCGCTACATAAATGATAATTATTGTTTTTTGTTAGGGGATAGTATTGTGATGATATTTCGTCAATTTGTCGCAAAGTGGAACTGTCAGTTCTACAGTCCCACTTGGCGATAAATTTGGCGATTTTTTTAAATGTCGCTAATTTGACGAAACTGTCGCCAAATGTTCCATAGAAATATAACTATTTAGACGATATTTTTTCTACCAATTTATTTGAAGCAAATGATATCATGTCGCTTAGCAACGGATTTAAATCCAATGTGTTTATGCGGCAGACGATTTTTATTAAATCCTTTCCGATTTGAATAATGAAGATATGTATATAAAATAAATTTCATTGCCCTTTCATTTTGGACTGGATAATATCAATTATACTCTTCAGGTTTAAACATTATTATTATTGATATTTTCCGGAATTATTGATTCAGGGATTATTGATATTTTTAAGTTATTACGCCATTGTTTTATTGCGGCAAAAATTGCTGACACACGCATATTGTACGTTGTACGAGTAATCTTCTAGGAATGCACGGGTATATCTTCTAACCTACGAGAATATAAGTAGTACAGGTATATTGGCATATATTTTGACATATATTGGCATATATATTGGAATCAAGTACAGTCTTCTGGTATGAAGATTAAGGGGATTAATTATATATTCAATTTATTACGTCGTCTGTTGTATTTTACCAAAAAACATTTGTGACTCATATTGCAAAACGGGTAATCTTCTACTAATAATCGGACATTATAAGTAGTACGTGTATATCTTCCCATATAATTTTAGCACTTTAATTTTGACATATATTGGAATAAATGACTGTCTTCAGATTTAAAGATTACGGGTATATTGGTATTTTCAATTTATACATGTAATCTACTAATACAGGTTATATTTTCTAATATTCGCGTATATAATTAGTACGGGTCCCATACAATTTTAACGCTTTTATTTTGCATATATTGATTCAATTCCAATTTTTTTTTTTGTATTTGCTTACATAAGGGGTCGAAGATGTTTTATTCTTCAGATATGTCCATGAAGATAATTTTATATAGCGAGAACAGAGATTCTTAAACTTCTTTTTAGGAGCATTATATTAAATATTTTAACAGAATATTTTGATTAAACATGTCATTTAGTATACTATAAGAATTTGGGCATGATTATGAATTTCAAGTTTCTTTATATTATATACTCCGTACGAAGAACGGGTATGCTGCTAGTAGTTAATATAATTAAAAGAAAAATCAAACCGTTCATTCATAAGATATAATTTTATATCCATTTATTTATTACTCAAATCGAAAAAATAATAATAAAAACATTAACAGACACATTTAATTTAATTGCGTTGCCAAGCAACATGATATATCCTCATAAAATGTTAAAATTAATTAACGATTTTGATTCCTTAACACTTTTCATTGTTGATTAAAAGCTTGTGGAAAATAAATCAAGGAGACAGATTTTCTATTTAAATTCATGTTTCAAACAATTCATGATTTCATATAGCGATTAATTTGCGCAAAAAGTCTCCAACAAACTCAGAAATAAAGTTTTATTTAATTTTGACGTTTTAAACAAACGATTTTCATCCTTTCCGTTTGGTAAACCACGGAGTTAGAGAGTAGAATCCCCTAGGAAAAAGTTCCGTTTTTCAACAATATCTCGTCAATCCCTAGTCTTAGAAACTCGAAACTTGGACTAAATTTATGGGGGGGGGGGCTATTTCAAGGCTATCCACAAAATTTCATTAAATTCAGTTTAACCGTTCTCCTGTGATGATGAGACAAACGAAAATTTCGTTTCTTACTAATATCTCGAGAACCACTGGTCGTAGAAACTCAAAACATGGACTAAATTTTAAGTGGGGTTATTTCCAGGCTACCTACAAAATTTCATTAAATTCGGTTAAGCCGTTTTCCCGTGATGGTGGGACAAACAGACAGACAAACAGACAGACAGATATATTTTCTATTTTATGTATATAGACTAGCAGCATACCCGTTCTTTGTAAGGAGTATATAATATAAAGAAACTTATAATTCGCAATCATGTGCAAATTCTGTTAAATTATTAAATTTATTGGCCCCAAAGAGAAGTTTAAGAATGTCTGTTCTCACTATGTAAAATTATCTTCACCGGCAGGTCTGAAGAGTAAAACATCCTGGACCCTTTTTTAAGCAAATTTACGAAAAACGGAATTGAATCAGTATATGCAACCCCGTACTACTTATATTGTCGCAGATAAGAAAATATGCCAGTGTGTTAGTAGAAGATTACCCGTATTACAATATGAGTCTAAAAATCTTTGCCAAAATAAAAGAGATGACGTAATAAATTGAAAATATCAATAATACCCGTACTCTTTATACCAGAAGGTCGTAATATTGATTCCAATATATGCCAATGTAATATCAAAACATATGCCAATATACTTGTACTACCTATATTCTCGTAGATTAGAAGATATGCCCGTGTATTTGTAGAAGATTACTCATACAACGTACAATATATGAGTTTAAACAATTTTTGTCGTAATAAAATAATTTCATAATAACTTGAAAATATCAATAATCCCTGAATCAATAATTCCAGAAAATATCAATAATAATAACGTTTAAACCTGAACACCGTAAATAATATTATCCAGTCAAAAATGCGATAAAAAATCAAATCGTTTTTCTCTAAAATATATATTTATATCCATTCATTTATTATTCACATCGAAAAAATAATAACTAAAATTAACAGACAGATTTAATTTAATTGCGTTTCTGAGCAACATACTATAAGACAGAATGTTCCTCATAAACTGCGAAATTAAAAACCATTTTGATTTCTTTATACTTTTCATTGTTCAGTAAAAGCTTGTGAATATAAACCATGGAGATAGATTTCCCATTTAAATTATGTTTCAAACAATTCATGTTTTCAGAAAGTGACTAATTGCCGTAAAAAATCTCCCATCAAACTCAGAGATAAAGTTTTATTTCACTTTCAAACAATTTTCAAGGTTTTCGTTTGGATAAACCACGGAGTTAGAGAGTAGAACTCCTAGGAAAATGTTTCGTTTTTCATTAATATCTCGACAGCTCCTGGTCTTAGATACTTGAAACTTGTGCTAAATTTATGGGGGGCTATTTCAGGGATAACCACAAAATTTCATCAAATTCAGTTCAGCCGTTCTCTCGTGATGATGAGACGAACGAAAATGTCGTTTTTTACTAATATCTGGAGAACCAGTGATCATAGAAACTCCAAACATAGACTAAATTTTAAGTGGGACTATTTCAAGGCTACCCACAAAATGTCATCCAATTCGGTTCAGCCGTTCTCTCGTGATGACGGGACAAACAGACAGACAGACAGACAGACAAACAGACAGACATACAGATTTTCACTTTTATTTATATATACTAGCAGCATACCCGTTCTTCGTACGGAGTATATAATATAAAGAAACTTGAAATTCATAATCATGCCCAAATTCTTATAGTATACTAAATGACATGTTTAACCAAAATATTCTGTTAAAATATTTAATATAATGCTCCTAAAAAGAAGTTTAAGAATCTCTGTTCTCGCTATATAAAATTATCTTCATGGACATATCTGAAGAATAAAACATCTTGGACCCCTTATGTAAGCAAATATAAAAAAAAATATGAAATTGAATCAATATATGCAAAATAAAAGCGTCAAAATTGTATGGGACCCGTACTAATTATATACGCGAATATTAGAAAATATAACCTGTATTAGTAGATTACATGTATAAATTGAAAATACCAATAAACCCGTAATCTTTAATCATTTATTCCAATATATGTCAAAATTAAAGTGCTAAAATTATATGGGAAGATATGCACGTACTACTTATAATGTCCGATTATTAGTAGAAGATTACCGTTTTGCAATATGAGTCTCAAATGTTTTTTGGTAAAATACAACAGACGACGTAATAAATTGAATATATAATTAATCCCCTTAATCTTCATACCAGAAGACTGTACTTGATTCCAATATATATGCCTATATATGTCAAAATATATGCCAATATACCTGTACTACTTATATTCTCGTAGGTTAGAAGATATACCCGTGCATTCCTAGAAGATTACTCGTACAACGTACAATATGCGTGTGTCAGCAATTTTTGCCGCAATAAAACAATGGCGTAATAACTTAAAAATATCAATAATCCCTGAATCAATAATTCCGGAAAATATCAATAATAATAATGTTTAAACCTGAAGAGTATAATTGATATTATCCAGTCCAAAATGAAATGGCAATGACATTTATTTTATATACATATCTTCATTATTCAAATCGAAAGGGATTTAATAAAAATCGTCTGCCGCAAAAACACATTGGATTTAAATCCGTTGCTAAGCGACATGATATCATTTGCTTCAAATAAATTGGTAGAAAAAATATCGTCTAAATAGTTATATTTCTATGGAACATTTGGCGACAGTTTCGTCAAATTAGCGACATTTTAAAAAATCGCCAAATTTATCGCCAAGTGGGACTGTAGAACTGACAGTTCCACTTTGCGACAAATTGACGAAATATCATCACAATACTATCCCCTAACAAAAAACAATTAATATCATTTATGTAGCGCAATTTTATCAATTTCAAGATATTTTTATAGATTTGAAAGCATTTTTATCAATTTGGTGACATTTTAAAAATTCGCTAAATGTATTACTAAGTAGGATGGTTGGTCTGACAGATAAATGCTAACCAAACATCATTTCAGTACTCTCTTCTAACAAAACAAAAAAAAAATTTCATTGATATGTAGAAGACCCAAGCCACACAACCAACCCAAAGGTTTATGGCAGCTGTTTGTGTGTCGTTTATATCAATTTGGCGACATTTCGGTCAATTTGGCAAAGTTTAAGAAGAGTTGTCAAATTAGCGATATCCCTCCAAATTCGTAGCTTTGAATTTGCAGATCTGAATGAAACATTCTTATCCCGTTTCAATATACTAAATGAAAGCACTACAATTGTATTAGAAGATATACCCGCTCTACTCTTTTTCTGTTTCAACAATCGGCTATATGAATTTATTGGCTAAACACAATATATGAGTTTAGTAGCTAAATACGATATAAGCTTGAAAACTCTTTGCCAAAATAAATAAAATTGATGTACGCAGTCAGCAATTAATATAATTAAAAGAAAAATCAAACCGTCCATTCATAAGATATACTTTTATATCCATTTATCCATTTATTTATTATTTAAATCGAAATAAAATAATAAAAACATTAACAAACACATTTAATTTAATTGCGATGCCGAGCAACATGATATATCCTCCTAAAATGTTAAAATTTATTAACCACTAACAGCACACCCGTTATTCGTACGGAGTGTATAATTTAAAGAAACTTATAGTTCGCAATCATGTGCAAATTCTGTTAAAATATTAAATTTATTGCTCCTAAAGAGAAGTTTAAGAATATATGTTCTCACTATGCAAAATTATCTTCACGATCAGATCTGAAGAATAAAACATCATGTCCCCTTTTGTAAGCAAATTTACAGAAGAAAAAATAGGAATTGAATGAATATATGCAACCCCGTACTAATTATATTGTCGCAGATCAGAAAATATGCCAATGTGTTAGTAGAAGATTACCCGTATTACAATATGCGTCTCAAAAATATTTGCCAAAATAAAAGAGATGACGTAATAAATTGAAAACATCAATAATATCCGTACTCTTTATACCAGAAGGTCGTAATTGATTCCAATATATGCCAATATATATCAAAACATATGTCAATATACCTCTACTACTTATATTCTCGTAGATTAAAAGATATACACGTGTATTTGTAGAAGATTCGTACAACATACAATATATGAGTTTAAAAAATTTTTGTCATAATAAAATAATTGCATAATAACTTGAAAATATCAATAATCCTTGAATCAATAATCCCTGAAAAAAAAATAATAATTTTTAAACCTGAAGACCGTAATTGATATTATCCAGTCAAAAATGCTACAAAGAAAAATCAAATCGTTCTTTTCTAAAATATATTTTTATATCCATTTATTTATTATTTAAATCGAAAAAATAATTATTAAAATTAACAGACAGATTTAATTTAATTGCGTTTCTGAGTAACATGATATAAGATAGAAACTTATAACATGTTAAATATGTCATGTCTTATAACATAAACTGCGAAATTAAATAACGATTTTGATTTCTCTATGCTTCTCATTGTTCCGTAAAAGCTTGTTTTAAATAAACCATGAACCATGGAGATAGATTTCCCCTTTAAATCATGTTTCAAACAATTCATGTTTTCAGAAAGTGACTAATTAACGCTAAAAATCTCCCATCAAACTCAGAGATTAAATTTTAATTCACTTTCAAACGATTTTCAAGCTTTTCGTTTGGATAAACCACGGAGTTAGGGAGTAGAACTCCTAGGAAAAAGTTCCGTTTTTCATTAATATCTCGACAACCCCAAGTCTTAGAAACTCGAAACTTGGACAAAAGTTATGGGGGGATATTTCAAGGCTATTCACCAAATTTCATTAAATTCGGTTCAGCCGTTTTTCCGTGATGATGAGACAAACGAAAATTTCGTTTTTTACTAATATCTCGAGAACCACTGGTCGTAGAAACTCAAAACACGGATATAATTTTAAGTGGGGCTATTTCTGGGCTACCCACAAAATTTCATCAAATTCGGTTCAGCCGTTCTCCCGTGATGGTGTGACAAACAGACAGACAGACAGACAGACAGACAGACAGACAGACAGACAGACAGACAGACAGATTTTCATTTTTATTTATATAGATTATTTATATATATAATACATTTTCCTCGATGGCTATAACCGTCCTATATTCGTAGCAGAAAATGTTATTCTCAATGAGGAAATTGAGGCTAAAATCGTCCAAAATGGAACGGCTATATCTGTCATTTGTATTAATATGTTAAATGTATAGCTCGGGTGGTTAGCTGGATATGGATGGAATGCCTCGTGGTGAGTTCGAGAAACAGTTCTTATTACAAGAGTTCCCAACCGATTATGTATTCAACTGATTGGAGTGAGATGATCACCAAGAACTGCTTGAAATCTGCATAGTCAGTAAGTTTTATGAATGGGACACTTTGCCGCAACTGGCAATTAACTAAAAATCACATAGAGCAGTGCCAATAGTGTATATTTAACCGTTAGGGGGCACTTTATAAATTTGGTCTTGTTTAAAAAATTAATATATATAAACAAATTATTAAAATGCTTAATTTTAGAGAAAAAAAATCAATAAATAAAATCCAGAAAATGTTACTAAATTCAGCTTGATTTTAGAGAAAAATATCAATCTTTAAAAAATCACCTAAGGTGACCTAACCTTACGGTTAAAATGTCTGATTTTATAGAAAAAATCAATAAATATAAAATCAATTTTTGAAAATTCTGAAAAATAAACCTCTCAAAAAACACAGTTTTTAGTTAAAATCAAAGACTTTTTAACATCATTGAGACGGAAAATAATATAAAATCAATCAAACTCAAACACTTCTAACTCCCCGATTCAGGGGGATAAAAGTTAACCCGCTTAAAAATAAGATTTATATAGAAAAAGTATGAAAAAAATGAGAATTTTAACATCGGTTCCAATTGGATCCAATGCAGAAATAACAGAAAATGTTTAAAATATTTTAAAAATATGAAAAATCAGAGAGTGAAGCAAATATATAGAAAATCAAAAATATATAGAAAATAAGAATAACATCATTAAAATATATAAAATATATAAAATATGAAAAATTAAAAAATATATGGAAAATAAGAATAATATTATTAAAATATAAAAAATATAAAATACATAAAAGTAAAATAGAAAGATAAAAGTATTAAATTTTAACTTAAAAATAAGAATAATATCATTAAAAGCGAAGCGGTTTGAAACCGCCTCTTAAATAACAGAAAATCCAAGAATAAATGATTAAAATATTTATGCTAAAAAGCTCTATCAATTTTCCCTTTCTACTCTTTAAAAACCTAATATAGGGATGCGTTAAATCATTCATAAATTCTCATTGTTTTGATTAAGAGTTGATTAAGATTGGCCATCTAGAGTAATACAGTTTATTATTTTAAAGAAATATAAATAATTTTAAGTGTTTTCATAAAATTAGCTTTCTTTCTCTTTAAAAACGCGATTCCAATTTAAGATCGTTAAATCATCTTCTTAATGTTTAACTACTTTGATGAGAATGATACAGTTTATTATTTTTTAATTGAAAATATCATTAAAATGAAAAGAATAGATGTAAGTAACCTGCTTACGTTTCAAAATATATAAAAACTCTATGAATTTATATTTTTTTCGTTATTTATCCCGTTGTAAAAATAAAATATAAAATCAATTTTTGAAAATTCTGAAAAATAAACCTCTCAAAAAACACAGTTTTTAGTTAAAATCAAAGCCTTTTTAACATCATTGAGACGGAAAATAATATAAAATCAATCAAACTCAAACACTTCTAACTCCCCGATTCAGGGGGATAAAAGTTAACCCGCTTAAAAATAAGATTTATATAGAAAAAGTATGAAAAAAATGAGAATTTTAACATCGGTTCCAATTGGATCCAATGCAGAAATAACAGAAAATGTTTAAAATATTTTAAAAATATGAAAAATCAGAGAGTGAAGCAAATATATAGAAAATCAAAAATATATAGAAAATAAGAATAACATCATTAAAATATATAAAATATATAAAATATGAAAAATTAAAAAATATATGGAAAATAAGAATAATATTATTAAAATATAAAAAATATAAAATACATAAAAGTAAAATAGAAAGATAAAAGTATTAAATTTTAACTTAAAAATAAGAATAATATCATTAAAAGCGAAGCGGTTTGAAACCGCCTCTTAAATAACAGAAAATCCAAGAATAAATGATTAAAATATTTATGCTAAAAAGCTCTATCAATTTTCCCTTTCTACTCTTTAAAAACCTAATATAGGGATGCGTTAAATCATTCATAAATTCTCATTGTTTTGATTAAGAGTTGATTAAGATTGGCCATCTAGAGTAATACAGTTTATTATTTTAAAGAAATATAAATAATTTTAAGTGTTTTCATAAAATTAGCTTTCTTTCTAACGCGATTCCAATTTAAGATCGTTAAATCATCTTCTTAATGTTTAACTACTTTGATGAGAATGATACAGTTTATTATTTTTTAATTGAAAATATCATTAAAATGAAAAGAATAGATGTAAGTAACCTGCTTACGTTTCAAAATATATAAAAACTCTATGAATTTATATTTTTTTCGTTATTTATCCCGTTGTAAAAATCACAATACGTTAAATCGCTTTAAAACTCATAAATAAAGAACCATTCTAAGAAAATAATTGTCTATCCAATTAGAGCTATTTTCTTTCAAAATCATTTTATTCCACGTACAATGACGTTAATCTGTGACGCAAACTGCGAAAATGGGTCATTTTGGAGACAAACGCCCTTGACTTCGGAATGACTCGGGATCGTCCTTGACTTCGGGTTGGAAATATTCTCGAATGCTAACTTTGGATAAACTTCGGCAGGAGTTCGGAAAATTTTTCTGGCTGAAAATCTTTTATTTTTTCGAAAAGACAATTCAAATGTTGCTTTCGGATTAATTTTTTTCTGTGGTCAGAGAATCTGACTGAATGAGTATTCTGCGCTATGAATGTTGATTTCCCGACGTTGTTTGAGAATTTCGTTTGAAGAGCTGCGTGTTTTTCACGTTTATAAAAGATATTAAGTCATTATTTTTTGCGCAAATTTTTATTTTCTGTATATTTTTTATTTTTCATATTTTCTACATTTTATATATTTTAATGATATTATCCTTATCTTCTATGTATTTTTGATTTTCTATATAACTGCTTTACTCTCTGATTTTTCATATTTTTTAAATATTTTAAGCATTTTCTGTTATTTCTGCCTTGGATCCAATTGGAACCGATGTTAAAATTCTCATATTTTTCATATTTTCTCTATATATTTCTTATATTTCAGGGAGGTTAACTTTTATCCCCTTAATTGGGATTTACAAAATGTTTGATTTTGATTGATTTTGTATCATTTTCAGTTTCAATGATGTTAAAAAGGCCTTGATTTTAACTAAAAACTGTTTTTGAGGCGAATATTTTTACAGAGTTTTCAAAAAATGATTTTATATTTATTGATTTTCTCTATAAAATCAGACATTTTAACCGTAAGGTTAACACCTTAGGTGATTTTTTAAATATTGATTTTTTCTTTAAAATCAAGCTGATGTTAGTAAAATTTTCTCAATTTTATTTATTAATTTTTTTTCTCTAAAATTAAGCATTTTAATGTATTTTTATATATTAATTTTTTAAACAAGATAAAATTCATAAAGTGTGCCAGATCGGGTAACTATACACTACCAGTCCCCTCCCCCCCCCCCCCCACACACACATCTGAAACACACATTTTCAATAACACCCCATAAATAAAGTGGCGCTCGATTTCCAGAAAGTATTGGTTGCCTAACATGTTACACACATGAATATGCAAATCCATGTTATGCACTTGAATATTCAATAAATAATATAGAACAGAATTATTTTACTTGCACTGTGCGCAACCTTCTGCCAACATGGAAACCCATTCCAAACTAAAAAAATTTAGGGGATAGAGAAGTAATGTATGCACTTAAAACGACAAACAATGTAAAATATATGTTTTTATTTTTAACACATTTGAAACAAAATTTCGACCTTTTAAAATACAATGAGGTAAAAATGTAATCATTAAAAACATACTATTTCTTCACTTTATGCATAAATAACGATGATACATGTGCGCAAAACTTTAAGCAACTATATTTAGCCATTATAATAAAGAAATAATACACACAATGTGTAAAAGTTAAATTTAATATTTAACGTTACGCAATTGAACATAATTTTATTTTATCAGTAAATTTAATATTATTTCCTTATACGTATCGGATTCCAGTGGCGGCTTGTGACTTCAGGAATCGGTGAAGAATTAAGCTGCAGGATTCCCCCTGCTCCTCAACAACGAACATCATCAAAACACATCATGCTACTAGCACAAGTGTAGCCAAATAATATCTAAACACAGCCAACGAGTCAAAAAAATCGACAATTAATAATAATATTAGCAATAATAACCCATTCAGGTCGATAACTTTAAGTGAAGCAGCACTGATCCTGCCTCAACTGCTTCACCTCACAAGATGCCACCATATACATTCCATCAATACTTTCTTTTAGAACTTGTTGTTCAAATGTATCTCTCTATATGAAAGCACGAAAAATCAAACAGCCATGCATAAAGCCTTGATTATGAAACGATTTCATTTTTATTACACACACATATTTTATGGAATAATTTGAATATTACCTAAAATTTTCGAAGCAATTTGCGAATTTTAGATCCGCTTAAAAATGTTTGAAAAATTGGGTCCCATAAGGTATTTCATTTTTTCATCCCGGGCTCAATCCAAACCTAATTGGGTAATATTATTCATTCATATTCCAATATGTCCCACAGACCGTCTCAACAACATACTAAAATTTCATTTTGATAAAACCATTTTTACGGCAGTTATGATGCGAACGGACAGACAGACAGACAGAATGAATGAACAAAGTCATAAATACTTTTCAACTATGTTGTAAAGTGTTAAAAATGTAGTTGACGCGACCACTGCTTGACAAATTTCTCGTTTCTCGATATTATTTGTTTTATACCGCAAAAACTATTACATCTTAAACAAGAAAGATCAATCATGCATAAGCATTGATTATGAAACACTTTCCAACTGAAATGTAATTTCATTTAAAAATTTCTAAAATGTGATTCATTCAGTGGTAATATCTTTTACATTATCACAGTACTACAGTAATTTATTATACTTAAATATTTAAAACTGTATCGAAATATAAATCATCTGATTCTTTATGCAAAATCAATGAATATTTCATTCATATAACTTGTATTCCAGACTCCAGAGCTAAATAATTTTGTGTGAAAAAAATTCAGCAATTCTTATGTAATTCATCTTACAATCGCTTGAGATATTTGCATTCTGCATATGTTAAAATTAGGCTTCCTTGAAGAAATAATAAAAGTTTAGGGATCATTTAAAATCACAACTATTGTAATTGCATAGGCACGGAATTTAGATACACAGATAATACACAGATAATATATATGTGTATGTGTATGTACTCAAAGTATTGGAATCGTGCCGAAGATCGGAACTCGAATTTTCAAAGTATCTACACGTTTTGGGACTTCTAGAACACGAAAAAACTTCTTTTAGGAAGACGTCTGTGTGTGTAAGGGTGTATCTGTGTATGTTTCTGTGTGTCTGTGTGGATATTACATCCACTGTAATTAAAAAACTAATGGACCGAATTTCATACAATTTGGTAGGTATGTTTTTTGTGGGAAATCCTGATGTTCATTAGATTATAGTACGATTCGTAATAAAAGAATCTGCCTTCTTTGCGAAATGGCCGCAGAAATTGCCTTTATCCACTCTAGCTAAAAACTAATGAACCAAATTTAACAAAATTTGGAGTATAATATTTCAATAACCTACAAGTGATTTATATACCAAATTTAACAAAATTTTGTATATAAATCATTTGTAGGTTATTCTACTACGATTCGGGAAAAAGGAACGGGCTATTTTTGCGAAATGGCCAGCAAAAATCGTTATATATAAAAATAAAAGACTACGTGTGCTCAATTATATCAATTAAATTCCTATTTTATATGTGATTTTTGACAACAAAAAGAATAAGACTAACCCCATTACTCTAGGACTAGCCGTTCTTGAGATATTCTAGTTTTTTCGCGTTTTCGCTACGCCACCTTTGACAATAAGTCCAGCTATCAAATGAGAACCAAATTTAAGTTTAACGTGTAAATTCAATGTCATTTAAAATACTTATGTTGTGCAGATAAACTCAAATTATCATTGAATAAATAAAGAGAACGAATATGAGTCTGCAGGGAAAGACATGTGCTGTCCACATCAGAATTTTTAACAATATTACACCAATGATTTATAGAAGTGAACGGGGATTATTTTCAGGCCATTTCGAAAAAAATGTATGATCTATATTTAAAGATCCATCAAATTTTTGTCGAATAAAATGTTCAACAAATTTAAGCTGTGTACCAAATTTTAACTCTCTAGGACGTAGGAAAGTGCATTTAAAATGCCATCAATTAAATTTATCATGAAGAGTTATATAAAATTTAAAAAAAAATGAAAAATAGTTATCTACCAAATTTATTTTAAAATATGAAGCCACTCGCATATGCAAAACGTTTAAACAAATGGAGAGATATTTATTATATAATATCTCTCTCTTTTCTTTCTGGAAGATATCCCAAAGTCAGAATTTAATTGAATTTGTTTTTTTCCCTATATTAAATAATTTTTTTAATTAAAAAACTACTTAACATATTTTACTGAATTTTTTTTTATATATTCTATGGGATAATGTGAATATTTCCTAAAAATTTCGAAGCAATTCGTGAATTTTAAATTTACTTAAAAAATGTTTGAAAAATTAGGTCCCATAGGGTTCAATGTATTTCATTTTTTCAACCCGGGTTCAATAAAAAACTAATTGGGTGATATTATTTATTTATATTCCCATAGGTCCTACAGACCGTCTGAACAACATACTAAAATTTCATTTTGATAAACTCATTTTTACGGCAGTTATCGTGCTAACGGACAGACAGACAGACAGACAGACAGACAGACAGACAGACAGAATGAACAAAGTCATAAACACTTTTCAACTTTGTTGTAAAGTGTTAATAATAAAAGGCAATGTCTGTGTGTGTGTCTGTCTGTGTGTCTGTCTTATACACTATACGTTCAGCGACCGCGCGTCGGAGAGCTACGAAATTTGGCAATCGGAGACCCGGGGGGGTGGGAAGGGGACACGTGAAAACCGATTTTTAAAATTTTAATTATTTTTTTTGTTATTTAATGTTTTATGCGATTTCGACCGTTTTTTGACTTTTTGCCCTATTTCCTCCACGATCCGGACGTCGTAGAAAAAAACAAATCACACCATCGGAAAGAGCAGACAATTGCGAGTAAAAATATATCAATTTCAAATTTCAATTTCGATTTCTAATATTTTTTAAAGATTTTAAAACAAAAGTTACTTTCTGTTCAAAAAAACCAACTTTCGTTTTTAAATCCTTCCATCGTAAAAACTACTCATAATTTCGACTAATAATTTACATTTTTAGAAAGGTCAAACATCTGGCATTCTTACAAGTCCAATCTGGTCAGGAAATATTCTGTATTGCCCACAGGATCGAGATTTTAAAAGTTTCCGAATTTCAATTTCTCGGCGTTCCGCTCGGCGTGCCGCTTCTTAACCGGCGTTTCTCCCCCGCAGAAGGGGGGAAGGTGGTGGGTGGGGACGTCAAGGTGGAGGTGACGTCACGGTTCTGAATGCAGCTCCTTTACTCCATACAAATTATTATATTTATATTTTAAATGATGGAACGATATGGATTTTTTAAATGTATATTTTAACTTTTGGATATTTTAAATGGATATTTTAATTTTATGGATATTTTAAATGATGGAACAATGAAACAATGGAATGAGGATGATGGAATTAAGCATATGGTCATTTTAAATTGCAAATTAGCGTGCGGGAAATTAGCGGTAGGCCCGGGTTCGATTCCCGCCACTGCCAAAACTGCCGCCGTGTTTACGTGGAATACGATCACGTTAAATATGTGGGTCCGTAAGTTCTTCCGAGAGGTTGGTGGTAGGGGAAGGAGGATACGGCCCCTGTGGATGCCTCCCCCACTGGGTTCCCGTCTAAATTGGGTGAATATATAGAAAGTTATGGAGATTGTCTCGGAGGGTGCGGCAGCCCAGTGGTTAGCGCGCGGGAATTGCACTCAGTAGGCCCGGGTTCGATTCCCGCCACTGCCAAAACTTACGCCACGTTCACGCAGAGTACGATCACGTTAAACATGTGGATTCGTGAGTCCTTCCGAGCGGTTGGTGGTAGGGGAAGGAGGGTACGGTCTAAATTGGGTGAATAAAAAGAAAGTTATGGAGATTGTCGCGGAGGGCGAAGTAGCCCAGTGGTTAGCGCGCGGGAATTGCATGCGGTAGGCCCGGGTTCGATTTCCAAAATTGCCGCCGTGTTCACGCGGAGTACGATCACGCGGAATAAACATGTAGGTCTGTAAGTCCTTTCGAGAGGCTGGTGGTTGGGGAAGGAGGGTACGGTCCCCGTGGGTGCCCCTCCCACTGGGTTCCGGTCTAAATTCGGTAAATAAAAAGAAAGTTATGGAAAATGTCGCGGAGGGCGAAGTATCCCAGTCGTTAGCGCGCGGGATTTGCACTAGCGCGCGGGAATTTCTCTCGGTAGGCCCGGGTTCGATTCCCGCCACTGCCAAAACTGCAGCCGCGTTCACGCGGAGTACGATCACGTTAAACATGTGGGATCGTAAGTCCTTCAGAGAGGTTGGTGGTAGGGGAAGGAGCGTACGGTCTCTGTGGATGCCTCCCCCACTGAGTTCCTGTCTGAATTGGGTGGCATTTCCTGGCCATCCAAACAGTTACCTTACACCTTTCTGGTATGGATATTTTAAATGGATATTTTAATTTATAGATATTTTAAATGGATATTTTAATTTTATGGATATTTTAAATAATGGAACGATGGAACGAGGATGATGGAATTAAGCGCTTATCATATGGTCATTATAAAATTTAAATTAGCGTGCGAGAATTGCACTCGGTAGGCCCGGGTTCGATTTCCGCCACTGACACGGAGTACGATAATGTTAAACATATGGGTCCGTAAGTATTTCCGAGAGGTTGGTGGTAGGGGAAGGAGGGTACGTTCCCTGTGGATGCCTCCCCCACTGGGTTCCGGTCTAAATTGGGTGGCACATCCTGGCCGTCCAACCAGTTACCTCAGACCTTTCTGGTAGGTCGCGCCAACGAGTTTGCCACGGTTGGAATTTGCCATGATCAGCATTTTCAAGGGTTGCGAACAGGCTGGTCGCCAAAGGCGGCTAGTATAAAATATGAAATGTGGTACACTTGTAGAAAAAGCTTTGGGGAATACGCTGAAATAAACCATTTTTAACACTTTACAACATAGTTGAAAAGCGTTTATGACTTTGTTCATTCTGTCTGTCCGTTCACACGATAATTGCCTCCAAAATGATGTAAACGAATAATACCACACAATTAGTTTTGTCAAAATCGTGATTTTTAATTTATATTTAGTATTGTGCATCTATATACTGAAACAACGCAATTACAATACATTTGAGTTTCAATGATCATCAAACTTTGGTTATGTCTACAATGAGACCTGATTTTCATTTATGGAGAATGTAAACAAATCAAGCTGTAAGATGAGTTGGATAAGAATTTAAGCAAAATTATTTAGCTCTGAAGTGTACAATATAGCTGATATGAATGAAATATTAATTGGATTTACATAGAGAAGCAGGCGACTTTATAGCAGAGAGTTTCGATAAAGTTTTAAGTATAGAGTTAAATTTCTTTTACTCCCATGGTTTTAAGATTTTAAGTAATATAAATTATTGTAGTATTGGGATGAATGAAAGGAATGGAATAAAAGTGTATGACTGAAATTTTTACTGCTTTAACATAGAAAAAGAGATTTATAATTCAATGGCGTTATTTGAATAAAGTTTATTTATTTTTCATAAAGTTTAACTTTTCAAATATACTACATTATTGCAGTATTGATAATTTTAAAAATATACCGCTGAATGTATTGCATTTTACAGATGTTTAACTAATATTGCATTGCAGTTGGGAAGTGTTTCATAATCAATGCTTTATGCTTGATTGAACTTTCTTGTTTGATATATAATGTAGTTTAAGAAATATTTAATATCAAAATAAAAGAAAAATATATTTGAGCTGCGAGTTCGCGTACTAGATAAACTAACAATAGCACGCCCACGAATTTTCGCAGTCAGGTACCTACATGGGTGAATTTTTGCAGGACGGAGCCACATTTTTGGCACTTCACAACATAGTTGAGAAATGTTTATGACTTTATTCATTCTGTCTGTGTGTCTGTCCATTCGCACAATAACTGCCGTAAAAATGACTTTATCAATATGAAACTTTAGTATGTTGTTGAGACGGTCTGTGGGACACAAGGGAATGTAAATGAATAGTGTCACCCCATATGTAATTAGTTTTTGATTAAACACGATTTGATAAAATGAAATACATTGAACCCTATGGGACATAATTTTTCCAAAAGAATTTGAAGCGAATTTGAAATCCACAAATTGCTTCAAAAGTTTAAGAAATATTCAAATTATCCCATAAAATATATAAAACAGATTTCAGCAAAATATGTACCTCAGTTTTTAAATAAAAGTTAAAATAATAATTGCACCCATATTATATGAAAAGATCACGTGACCCACTTTAAAATAAAATATGGCATCCATCTTTTTTCAAAGTGTTAAAATCGTGATTTTAAAAGTTCTATTTAATTTATATTTAGTTGCATCCGCTTTGTTTTTGCATAATTTCTGTGCACCTATGTACTGCGCCAACGTAATTACAATATTTTTGAGCTTAAATGATCATCAAACTTTGAGTATTTCTACAACGAAGCCTAATTTTAACGTATGCAGAATGTATACATATCAAGCTGTAAGATGAGTTGTATAAGAACTGCTGAATTTCTTTAACGCAAAATTATTTAGCTCTGGAGTTTGGAATATAACTGATATGAATGAAACATTCATTGATTTTACATAGAGAAGTAGACTATTTTATGGTATTGCCTTTTATGATGAAATTTTGAGCGTGGAGTTAGAAAGTACTTTTACCTCCATGTTTTTATGTTTTTAAGTAAAATAAATTATTGTAGTATTGTGATAATTTTAAAACTACCATCGCTGAATGAAATGAATGAAATAAAAGTTTATGAATAAAATATTCACAGCTTTTATATAGAGAGCCAGGCGATTTATATTACGATGACGTCATTTGAATAAAGTTCATTTTTTTCTACGAAGTTCTAAGTTTGCAAATGTATTAAATTATTGTAGTATTGTGATAATTTTAACAAGAAAGATCAATCATGCTTAAAACATTGATTATAAAACACTTTCTAAATTCAATGCAATTTTATTTAAACATCTCTAAAATGCAATGCATTCCTAGATAATATTTTAAAACTTATCACAATACTACATTAATTTATTCTATTTGAAAACTTAAACCGTCATCGAAAAAAATGAACTTCATTCAAATGACGACATTGAAATATAAATTTCCTGGTTTAAACATCTGTAAAATGCGATACATTCCTCGGAAATATTTTTAAAATTATCATAATGCTGCAATAATTTATTATATTTGAAAACTTCATCGAAAATAACTGAAATTCATTCAAATAACGTCATAGAAAAAATGACACGCATGGCTCTGTCTATAAAAGCAGCATTTCATTCATAAACATTTCCCATTCATTTCATTCATCACAGTACTAAAATAATTTATTTTACTTAAAAACTTAAGACCATAGAGCTACAAGTAATGAAACTCTATGCTTAAAACTTCATCGAAAAAAATCGTCCTTCTCTCTGTAAAATCAATGAATATTTCATTCATATCAGCTATGCAGACTCCATGAGCTAAATAATTTTGCGTTAAAGAAATGCAGCAATTCTTATACAACTCATTTTACATATTTTGCTATTTACATTTTACATAAGTGAAAAATAGACTTCGTTGTAGAAATAATCGAATTTGGATGATCATTTAAACTCAAATATATTGTAATTACATTGTTTCAATATGTAGATGCACAGAATTTAAGCAAAAATAAAGCGGTTTTAAGACGGATGCAACACTCAATATGAATTAAAAAGAACTTTAAAAATCACGATTTTGAGACAAGACGAATGCCATATTTCACTTTGAAGTGGGTCACGTGATCTTTTCATATCATGGTCAAGGGATCGCTTCATATAAGAGGTTAAAGGCCCAGACCATACAGCCAACCCAGGGGTTTGCGGCAATTAAGTGTATGGCCGGTTCATATAAGAGGTGTAATTATTATTTTAATTTTTATTTAAAAAACTACTTAATATTTATTACTGATTTTTTTATATGGTTTATGGAATAATTTGAATATTACCTAAGATTTTCGAAGCAATTTGTGAATTTTAGATCCGTTAAAAAAATGTTTGAAGAATTAGGTCCCGTAGGGTTCAATGTATTTCATTTCTTCAACCCGGGTTCAATCCAAAACTAATTGGGTGATATTATTCATTTATATTCCCATAGGTCCTACAGATCGTCTGAACAACATACTAAAATTTCATTTTGATTAAGTCATTTTTACGGCAGTTATAGTGCTAACGGACAGACAGACAGACAGAATGAACAAAGTCATAAACACTTTTCAACTTTGCTGTAAAGTGTTAAAAATATTACCGTTCAATATATCGCATTTTAGATATGTTTAAATAAATTTGTATTGCAGTTTGAAATTATTTCATAATCAATGCTTTAAGCATGATTGATCTTTCTTGTTTAATTTCCATGTAGTTTTTGATATATTTTACTTTTTATGCACTTCTGAAGTGATTTTTTTTATCGTATCAGCACGTCAAGCGATTTCTTTTGGCATGAAATAGCTCGCGAAGCGATCTCAGGATCGAGGAATTCAGTTTTTGGATTCCCTGGTCTAAGAAAAATCTCTTCTTTTACCTCCTACGAATAATAGGTAGGGATAGAAAAATAGATATTTGAAATTAACATTTTTAGGAGAGAGGATAAGTATGAAGCGCGCTCTGCGATAGAAGCGAGTAGAAGTCAATGCCTGCCGAAGGGGGTTGGCGATGCGTAGCGAGCAGGGGGCAGAGCCCTTAGTAGTTTAAATAGGTATATTTTATGTTCTATCAACTATTTATAGGAGTATAATGAATATGATTAAAAATATTGCATTTTTTATAATATTTTATGCACCGTGATGTATGTCTCCAAATTGATGACCAATTTGGCAGAAATAAAAGTAAATTAAAATGACGCCAAATTCATGAATATTTAATATCTTTGAAAATGAAGTTTAAATATATTTGATAATTTCTGTCGGGGAAGTTAATATTTCTTAATCCCAATATAGTGAGTTTGATGGTTTGTGTGACAGTACGTTATGTTTACGGGTCTAGGTTGTAAATTAATTGCGTTTTTAGGAGGCGATAAATTAATTATTTTTCGTTGGGAATCCAAGTATTATTAAGTACATCGGACCTAATGTTCAGTTTTTTATACGCCCATTTAGCAATGATCGTTTTATATTAACATTGATGATCGTTTTATATTAACACAGATTCCCCGTTTCCTACAAAACGGCAAATAATATACTGACATATAAAAAATAAATAATTATATTTTCGTAATTATTTCGTATTTTCGTCACTCTCGGAATTAGGAATAACCCCTAACATGCTTAAATGGTTTAGAGGTTTTCTCAACCAACGTTTGTGCCGGGTTAGATATGGAAATTGCTTTTCACGATATAAAATACTCCAAACTGGTCTCCCACAGGGAACTGTTACCAGCTGAATTTTGTTTAACATTTATATTAAAGATCTGGTTACGAAGTTGAGATCAATTAATGGAGTTAGGTGCCTTTTTTATGCGGACGATCTCGTCATTTGGACGGAAGTTCCCAAATAGAACGCAAAATCTTTGACCGAACAAACTCTGAATTGTGCCCTTATGATGTTGGAGGAATTGTGTGATACCAATAACATAGTAATAAACTTAGATAAAACAGTTTACCAAAGCTTTTCCCTCACCCATCACCTCCTCCAGCCTGAGTTATTTTTCGCTCACTCTGCTATTAATGGTTCGGAGGAGTTTTCATATCTGGGCGAGACTTTCGACCGAAACTGACATTTAGGCCACACACGGAGAGAATTGGCAGTAGAGTCATTGATCGGCTTATCATACCGAAGCGCCTGGCCGGTTCCAGATGGGGCTGCTCCAGATCTACTTTAAATATGACTTATAAAACTTTTGTATTACCGATAATTACCTATTGCTGCGAAGCCTTGGTGGCCTCTTCACAAGAAATTTTGGGCCTACTTGCAGGACTGCAAAATCAGGCCCTTCGCCTAATTACTGGTGGTGTCAAAACAACCCCTATTGATGCTATGTTGCGCTGTACGGGGAACAAGCCTATTAGGTCATTTATCGAGGAAAGTGCTCTTCTTCTCTGGGAAAAGATTTTAAGAAGTCCTGGATACTTTTCTTTGTGGAACGATGACTCCCAAACTGGTGAATGGATTTTAAAGACTCAATATGGTTTCTCGAGTTGGAGGAACACCATGAACTCAATTTCAGACTCGAAAAACTACCACAGTCACTTGATCCAAGTGCAAATAAGGGATTTCGTGTCTGTACCGAACTTATTCAGCCCGTCCTTAAAAGCAACACAAATGACTTGATATTGCGGATTCTGGCTTATGAGACTATCAGCACTTCATATCCTGAAAGTGGTTGGCTCCGGATTTATACGGACGGATCTTGTGTGGATAACAGCATTAATTCTGGAGCAGGTATCTACTGTGACTTATTTGCTATCTATTCCCCAGTGGGGAGATATAGAACTGCTTTTGATGGCGAAATTGAGACCATACGTATTGCCCTCTCAGCTCCAGTGTCACTTAGATCGTTTTTTCAGAGTGGTAATTTTGTCCGACTCAAGAGCCGCCTTGCAGGCAATTAATTCTACTAGAGCCCCGTGCTCTGCAGCCATTAAGAATTGCCAATCTCTCTGGAATTTTTTTGTCCCACAAGAATAATATTATTTGCCTGCAGTGGATTCTAGCCCACTGCGGTATGGAGGGTAACGAAAAAGCAGATCGACTGGCCAAAAGAGGGTCAGCGACTATTCAAACTAATATTGATGAAATCCCTTATCATAATGTAAAGTCAATCATTAACTCGATTTTTGAGTATAATTTGGAAAAAGAGCTTTCAGAAAGGAATTCCCACAAACCCTGGTGGAAAAACATCTCAAATCTTTCTGACTGGCCTAGGAAGAAAGCCGTAGCAAAATTCCGCCTCGCTACTGATCATGACTGTCTTGCCGGACATTTACATCGCATAAATATATTTGACGACCCTTGTTGCATGCTCTGCAGCCTTCGGGAACCCATGGACTATTCTCACCTGTAACGCTGTCTTGCGCCCTCCGCTGCACCTATGTGGGAACGCTACAGGGAAGCAAGGGACCAAATGGGTCCATAGACTTTCTTCTGTTATCTTTTGTTACTGTTCTCTTGTTCTGTTGTTTGGCTTCAGTTTGTCTTTTGTACCCTCCATTGGAAATAAAAAAAATTTCTTAATTTGCGTTGTAATTTTGAATTTTAAGGATTGAAACGCAAATTATCAATTTTATATAATAATATATCAGTTTCTTATTAGTATAATCGTTTAATATACGAACCATATTGCTTTGAGGATGCTATCTATATTTGTAACTGCCATATTTGATTTCCGCAATATTAAAGTTAATATGGTTAAACAGTGAAAGAAACCAAGCTATTCCATTATGTAAAGTCATCTGCTGTTCACATCAGATTTTTTACAGCCTGTAGGCCTAAAGTTTTTATCTGAAGTTAATGATTTAATTACGGTGCAGCCAGATAATGACGAATAATAAATGCTTGAAAGTCGAGACACCTTCCAGACATATTTCTGAAGAGGAAGAATGAATGAAATTGTTTTGAGTAATGCTAGGGAAGTTAATTATTGGAATACGTGATTTGAGTTAATTTGAATGCCAATTTTCAAGCACTAAAATCATTTCCCCAAAGATGCCAACATGGACATTTTTTTTTATTACAGAGATATGAATATAAACCCATACATACGTACATTAACATTTATCAATCCTTTAAATGTATACAATCATATTTTTATACGATAAAACAAGGGTTTTCATTTTGTTGAATTGTATACTAGTATAATACAAATCTTAATGTTGAAAATTTTAACATGTGTTGGATTTGTTGTACAAAAAATTCGTCTTATCGTATAAGATTTGATAACTATCTGTATGTGATGTTGACGTTTCCATACAAATGAACACTGAATGTTTAGCACATTTATTCTCTAATCTATAATATATTTACTACATATTCTGAACTTTAAAATTGCATGTTTATAAAAATCCATGTACAGATTTCTTTAAATTTAAATGATTTATGCAACGTCGCAAAAATTATACACCTGTTTTAGTTAGTTTACCAAACATATGTATTTTAAAAATGTTTCGCAGTAGGTAAAATAATGTTATTTAAAATACAGACAAACTAATCAAAACGTAACATATAATCAATAACTTTTTTTACATCTATTGCAAACAATATGATTCCAAAATAATACACCCAGGCTCGATTAGCAAAACTGGTTGCAATCAGATTTTTTCATTAAGACGTCTAATATCCCTCGAGTTTTAACAAAAGAATTCAGAAGCTTAATTTTGGTTTGATTACTCAAGTTAAGAAAGATATGCAGGGCAATACAGGAAAGCTTCGTTTTTTTATGAGTCCAGAGAGAATCTTAATGTTAGTCGATAATACGCTTTAGCTTCAGTGGGTACATTTCAGCTACATCAAATGAAGTTCTTTACATTAATCAACCGCTTTGTGTCGTGGAAATAGGATGGTCTTAATGAAAAAATATTTTCATTTCAACAAATAATATAAATAAAAGCATAAAGCATAAAACATCTTTTACTGACAGTTTTGATATTTCGTTTAAATTAAATTCATCATTATATTTTGAGACCAGAAAATAAAATGATAATTATATAAATTATACTAAATTAATGTACATTATAAAATGTTAGATCAAATTTTATTTCTAAATTTCAAATTTATGTTATTATACAGCCTACAAATCAAACATATTACATTTTTAAATACACTATGAAGCTCCGTCTTCTGTTCGCTATACTTCGCCAATTCCCGTAACTCGTTTCTCGAGTCGGGAGGCTTCCCTTCCCACTCGCTGGCGTTTGCTTTGCGAGCTATTTTATTTGAAACTAAAATTTAAATAGAAAATCAATTTATTTCACCGTATTCCTTTATTATTTCTCTAAAAGTGTTCCTAATTTCATATTTTTGTATGCTATAGTTTCTGTAGTACGAAATAAAGAAACTCGAAGGACGCCCTAATCTTCGACTTTTACATGCTGCCGCTTGCTTAAGTCACTTTGCGAGCTGTTGCAAGCCAAAGTTAAGTTTAAATCGAAAAATAATTTATTTCAGCGCATATCTCTATCATTCCTCTATAAATGTACCAAATTCCATGCTTTTGTATGATATAGTTTTTGCGCTACGAGACACAGAACCTTAAAGAATGCATCAATACGGAAGAACAGTTTTCACTTTAGAAGTACACCAGTAGAGCATTCAGAAGAAGAATTTTTACTTCAGAATTACTATGTGGGAGACAAAATTTTTTTAATGTTTGTAATTATTTTAATGGGGGAAGGAAGGTAATATTGTCACATGGTAAACTCAGGATCCAATATTTTTGGCTTAGAGATCAGGAGTTGCGTTTTGTATTTTGTGTTTCAGCCCCAATAGACAGGTGTCTTAAAAAATAAGATGTGCGGATTCACTTTGGAGATCAGCTTTTAATGAGTGTATGCCACGAGTGTATGTTGTCGGACTCTCTGAAAGGTAGAGTGTGCCTGAAGGGGTACAAATACCAATGGAAGGCTCTGCGTACCATGGAGAACGCCACTGTAGCAAATCAGATCTGTTTCAATAATTTAAGGGTCGAATTTTATGAGAGATCGAGATTTTAATAGTTTAAAGAGGATACTGAGGTGAAAAGGTCGTAAAGTTGGAAAAGCT
Source organism: Amaurobius ferox (assembly GCA_951213105.1). NCBI lineage: Eukaryota > Metazoa > Arthropoda > Arachnida > Araneae > Amaurobiidae > Amaurobius > Amaurobius ferox. Next base: position 26,831,742 of record OX578141.1, on the reverse strand, counting down.
CCCCACGGACCTCGGTCCACGAAGACGGATGACATTTTCTGTTCTGCAAAGTTTCAATAAGTCAACGTTGAGCACCTACTTCATCTCTATCGCATTTCAGTAGATAATAATTAATATTAGTTTTAACTTTCCATACCTCCCGCCGAAATGTTATATTGTCCCCAAAGAAAAATAAAAAAAAATTGTATTGCATTCACTCAATCTGTATATAATTGTATTTATTTATATGTGTGATGCTTGATAAATGTTTTGAGCCTTATTTGCCAGCGCCCTAACCGGGGGTGTCTCTGAGAAGCAGATACCTCAAGCCAATATCTACGCTACTCATAGCTAATTGTCTGGCTTCTCAATAATTGGTCTAAATGCACACCATTTTGTAAACGGTTTGAAAAAGTTATTCAGAGATGTCCTAAATCTTTTCATACCACACACGAGTTTCCCCCCAACTCGGGGTACAGATTTTGTTAAGCACTGTTTGTCCAAAAAATTGTTGAAGTTGAAAAGCGCTAAATAAAATCAAAGAAATCCACACTACGGGTTGTTGACACTTATTAGGTGATATCAATCCAGTTAAAACAAGGATTCAATTATAAACAACAAAGATTAATCAAGCATTGATTATAAAGCACTTTCCAACTAAAATGCAAATTTATTTACATCTTAATCTACTTCAAAATTTGCCATCGACAAAATTAATCTTGAAATTTCATCGAAAAATACACAAAATGAACTTTATTCAAATGACGTCCTCGAAAGTATAATTTGCAAAGTGTTTACAATGCTATTGCAGTTAATATTACTTCACAATTATACCATTTCATTATTATAGAACGTCGAAATTGTTTTAACTATGACAAATCATGTTATTTTAAAAATCAGCTACATCTCTATGTAAAATTAATGAATGTTTCATTCATATCATTTACATTCCAGACTCCAGAGCTAAATAATTTTGTATGATAAGAAAATTCTTATCCAACTCGCCTTAGAATCGCTTGATTTGTTTACATTCTGTATGTTATAGTTTAGCGTCAAAATTAGACTTCGGTGTAGGAATAAAGAAAGTTTAGTGACGATTTAAAATAAAAAATATTGTAATTGTGTTAGCACAGAATTTAGATACACGGGTAATATGCAAATAATAAAGCAGTTTTTGTGACGAATGCAGCTCTCAATGTAAATGTAAACGATCTTTAAACAGTACATAGCGGAAAAAATGAAAGCCATATTTTATTTAGCAATGAGCTACGTGATCTCTTCATGTATCATGGGAACAATTATTATTTAAATTTTTATTTAATTTTTATTCAATTTTAATTACATTTTTTACATGTTTTATGTGATAATTTGAATATTTTCTAAAATTTTCAAAGCAATTTTAGAATTTTAACACAGCTTAAAAAATGTTTGGAAAATTAAGTTCCATAAGGTGCAATGTACTTTGTGTTTTCAACCCGGGTTAAGCCCGGAACTACAAGGGTGATATTATTCATTTTCATTCCCAATCACCCCGCAGACTGTCTTAACAACATACTAAAATGCAATTTCTATAAAGCTATTTTTGCTGCAGCTATCGGTCGCACGGACAGACAGGTAGACAGACAGAATGATCGAAGTCATAAACGCTTTTTCAACTATGTTGGAAAGTGTTAAAAACTGGGTAAAATAGAGTGTATTGAGAGTGAAATGTCCCACTGTTTGGGAACAATAATAAAAACACAAAGGAATCGACATCCTGAAACTATAATGGTAAGTTATTTATTGAAATATTTACAATTGCACAGACGTTCGTAGAAAGATCTTCAACACCACATGCGTAATCATTCGACTCAGACCGACGCAATAAGCAATCAGGCACTTTGCTTCGCAACCCGATGATCAATTCAACCACAGTTAGAGATGAGTCTTGTCTATCCCTCCAGTTAATGAAGAGTGATCATTGTAGTCTGGCAAAATGGTGTTGCACAAGGGTTTATAAAATCTTGTTTTTTATTGGTCTCTCTAAAATGAATCTCTGAAAATAACTCTCACATATTTTTGCATAGCCATTTGAGAAGACTAGCTGATTACTTGTGAATTTTACATGACGATGCTGATTGACGATGCTGATGCCGCAACAACTGATTAAATTTACAATTTTGAGCTCATGAATGAACGGCAGGCGCCTATGCCTAACGATTACTAGCTACAACCATGTATTCATTTGATTTAATTTGTGTGAGATTGATATTAAGAATAAATGAAATTAATATGGATAAGTGAGTTGCAATCACTGTCACCACAATAATGTTGTTTTTCAACAATGTGTTGTTTAAGTTAAGTGATCCAATCTATCCTCCACAGTATGAATGTAATGTTACTAATGTAAAATTAATAAATTAAGAGGCTTGAGCATTCGGCGAACTCCCGATTTCTTTAATATCTAAAGTGAGTGTTCTAATATAGCAGACAATTGATGGATCATTCAAAATACAACAAAATGGATTAATAAGTGATAATGGTAACGACTAGCTCTAAATATAATTATTATATTTCACCAACTAATTTTACTTTAACTATTTACCGTCTCCAATTATTATTTGCGCCATATAAACATTTTTATACCTCTCTCTCTTTCAGAACTATTAAACCGCCCCATATGTGATGCTCCTGACTCTATGCTACAGAAGAATGCATTTCGGCAACGAGAGGAATACCTTATTCAAAAATAATTTTAAAATCTATGTTAAATAATAATATACTAAAATTTGTTTTTAAAAATAAAAATGTTGATAGAGAAATTTGATAAAAATAATTATATTTAATTTGGGAATTCTGATGACCAGATCTTCAAAACGAGTAATGATATGCACACACGTTATTTATTTGTGATAAAATAATGAAATCCGTAGAAAAGAAGATATGAATTAAAGGTATTACTAGTATAAATGAAGTGTTTATTGAGTTACAGTGAAATAATTCTAGCAACTGAAATTCACAACATATAAAGTGCATTGGTGAAAAAAAAGGTTATTATGAATCAATAAGTGATTCCAAAATTTAAAAGTGAGAAAAGTGTATATTGGTTATTGTTATTGAATTTAAAATATATGTCTTGCTATATTGAGTTAAGAAATATTAATATTGCGCTTTTAAAATTATTTGTCAAGATAATAGGAACTTGGAGTAAAATGGGGCCTACGTTTCAGTTTTTGCATGTTATACTAATGTTTAGGAGACATAAAGGGGAAAGTGTTGAGTTTTGCTTTACTCAATATGAAGAACTCACAGAAATAACCAAATGAATGGATAAAAATAAAATGGTTATATTAAAATCAATTTAGAGGAGAAAACATAAGAGCTTTTAATCCAATTACTTACAGAATGATACAATAATTGAAAAAACGTAGGAGATTCTAATGAAGGAATTTCAATTAAATCTCACGGCAACGTAAACGCAAACTCAATTCAATTAAATAAAAATAACATCAGACATGACAGTGGGAAAATTGAAGATAAAAAATAAAAGTGCTACCGAAAAGAATTTGGAAGCGCTGACTTTAAAAGAGAAAGAAATGAGAAAAATTGGGGGCAAAATAAAATTTGCAAGTTTTTCAAGATATGAGATCTTGCGCTTGAAGTCAAGAAAGCATTACAGGATTCTAACAAGGCTAATAATTACGCAAAACTGATAAAATTGTGTGATAAATCCATCCGTTCGCCACCATTTAGTAACGTATGCCGTCGCTGGATACCATTTTGTAATGAATTTACCATTCTCTGCTGCTGGATACTATGACTCTGCATGGTTGTTGACTCAGTAGCGTTATTCCGGTCCGCGCACATAAAGTGAAATGTGCCGACCTAAATACCAGTAACCGTTCCCTTCTGAATTCGTGAGTTCGAATCAGTGATAAGATCATGAAAATAATGACTTTCTCCAAGTCTAGATAAAACAGGCATCGTTGATGAAGAAAATAAGCTTTTATTATAGCATGGCGAGGAATATCAACAAGTTACAGAATAACATTCTGGTGAGGGCGAGAACCTGTGCATCAGGAGCACCAAACGTGCGACCTGTCTCTACGAAAATTGTCTCGCCTCCCTCGAAAAGCGTCCCCTTCGTGTATATATTCTGGTCCAAAATCTGAGGACCACCCTGACAAAGCTCTGGAATGTCTTTTTCCAAGCTCTGCATACCATAGACCACCTAACGTTCCCCTCTGGGATTAGTTCTCCCTTCTCTGATGACGGCTCAAATTGGGTGCATTTCTCCGAAATCAGACTGCGATGACAGAGTTTTATAGCCTTGTTTTCCAAAAACTGCAATGCAGGCGGTCTCAAGGTGTATGAACTCTGAAACTGTTCTGAAAATGGCTGAAAATAGGCTTGAAAAAGTGACGGGTTCGTCACAAATTGGTACCAATTAATGCAACAAAACAAATAATTGCCGCAAAATAAATTAATAATTTAAATGAAATTAATATGGCAACGCAAATTAATAATTTAAAGCTAGATGTTTATCTTTAATATAGCGTATGAAGGTATCAGAAAACAATTTATAAAAATTCGTAAGGTGTCGAGGTTTTTAATTATACTCCTTTGAAGGAAATTAATTATAAAAAACATAAACTTTGTTTGAATTACTGAAACTCCGGATTAACGGATTCCGAATAATACAATATTTGTTGTTTTACTGAAATTTATATTTGACAGAAATGCATTAAAAAAACTGTAAATCGGAATAATCTCCTTTTTATTTCTAAACCGAGAACCCTGGTCTTACCGACGCAGGGGTCAATTTTGTTATTCAATATATAAACGTACAGCATGAAGAAAATTTAAGTAAAACGGGATGTATGATTGATTAAAGATAGATTCAAACTCACGAAAACACTTTTAATTCGCTTTAACGCATCCTTAATTTTGCATGACACAAAATTATTTTATATCTTAGAAAACAGCCTATTATTTCAAAAGACATTCAAGAGCTCCTGAAAATGTTTACAAAATTATCAGCAAAGTTGGGGTTGCTAGAACTGGTGCCATGGAATATCTCTGTTTTTAACACTTTACAACAAAGTTGAAAAGTGTTTATTAACATACTAAAAGAATATCTGAAAATAATACTTGTGCACATTGATGAGTCTGATTTTTAGGATTTCAGCTAAATGGAAAAAGTAAGATCGTCCAGGAAGTTTCAAAGCTATTTTATTAACACTTTAGAACAAAGTTGAAAAGTGTTTATGACTTTTCAACACTTTACAACAAAGTTGAAAAGTGTTTATGACTTTGTTTATTCTGTCTGTCTGTCCGTTAGCACGATAACTGCCGTAAAAATGACTTAATCAAAATGGAATTTTAATAAGTTGTTCAGACTGTCTGTATGACCTATGGGAATATAAATAAATAGTATCACCCAATTAATTTTGGATTGAATCCGGGTTGAAAAAATGAAATACATCGAACCCTACGGGACCTAATTTTTAAAACATTTTTTAAGCGGATTTAAAATTCACAAATTGCTTCGAAAATTTTAAGTAATATTCAAATTATTCCATAAAATATATAAAAAAAATTTTAGCAAAATATATTCAGTAGTTTTTTAAATAAAAATTAAAATAATAATTACACCTCTTATATGAGGCGGTCACTTGACCCACTGCAAAATGAAATATGGCATCCATCTTGTCTCAAAATTGTGATTTTTAAAATTATTTTTAATTCACATTGAGTGTTGTATTCGTCCTAAAACCACTTTATTTTTGCTAAAATTCTGTGCATCTACATGTTGAAACAACGCAATTACAATATATTTGAGTTTAAATAATCATCCAAATTTGATTATTTCTACAACGAAGCCTATTTTTCTCTTACGTCAGCAAAATATGTAGGATGTGTTGTATAAGAATCGCTGTATTTCTTTAACGCAAAATTACTTAGTTCATGGAGTCTACATAGCTGATATGAATGAAATATTCATTGATTTTACAGAGAGAAGGACGATTTTTTTCGATGAATGTTTAAGCATAGAGTTTAATTACTTGTGCCTCCATGGTCTTAAGTTTTTAAATAAAATAAACTATTTTAGTACTGTGATGAGTGAAATGAATGGGAAAATGTTATGAATGAAATGCTGCTTTTATAGAGAGAGCCAGGCGTGTTATTTTTTCTATGACGTCATTTGAATGAATGTCAGTTGTTTTCGATGAAGTTTTCAAATATAATAAATTATTGTAGTATTATGATAATTTTAAAAACATTACCGAGGAATGTATCGCATTTTAGAGATGTTTAAACCAAGCAATTTAGATTTCAATGCCGTCATTTGAATGAAGTTCATTTTTTTCGATGAAATTTTAAGTTTTCAAATATAATAAATTAATGTAGCATTGTGATAAATTTTAAATATTTTTCGAAGATTGTATAGAATTTAGAATTTTAGAGATGTCTAAATAAAATTAAATTGAAGTTGGAAAGTGTTTCATAATCAATGCTTTAAGCATGATTGATCTTTCTTGTTTTATTATCTCTTGAATAATTTTCTAATGAAAACTATCACTCTATTCCTCCCATTTGCTATAGAAATGAAACGCATTTGACACGCGCCTTCTGTCTGTCAGTATTAATAAACCCAACAAATTTACAGGCACATGAGTAATTTAAATTACTGCATTTTATGTGCAATCTACTTCAATTCCTTTTTAACACTTTCCAACATAGTTGGTGTAGTTTCCAACATAGTATTTATGACTTTGGTTATTCTGTCTGTATGGCCGTTCGCACAATAATTGCCTTAAAAATGACATTATCAAAATGAAATTTTAGTATGTTTCTGAGACTTTCTGTGGCTTATATAGGAATGAAAAGGAATAATATGACCTATATAGTTTTGGATTTAACCCGGATTGAAAAATGGAATACATTGAACCGTATATAGGACCTAATTTTTCAAACATTTTTGAGCGAAGTTAAAATTGACAAATTGCTTTAACAATTTTAGGTTATATTCAAATTATCACATAAAGTGTATAAAAAATTCAGTAGTTTTCAAAATCAAAATAATAATTACACGCATGATATATGAAGAAATCACGTGATTCATAGCAAAATAAAATATGGCATCTAATTTTCTCCATGTGCAAATATCGTGATTTTTAACACATTACAACATAGTTGAAAAATTTTTATCCCTTTTTGTTCCTTATATTTTAAGAATCTCACATATCGGGCATAGCTTAGTCTGTACAGCGCTTATCTGTTCAAGTTTGTTCCAGAAATGTTCAAATTTTTTTGTGGTAAAACTTTTACATTGGAGTCCAAGAAACTTTGATGGCTGGGATATAGTAAAAATACAGTATATGATGTATATGAAGTATACAGTATTGTGGCAATTAATTGAGAAATGTCATTTTTTCGTTTTATCACACGTAAGCTTAGGAAGAAGCACTCCAAATTAGCTCAGAGTTCAAATTGCAGTTATTATCAAAGTAGCAGGTGTTCGTATGCACCTGGTAAGTAGCAGGTGTTCAAATTCCTCCGCCAGGTGGCAGGTGTTCCGCAGTGGTAATTTCTCAGTTGTTGCGGTAGTTTCTCAGTGGTAGTTTCTCAGTCTCAGCGTCATGGATATCAGCGCGGAAACACGTGCTAAAGTGATTGCGCTTAGAGAACACACTTCTAAAACGTTCGAGGAAATAGGTAAAATATGTGGAGTGAGTACAGCAAGTGTCGGGAGGATCTGGAAGCGGTTTCAGGAAACAGGAAATGCTGGAACCAACCGCTCTGGAAGGTGCGGCCGAAAAAGTTCAACTTCGACTCGTGACGACAAAACTTTACATCGAATGAGTGTTAAAAATCCTCGATTAACCAGTTTTGACCTGTCTAAGTCCATGGTGGCAGCTGGTGTTGATATTGCACCTTCAACAGTGCGATACAGGCTGTTAGAACGCGGACGGAGAGCACGTCGACCGTACAAGAAACAGCTTCTGACGCTTCGCATGAAGAAAAAAAGGTTGGAATGGGCACGAAAATACAAAACATGGACTGAGAAGGACTGGGAGAAAGTTCTCTTTTCTGACAAACACATTTTGTGGTTCAGGGATTTAGATCTATGTTCGTGAGAAGGAGCCAAGGAGAACCTCTCAATCAGCACCACATCAATCAAGCATCCGTCCAAAAAGATGTTTTGGTGTTGTTTCAGCATTTTGGGGACAGAATATCTTGCTCCCGTAGAGGGAATGATGAACAGTGCCAGTTACGAAGTCATATTGACTCGAAAAGTGCTTCCAACCATGGCTAAACTGTGGCCGAAGGGAGATTGCGTTTTCCAACAAGACAGCCCGCCATGTCACACTTCGAAGCGAATCAAAAATTTCTGCTCAAAAAAAAATATTACCGTACTGGATTGTCCCGGGAATTCACCAGACTTGAATCCCATAGAAAATTTGTGGGCTATTGTCAAAAAACGGCTTCACAAATTTGACTGTACGACGATGGACAAGCTAATTTCGGCCGTTATTGACATATGGTTCAGAGACGTTGAAATTAAAACTACATGTGCTAGTTTAGTACATTCCTTGCCGAAACGTGTCTGTGATGGTATAAAGTCTCGGGGAGGTCATATCACTTATTAGTTTTAAATGTATCCATAGAAAACTTGAATAAAACTGAATTTTATAAAAAAAACTGCATTTCTCAATTAATTGTCACAATACTGTATGATGAACAAACGGCAGTATATGAAGTATATGATGAACAAAATACGGTTAATTCGTTAAAGTCAAATCCTTAGTCATAAAACTACTATTGGAGTAGAGAATATGTAGAGTAAAATATGAGATTTTATTAACCTGAGTAACTCAGTACAGTGCGCTTGTATTATAATCAATAGAATATGAGAAAGGATCCTTTTCTATCGGCCAACACTTGATAAAGTTTATGAGCATTATAGTTTCTTTTAATCAAAATAAATGAAATATATTGGATACTCGTTGTAAAAAAATTTAAAGTAAATGTGCATTTACCAGTGAAACGTAAGAAATAGTTAAAACAAGTTTTGTCATACCTTATCAATTAATGGTGTTGGCAGTGTATTTTGTTACTTTTATAATATGTTTTTGAGCTAGCACAGTTTTACTTTGAAAAATATTTTTAATGCAGTTGATCAAGAGCGTTTTAAAATATGAAAAATGCCATGCATATTCTTTTATAGTGCCATCAGATACATTCAGGAAAACTCCTAGGTTAGAGTGAAAAAGTTTTGAAGCACCCGAAACATTTTGAAAGCCGGATACTTGAATCACGATAAAACTTTAATATCAATTTATTTCGTAAAAGAAACAGAAAATTACTTTACTTAATCTATCAAAGAATTGCGGAAAACTTGTGTCACTTCCAAAGGTTAATGGCAAGCTTTGATTACGAGATTATTTTATCTCTGTTGGGATGTATTGCTCTAGCAACTGTATTAAAACAAATAAGAGAAATTTTTTCTAAAAAAAAATGTCTTTTTTGTATAAGAAATTACGATGACTTTGATTAACATACTTTCATAATTTAGAGTTTTTATTCTAATTGTATCCATACTTTTAAACACATCCTGTAATCTTATTCTTTTTATTCATGTGCTCTGATAGAAATATGCTATTTTTTCATTAATTTTAGAAGTACAAATGTTGGCTGTTTGATGCGTATATTTGTGTGGTCATTTTATGCTTATTGAAAGTTATTTGATGCTAGAGTTTTCAGTTAAAGTATCCCAGCTAGTATGCATTTAAAATTACAACAACGTCAGAAAGTATATTGCATACTTATATTAATGTTTTCTTGATTTAAATTTGACCAGATATTTATTTAACCTTTATGTCAATGACCAAACATTTTGCAATTGTCCAATGAACGGAGTACACTAGTACCCATTACGAATTTTGCAATCCTTTTTCTATACTACCCTTTTTCTCGGAATGTAACTGTCAATTCTTTATATAACAAAATGTGAGCTACACCATGCGTATACCGCCAGTCCACTTTCGGAAATTGTTTCCAATTCTTTTCATAGAAAATGCACAGGTATCCGTGTACCTGGTCATTTGTTAAATGTGTAAAAATGTTTAATTCACGAAAATAAAATATAATGTTTGCAACATTTTTGACCACAGCACTACTCAGTTAGTTATAATGTTTCTAATAGGGTTTTAATCCGATTTCGATGTATTGGAATTAAAACCAAGAAATATTGTGATAAAATAGGACAAAAAGGTACTCGAGTTACCGAGCATTGGCATAAGAGTTAACACATCTAGGTCATTTTTATGCATTAAATTTGTAAATAAATAAAATGTATAGATACTCATAAAAAGATTTAACACAATTTTAATACATCTGAAATAATTTTCAATTATAATATTACTTATAAGTGATACAAATCTAACATTAAAATCTGTAATTCAGTTCACGCAACAGGGCATCCACACTTCATTAATTTCAAAACAAGTGTAAAATGGCCTTGATACGCAGAAGAGCTATTGTATCAATCCGAATGTTGAAATTGCTGTCATCGGAGTGCGGAGGTTGCTTATGAAATGATCAATAAGTATTATAGCCTGCATTCATTGATACGAATTAGAGATATAGCTCATGATACTGGAAGGCAGATAATTCGTGATTGACAAGTGTAAATCATATTACGGGTGCGGAATCAAATATTCAAAGATAAATTGGCGAAACATATTTCTATGGGGGATAGGGCAACTTTTTTAAATCAGTAAATTCTGCTAAAGTTTCTTCAGGAGATATGCATAAAAATTTATGCCATGAATCCTGGTGCTCAGGTAACACAACACAAAAAAAGTATCCAAGTTTTAAAAAATTCCACGTCGGACATCTTACAACATTGACCTAGGAATTTTGAAGTCATGTGGTTTTGAATTCTTCACTGTCTGTTCATCCTGTCTGAAGTGTTCTCAATTTTCGCTTTGACAGAAAAAAAAGACTTTTGCCCTTTTTTAGGATCCCTGTAATAAAACACATTCTTACGCTGATTTGTCCTTAAGTGAATCTAGGAAGATCCACTGCTTATTTATGCTTCTTCTTGTATTGGTTTAGTTAAAGGCATCCGCTGCATTTAAATTGTCTAATTTACATATATCCGCACTTGAGAGAGAGAAAAACATATCACAACATTGCAACATTGACAATTTTTTCAGTCTCTGTAAACTTTCGCTTTTGTATAGTACTTCTTTTACGATTCCAGAATGAGATATTACAGTGAAATGTGCAAAATAATCATATGTTGACAAAACAACTATGAAAAATATGTTTCAAAATCTTTAGCGCACCTTATCCATAAGTTTATGAATACTATAAAATAAATGTTACTAGCAAAAATATATATGGAAGGTATTTTTTTATGTTTAGAATACACTTTTATTAAAAATAATTTTACAACTACTTTCCGTGAAATTTGGAAAAATTTCCCTGGAGACCACTTTACGAAAATGAAACATTTGGAAGTGAATCTACCACCCCCCTTTTAAAGGTCCACTATCCTTGCGTTATACATGTGGTATAGTCAACATACGGGAACTGTGTTAAATTACATTTTTACAGCACATCATTATGTTGTATCATATTAGCAACCGTTCAAAGCATCTTAAAAATTTTAATATGAAAATTTAAAATTTAAAATTGTCTTTTAAATGCCCTAATCGTAATTCAACATACTCGTATACTGTTTGGTATAAACTCAAATGTCGAAGGTAGGCCAGAATGACAGACACATTTAGGTGTATCTGTATTCTTTCCTCAGAGAGGAATGTAACAAAAGACGAGTACTTGGAACATTACCATAAAATCATTAACCCAGGTTAAAGAGGACTGAACATGTAATTTCGGTTAAAGGTGAGCCAACAGCCTATTTATCTTGCAATAAATGCTCTGTTTAAAAAATACTGCTGACACTTTATTCCACATTGTGCATGTTCATGTATTTAGGTTAAAGGCCATCGTGTAACATATATATGAAGATCATTCTGATCTTCTGGATGACTTCGAAATATATTTCATTTTATATACGTATCCATTAACTTCCTGTTTGCACTAGAAATTAATTCAGACGATTCACATGTTTGTTTTCGTGGTTTGCACGCTTTCAAGAAATTTCCTATTATTCTGATAGTCTGTTTTAATTTGAAAAACTTGTAAGGTACCAAACAACAAAATTGTGTCTTGATTGCAAAGTAAATAAATATATTTTCAGGAAAATAAAACACTATCGTAATAAGTTGTTTAGTGAGAGAATAATCTGCTGTTTCATCACATAAAATGCTAAAATAGTTGCTTGAATGTAAACTTTCAATAAAATCAACTCTTATTTCTGAAAGTAATGCTTTTAATAACTTTTGCACCATTCTTTCCGAAGCATAACTGGCATTTCCTCCTATTGTCAAATGCTGCATGCATGAGCACCCGGTTTGTTTATAATGATCAATAAGTTTATAATACAATATTGTATTTGGACGTTTATATTTCGGCAGCCAGTACATACACTTTAATGCTTTCTTAAAAGCATCTCCCTGAAGAAGGAAAACTTGAGTAACGTATTTAAGCACAAATAAAATGATAATGCAGCATATCATTTTATTTGTGTTTTAATATGGTGCTCAAGTTTTCTTATCTTTTGCACAAAGTGTTTTTACTTATTTATCTTCCTAAAGATTTTCCAAAATAGAAAGATATATTTCTATTTCTCCTGCACAAGTTTCAACTGAGATGTTAGCATCATCTTCAAGTTCGTATAAATTCATATGCATTTTGCATTTTTGTTTCTCATCTAAACTTTTTCGCAAGCGTTTACACCACAAATTAATCCAAGTAGTGTTCCTTCTTGAGATGAGGTATATTTAATGCAGGACCATAGCACGCCATAATCTTTAACAAAAAGTCATTTAACAGTTATAAACCATTTACAGCTAATATCACTATTTCTCCAAACAAATTTTTCATACAGGTGAACTAGAAAAATCAGCAGCTTTCAGAATGTTTGCATAAACCAGTGAATTTGGCTTCAGATGAACTCCAAGATAAAATATGCTATATAAAGGAGTTATACAAATATTTTATTTATAGATTCCTTTTCTATATTAAAATATTTTTCATGCCATTCTTACAGAATAAATTAAATCAGTTTTATAGTATTTTAAATACACTCTTAAAGAACATTATAAAACGATAGAAAATACCTAATTAAATTTGATTAAAATCAGATATAATACATATGAGTTTGATTGTATATTTACATTAAAATCCATTCACTATCGAATTAAACTCTGACTGTTATTGATACCCTTTATCGATAAACTTTATTAATAACTGAAGTATCTCCTAATTTACGTATCGAAATTACTTTGTTAGCTTGCACAAGGGTGCGCGCTGTGCAGGAGAAAGAATCAACCCATTGTTGTTAATGTTTCGAAAGAGAGGGAATCTAAATAAATTTCAATTTCTTAATTAGGAGAATTTCAGCTCTTTGAAGAGGCAAATCACGTATCTCCTATGCAGATTAAGAGGAAATATTGCCGTTATCTTTCTTTATAACTCTGCAGTTAGAATCTTAATTTACACTTTAGGCTAGAAATTTTCTGTAGCGTATAATGGTACAAACGGAATACTTTTTCTTCTGACATTTTCATGGATGTTATCTCACTTGTTAAAAACACTTAATTCACATTTTCGGTTTCTAGATGATGCTTTTTTTAAATGATGCAACGGTTTAACTATAAAATTAGCATAACTTGATTCACTCATATTATGTTTGGAAACATTGTTTTAGAATGTAATGCTTTTGGTACTTAAGTGCACTTTCACAAATTATCGTTTCTTGAACAGTTAAATAAAAGTCAGATATGTTAAGTAAAGGAAAGTTATAATAATCGGATTATTATGGAAAGCGGTTAAATAATAAATGCAATTATTTATTTTACCGCTTTCCATATGTTAGAATCCCGTTTCATTAGAGTCGAAATGTAATCTGACACAGCATGTTAAATTTCAACTTTGAAAGTCGTACTGTACATAAGGATAGTAATTCATTTATTACAGATTAGGAAACACTTACGCGACGAATTTAAACACAAATAAAATAACAATGCAGCCTATAGATGTTTCGAGGATACTCTCAAATTTAGTGTCTACATCACCTTCGTCAGCGCAAGAGAACTAACAAACCTGAAGACAAAAGGACGAAATAGGCATAAACAGAATGAAATGCAGTTCAGCCAATCCAAAACGAAATGGAACACAGACGATTGGAATGCACCGAAACATAACCGAATTCTCCAACAAGACGAGTCAAGTCCGAACAAGAATAAACGAGACCAAACAATACGAAAAAAATATGATGTAGGCAGCACAAGATTTTCTCTACATATTGCAAGTACTCTACATTTTTCAAAACAAAATAATGATAGGCAAGATTTCGGCACAATGTTTCTAAAGTTAAATAGTACATTGACACTTGGCGTATTTTTGGATGACAACATGCACAAATATTTTCAAGTACTAAATTAACTTACAATTCGCGCAAATATAACTTGATATATACGAATTACCAACAAATGACAAATCTCACAGATTCAATAGTCATTTTATTTTAAAATCATCCTACAGACGTAAAAATAATAGCCAAAGCGTTTTCGGACATTTTACATGGCCATTCTCAGTGGCAGTACAATTAGAAGTGATGCCAACGTGCTTAAATACACTTCAATACTATCAAGAAAAATTTGCATATCAAGAAATTGTCAGTTATACAAAAAGGTGGGTTATGAGTCAGATTTATACAGAGCTCAAGAGCAAATACTCCAAAAAGGTTTAAAAATATATGCTTTTTTAAAAAACACACAATATGTATAAATCAATGTAGCTATGCAACGGCTTGACATGCAGGGAATCGAGAACGAGTCGCCAAGCATAACTTAGGACCTGAACAGAGTCAAAATTACAAATAGAAAAACGGTATAAATAAATAAAAGGGATTCATAAAGCAAGATCGAACTGGGGCTATCACAGCTAACTAAAAGAAAAGTTTTTTTCAAAAAGAGGGCGAAAATTATCTTTATTCACGAACTGGGCAACGGCAGTCGTTAATTTTCCATTTTTTATGTCTCTTGCATGTTCGGATAAACGGATACCAATCGTACGTTTAGTACTACCGATATAAAATTTATAGATATTATCCGGAGAAAGGAGGGGTACAACATACGTCCCAGCAAGATTTTTAAAGTTAATATTATCCTTAAACTTATCAGTTCGAATGCGATTCAATAAAGTGGTAACAGCTGAATAAGCGGGTTTAACTTTAAATTCAGTACAAACATTAATAAGGGGGTGAAAATTTTTAGGATGGTAAGGACAACTACTAGTAGCTTTAAACTGTAAACGATCGTTAATAGGAATAAGAATAGAAAAGGGTTGTAAAAACTTTTGGCGAATCTTAATATAAATATTATGGATACACTCATAAGAGTAGCCGGCATCTTGACCGAGTTTAAATATTAAATTAAGTTCATTATCTAAAGAAATAATAGTTGAACTAGCATTAAAAGCGCGATTGAAATATGCGATAAAGGAAGCCTTTTTAGAAGAAATAGGGTGAAAAGAATTTGCCAGAATGCATGTGTTGGTAAACGTAGATTTACGAAATACAGAAGACTGAAAATTATAAAAATTATGGGAAACAATAACGTCTGAAAAAGGTAAAGAACAGTTGGATTCATGTTCAACTGTAAAATTAATAGTGGGATAAAAATATGTCAATTATAAATTCAGCCATTTGGCATCAAATTTGCCAATTTGGCACAAAGTAGGCGATTTTTTGCCAAATTAGTCACGTCAACTTCTAAATTCATCACCTAGTATTACATATTTGTGTTGTTTATTTTTATATAATTTTTAGATCTATATATATTTAAAAATTGTACAATAACTCGAGAAATGTTCAAGTTAGCATCTTAAAGTTTGTATTATTCGCTTCAAAATAAAAAAGTTACGTTAAAATTATTATTTATTTCATTTTATTGAAAGTCTAGGTTTTTTAATGATTTTTCAAGAATTTATTCAAAATTTTGAGGATTTTAAAACAGTCCATCTCGTTTATAACCAATAGGGTTCCAGCATTCATGGATAGAAATAATCGTATCAAATTACATTCGAAACTCCCCATTGGTTCGCGAGATATCACATCCAAGGACTCACATGGATACGCACACACATACATTACCTCAAAAACCTTCGATTCCAGTTCAGGATGCTTGAAACTTGCTCTTTCGTCGAAGACTCGAGTTCGAATTTTCGATTCAGTCACAATACTATCCTTATATATTAAGACTCTCTACATTAAGTCGAAATGACGCATAAAAGCCTCAAATGCTAAGAACTGTAACAAATATAAAGAAAAAGTAAAACATTGCAGAGCACCCCGCCAGGCTGGTAACAAAAATAGAACACTGGACAAGTCCTAATTACTAGGCATTTTCTGCATATGGAAGGCTACAAAAAATGTCAAGATCATTGATAGCCGTGCATTTTTGTATGATTCATGCTGCAGAAAACTAAAAACGGTGATTAAAACTATAGAAATGTTGAGCAATTGAAGATTTATTAAATCCCTGTTTTTGACGCAGTTTCATGTTCCTTAATGTGAAATTTTAAAGCACGTTTAGTTTGATAAATATAAGAAAGACCACACTGGCAAGAAGTATTGCAAATGCTACAAATATTAGACATTTCTCTTGGATCTTTAAAATTAGAAAATCTGAGATCCATAGTAAAACAATAGTTAAAAGCACTATGGACAGACGGATTGAAAGCAGTAATTTTCTGGTTAAGCGGATGGCAGGAATTATTTAGTGGATCCGTATGATGCATTATTATTTTATCTGTGCTTAAATACGTTGCTTAAGATTTCCTTATCCTATATCCTTATCATATCTCACAAAAGGATTTTTAATTATTGATTGCAGATTAACCTT
Source organism: Amaurobius ferox (assembly GCA_951213105.1). Taxonomy (NCBI): domain Eukaryota; kingdom Metazoa; phylum Arthropoda; class Arachnida; order Araneae; family Amaurobiidae; genus Amaurobius; species Amaurobius ferox. The sequence goes on along the minus strand of OX578141.1, from coordinate 26,814,736 downwards.
TTACACAGTAATGCCCCAATCGAGAATGACAAAAATAGTTGAAAGAAAAATAAAGTTTATTTCAAATGGTTTTGCAAAAATGTCCATTAAAAGTAAAAATATTACTTTTTTTTTTGGCATAAGGACTATTTCTCAGATATATGTGCTGTAGCGTACAGGATTTCGCTAAAATGATATTTTTCATCACTTTTCATAGCGTGTCATTTAAAAAATCACGTAAAATTGAAAAGAAAATTAACTCCTTCAAAATACCATAGTTGTAATTAAAAATTAAAAAGGATCATTTTAATGAATAAGCATGATATATTATAATATTATAAAGAAATCTGTTTGCTATACATAGTACAGAATTAATCAAATTACTGCTTATGTTTTTTTTTTACTTAGAGTGTAATACATTATTGTTTAAAATTCTTATAGATATCAGAACAACTGCAAAAAGGTCAAAAGCGTTTCGCATTTCAATTTGTACTCCCCCCTCCCCCTCCCTGAGGAGACTGTAAACGTTGCATTTCCGCAGCTCAATACCATGTGTTTATTTGGATATTGGGGCTTATTTTTCAAATTGCCTAGTCCCCCAATGGGGTGCAACTGTTTAGGTAATAGTCGTGTAAGGTAATAATCTTCTTAGGTAATAATCACAATCGTGACTGATGAAGAGGCATATATATAATAAACTTACGTACTTAAATCAGTCTTTTGTTTGTTTCTTTTCTCATCCCCCGATGAGTTTACGAACAGTTACAGTTAGTAGATTCTGATATAGAGCTGTGCTGCGTCAGATATGTTGTATCCTAAGCAATTTTTAGCTGCAGAAGAACTTCTGAACTTCGAGGTGACTACTAAGATCGAAAAGAATGAAAATATCGTCAAAAATTAACAAGAAAGATCAATTATGCTTAAAGCATTGATTATGAAACACTTTCCAACTTCAATGCAATTTTATTTAAACATGTCTAAAATGCAATGCATTCCTCGGTAATATTTAAAAGCTTATCACAATACTACATTAATTTAATGACATCATAATTTAATGACGTACTACATCATTCAAATGACGTCATAGAAAAAATAACACGCCTGACTCTCTCCATAAAAGTCGCGTTTCATTCATAAACAATATCCCATTCATTTCAGTCATCACAATACTATAATAATTTATTTTACTTTAAAATTAAGACCATGGACCTACAAGTAATTAAACTCTATGCTTAAAACTTCATCGAAAAAAAAATCGTCCTTCAGTTTGTAAAATCAATGAATATTCATATCAGCTATGCAGACTCCATGAGCTAAATAATTTTGTGTTAAAAAAATACAGCAATTCTAATACAACTCATTCTACATATTTTGCTGTTTATATTTTACATAAGTGAAAAATAGGCTTCGTTGTAGAAATAATCAAATTTGGATGAGCATTTAAACTCAAATATATTGTAATTGCGTTGTTCAGTAGGTAGATGCACAGAATTTAAACAAAAAAAAAGTGGTTTTAGGATACAACACTCAATATGAATCAATATGAATCAAAAATCACGATTTTGAGACAAGATGGATGCCATATATCATTTTGAAGTGGGTCAAGTGATATTTTCATATCATGGTCACGTGATCGCTTCATATAAGGGGTGTAATTATTATTTTAATTTTTATTTTAAAAACTACTGAATATATTTCGCTGAATTTTTTTATATATTTTATGGAACAATTTGAATATTAGCTAAAATTTTCAAAGCAATTTGTGAATTTTAAATCCGCTTAAAAAATGTTTGAAAAATTAGGTCCCATAGGGCTCAATGTATTTCATTTTTTCAACCCGGGTTCAATCCAAAACTAATTGGGTGATATTATTCATTTATATTCCCATAGGTCCTACAGATCGTCTGAACAACATACTAAAAATTCAATTTAAGTAAGTCATTTTGACGGCAGTTTTCGTGCTAACGGACAGACAGACAGAGTGAACAAAGTCATTAACACTTTTCAACTTTGTTGTAAAATGTTAATGACTGTTGGATACTTTGGCCATTGAATATATTCGTGAAAATGTTTTTAGTTTAGTTAAATTGTCTGCAGATAAAATGTTTCACAAATTCCTGCCCGGGGATTATCTAGCCCGCTTAACAGAAATATTGGAACTGTATGCATTACAAAAGGAAGAAACTTTAAACTATATTGGCCAGTTTCTCGAAATTGTCTATGAAGAAATCGGATATACATTATATATTCTCATTATCCCGAGGACAGTGAGCATCCCCCTAAAAAACCAGTTAAGCTTAATTAATTTATTAATTAAGAACTTAATTTATTGCTAAACAAATTAAGCTTAATTAATTTCCAATCAATTAAGCTACTCCTTGCTTATTAAAAGTGTATATATGAAACTTTCAGGTAATCAGAACTATAAAATCAAAGACAGCGAAATAAGTGGTTAAAAGGCATTTATAAAAATCGCCTTATTATGACATACATAATCACATAGCTAAAGCGCTTTTGGACATTATCATGCCCTTCATCAGTGGCTATGTGATTGTGTACGTCATAATAAGGCGATTTTAATAAATGACTTTTTAACAACTTATTTTTTTATCTTTGATTTTAGAGTTTATTGGTTGAAGTGTTTACCATACTGTTTATATAATCAGAACTATATTTTGTATCAAATAAATGATTAACCTAATTTAGTGTCTCTCAATATCTAAGACCACTTTTTGAAGGCCATAAAAGTCCTTAAATATGCTCTTAAAACACTGAAAAAATCCCTTAAAATTTATTTCTAAACACTTAATAGTTGAAGACAAAATGCAGAAGTTTTATTTGATGTATGCTAGATTTACATTTGTTTCTTCTGAAATAAAAAAAAATTATGATAAACAACTGTGTCCTTCAAAATTAACATACTATTAAATTATAAAATAATGCAAATTAATTTCCAAAATCCCTTAAAAATGCCCCCCAAACACTGAGAAATAAATCCATTAAACAAGAGAAATACTTTTCAAATTTAAAAATGGGAAATTTATAAATGGGTAAAGTACAAGGCCTGTGTATGACATTACAATTTCTACATGGAATGTAAAATCCATAAAATATGTGTAATAGTCTAGAAAAAAAATATTTATATATAATTTCGAAACTTTTACAAATACGATTAGAAATTCTTCTCCTTAAAGGAACATTAATCAGTCTAAATGTTTTTTAAACATTCCTTTGAGAAATCATGTGTCAAATTTAGTTTTATTGAAACTCCACATGAAAAGAATAAAAGAAGATTAGTTCTATTTTCCTTTTAAAAATAACTATTCAGCGCGAAGAAATAAAAATATATCCTTAATGCACATGTATTTCAAGCAATTGCCAGAAAACAAAACGAAAATGAACGAAGGATCAATAGTATAGTCTATGAAGAAGATCCGTTAGGAGAAATATAGTAAAACCGAATGGGAAAACGACGGAGTGTGTTATATACTCAATATAGAATGAAGCCTTAGGGTAAGTACTCTAGGGTGCATTCAACTAGATTGGAAATCTTGAAAGCAATAATCTTCTGCAGCAATAAATGCAGGGTTCTAGCCCTTTTCATGAAAACATGACTACAACAAATGATCGTTTAATTAAAGTTGACACTCGCAAAGAGGGAAGCAGAAGATAGGAAATTGCGAAAGGAAGAAATTTTTCAACCCTTTTGATGGCTTAATAAGGAGGGATCTGTTTTGATCCGGAGCAGAAACAAAGAGTTAGTGACTAAACTGGAGTTTTCTTTCTTATTTCACACAGATACAGTCACTGCCTTAAATACGCTTTTCAGATTATATATTTCAAAGAGTATTTAAATTGGATATGTGAAGAATTCTGGTGTCGGTTTAGAATGAATGATGTATTCGTTACAGTTCAGGCATTTATTATGCTTATTATAATATTTAATTACTGACATCTTTCAGTGCGAAATATGCCAATCTTTCGTTCTTTAATAATTGAAAAAATGAAATGCATAAAGTGTGAGTACATCAAAATTCGGAAATAGTAAATAAACTACGCTTAATACAGGACGAACGATTTTAATCAGATTTCGACCACAGGGCTCTAAAATCAGTTTATGATCTACCGATAACTGTTCATATAGTGTCAAACTCTAAATTAAACTGTCGCTTGAGATTAGAGTAAATTTCTAAGGACTTTAAATATCTATATATATTCGATATTTAAACAGACGCCATGTTATTGGGAGTAAAAAATATACATGTTATTAGGAACAGATTTGACAATTGCACCAATAATCATGTTGTTAATGGAGGGCTTTAACAGTGAAACTAACACTATGTATAATGTTTGCAATGAAATCTCTGAAAACCTACACATGCAATAAAAGCAAAAAAGGGTTCAACTTACCATCCATCACCAACTGTGAGCCATGTCATTGCTGCACGCACTGCTCCATGTCAACACGACACATGGGATGGGATGATCAGTGAGCACAGAACTCCTTAAAATGAGGACTAGTAGAAGTATTTACTTCTAATCTATTAACGACCTAAAACATTAGATTCTTCCATTACCTTAAAACATTTTTTCTAGCTTTATATAGGTATTATACAGGAGTTCTACAGGGCGTTTGGAAGATATTTCTGAGCGTTTAGTTTGTAT